>JAVYIG010000188.1:0-462500 GCA_035222895.1 Strongylocentrotus droebachiensis | reverse complement strand
CAAAAACTATGGAGGATTGCTCGATAAACATTCAAGACATAGATCTGTTGTGAAAGATCATAATCATCTTGAGGTACACAACAGACTCCCAAATCTTGCACACGTGACGTGTAATCTGGAAAAAAATTGACGGGATTTAGCCCAAACCTATACAGGAGGAATAAATTATTCATAACGAAAATCTACGCGAAATAGGAAGATTATGGGATTTCCATACAAATTAATAAAGCGCGCATAATCGACAAGAGTTAGAGTTCTAACTGACAGAAAGAGATTCTCAATGCTTAAAGGGGCACGTTCCCGCCAGTGTAGTTATCGGAGCATGCCATCTGCGTAAGAGCCGTATTCTGTTGGTGTCAATAGGCAGCTATAGCACCGTCCGTCAGCGCGTACGTATTTTGAACGCCCTCTGGAATACGGGGAACATGCCCCTTTAACGGATAATAAGGCTATTTTCTCTTCTCAGATATTACGTTTGACAAAACACATATATTAATTTGAGTAAACATGCAGGAACTTACTGTACAAAAAAAGCATTGCTTAAATTTAGTCAAATTATTACAGCTGCACTCCAAAATGTCATTTGCTATTCCCAAATGACTGTGTAAACAAACAAACATCACACCATCTTCAATTAGGCAGTGCAATATCAAATCGAATTTAAAATGATTTAACAAACTTGGCATTCTCTTGATGTAGGCTATCATAATTGTAACATTAATTTGTAATTCATTTGTTTATTTATGTTTATTATTATCATTTTATTATTTTCTTTTGAATAGAAGAACTCAGATTTCGACAAGAAAATAATGTAACATTAAAATACGTCCTCGTTATTATCTTTTGTTTTGTTTTAAGGAATTGGTTTTTGCAGCTCGAAGGCAAGTTATTGGTGTGAGTGAGTTATACTGCTTCTATCAGCAGTAGATATTAAAGCACTAATTGTCAGGGTGGATATGAGGGGGGGGGGACGTGGCTACAAACAGAACAATACAATTTTGTTTTTGCATAAAATAGAGTAGTGATTCATGTGGGGGAATACAATGATTTTGAAATATTTAAATTGGCAACAAATAATCAAACGAAGCAATACAATTTTGTTTTTGCATAAAATAGAGTAGTGATTCATGTGGAGGAATACAATGATTTTGAAATATTTAAATTGACAACAAATAATCAAACGCAAAGCGTTTAATTTTCCCATTCAGATTGCTGTTTCTTGCTGCATTTTTTGAAATCATTTTCAGACATTTTCATCACTCAGATATCATATGGAAACGTTTGCTTGTATTTGTCTCATAAAAGAAGTGACTCCCACACGGTGTTGAGTGCTCAGGGGTCACAGGCCACTGGCTTCATCGGGCAGGTAGTTCCATAATGTGAATGGGTAAATTAACTATTACAAAATGAGGGGACATATTACATTGTACAATAGGGACACACATTGTTTTTATTGTGCAGAACATACTCTTTTATTGACTTACTTATTGCATGAAACTATAAAACCAAAATGCATTTTGTATTCTAATAATTGAAATACAAAGAATAATAACGGGTGAATGAAATGCATAAACACCAAAAACACCTGGGGAGGAAGCATTCATAAATTTGAATACATAATTATAGTTGATAAACGACTCCGATGAAACTATAAAACCAAAATGAAATTTGCGTTCTGGCAATTGGAGTACAAAGAATGGTAGCAGGTGAATGAAATGCTTCAACAGCAACGGAAGTCGACACACATTTGACTTCCATGTATATTAAGTAAGGAATATTTCTAAAGGACTATTCTATTTCTTTGTTTACTTATATAGTTTATGTTACATGTATATAATGTAGTATAGTAACAAAAAAAAAAAAATAGTTTTAAAATTCTTGCCAAAGACAGGGAACCAGACTCGACTAGCACTTGTGCTAACTTCTGGTACCCCCTTTAACAACAAAAGTGTACACATAATATTTTATTCCATTTGTATACGACATACTTTGTAAAACAATATTTATATTATTCATGTGTAATGTTATCGATCTTGTGTTATATTGTTATATTTTATGTAATCATGCTTGATACATTGTGTTTTACTTGTTATTATTTTTGTTGTTAATAAACTCAAACTCAAACACAAACACCTGGGAAGCTAGAAAGCATCCATAAATTTAAATAATTTAGTTGATAAACGGCTCCGCATGTGGATGTTTGTTGGAGCAGAAAGCAGTGGATTCTTAACAACAGGAACCCATTTAACAGAATGTCGGAACGTAAATTAAATTTGGCGCGGTTAGAAAATGCATCTTTCTACCCTGCGACTTGAATGGTACGATCCAGTAAATTAAAACAGTAAAATGGCTTTTATTTTAAAATTACTCATTAAATAAAGCCCAAAACATCAGTGATATCAGAAAAAATATGTTAAATCTTACTAATAGTTAAAAAAAGATGTATAAACATTGTGAAAGTGTCGCATTTTACGATAAAAGACGCCGATTTAGCAAAGATGACGTCATTAGTGCGCTTGCATCAGGGAATTCAAGGTCAAAAGGTCAATTCAGACACTGATAAGTTATTGGTCGAGCCTTTTTGTTTCCTTTATTCCGACAAAATTATACAATCAATCAAAACAAGTTTAATACCAGAAGAAAGCTAACGATAAGTATTTTCATTAACCACTTGCCCCAAAATCGCCTGACCACATTGAAACGAGTGAGAGCTTGCGAGAGCGCTCAAAGTGTGATTGAAACTCGCTATTTGCTCTTCTCCAACGCAAAAAGAGACGACATTGTGCTGGATAAATGTATTTTTTCCGACAAAAGTACAGTAAATTTGCATACGGTCTTTTTATATTATACTTCATGAAATGTTACCCGAGTGAATTCCGGGCGCCCCAATGCTGGAAAGAAACGCACATTTTAGAAAACTTCAATTTTTCATGGAAAAATGCTTATTTGTTCTATGCACGCAAGTCAGATTGAGCGGATGATACAACGTTTCCATATGTAGATCACCTTATCGTCTCAATGTTATAAATGTGACTGATACAGATTTTAGTAGAGAAAGTTGAAAATTGTACTTCTTGACTCATCATTTCCAGGATGTATTAACAGCTAGCTTTAATCAGCAGAAGATGTGAACATACAAAAAGGGATAGAATATCAGAAATGATAATCATTGATGGAATGTATTAAAAACGACCTACAGGCATCTTATTAGTACAACAACTCTATAGATTATAACACCTGGAGAACTACATGCGGACAGCAGTCTCCGGACAACTTCTTTGGACGACTCCTCTTAGTACAATACCATACATATTTTTATTTGACGGTCAACTATTTTATATAGGCAACCCCACCAGTAAAATATATTCCCCTAATCACAAAATTATCCTTCACCCGTATTGGCACTTTTTGTCCAAGTGCCTTTGCGGTCATTTCTCAATTTTATGCCTAATTTGCCATTTCCCATTTTACAGGATGTTATGGTATGCCCTACCGGCTTTTTATCTTAGATCTAAATTCTCTCTTTCTTCCTCTTCATCTTTGCCATTTCCCGTGTTTTTCTTGCTATGGAAAGCGGTATTTATACGTTATTCACCCTAATATGCTAATGACATGAAGTCATGAATCAGATTGCGCATGCTCTCCTTCAACATTCAACTCAGTTCACTTTGCTAAAACACAGTATTTAGAAAGATGTACAACTTTCTTGCCACAGTACATATCGTGTGGGGCGGAAATTGTGCACGTATTGATTTAAAAAAATACTGTATATAGCTTCATATCTCATCAAAATTAATAGAGAAAAAATAAACTGCTAAATTTTTATTTCCTATGGGCTTCTGAAATTCAATACAAATAATTTATGTATTTGAAACTCTCAATATTCGCATGCCGTTAACAATCCTAGTTTATCTCCCTCGTGTGCATTTCATTCAGGAGAGAAATTATCTTTTTGATGCTGTTAAGAGCAAAGAAATACAATGGAAGAGGAGAAAAAGGCTCATCGCGGGTGTGTAACTGCAAGAACGCGTCAACCCAATCTCGTTGCGCATCGCGCGTGAAATCTCGCGGCAAAATTATTGACAGAAATAGTAACAATCAGCCGACACACGACGTAACAGTTCCACAGGGAATGTTTTGTTTTTTTCAGCGTAAACCAGTGTCTTGAAAATAATTACTGTTAGTAACAAGGCAGATCTGGAAGGTTTTAAATTTTTAGGACTCCTTCAAATAAATTCGTGTATCAAAGCGGAAAAATGTTATACAAACGTGAGCCCCATTTCAATAAAACGTTTCCTTTTCTCTAAAAATCGCCATGATTTTTCGAGCCAGCAAAAATTGTATCTGCAAGGCGACAATAGTTAGTGTCGTGACGTAAATCAATGTTTCATCTCAAGATGTATGCTATCGAACTATTTGCTGAAACATTTTGATATTTGTACAGTTATTTTGATGAATCGGCGTTTTATAATGGATCGTACTCTACACGATATACACACCATCATGCCAACGACACAATAATGGTTTACATTTAAGGACCATTCAAACGTGGGCGGTATAAAACCCACTTCGTAAAACCGCTCTGATAACATCAAATAAGACCAAAATAATCTGAGAGTTCGGTCAAGAGCGGACGTGACATAGCATATTAATGAAGAATTTCTGAAGACTTCTTTTATAATAATCTATAAATTCAAAATAGCGCATATTGCGTTAGCACAAGGCTGTACAAACAGGGTCGCCTTAGCATGTTTATTTTTGTCGTTTTATTGATATTCCAATAAAATGGAGGCAAAATTGCTCTGCAACGCAAGTGAAATATCAGTATGACAATTTTTACATACAAATTCGAATAAATGAACATAATGTGAGAAATACACAGGTTTTACTTTATGTACATCCACTCAGAAAATGTACAGACGCCCTCCAATACAAAGCCCTATTGAGCAGAAGAATTGAAATAAAAATTTCGGGAAAAACGAAAAAAGCGAATATGTACAAAGAAATCAAGACTTCAAAATGTGTATATGAAGTGAAATGGATATAGTGAGTTTGTCAAACGTGTCTTAACCATGAAGAAATATTTCAATGGAAGACACCCTATAGAAGCATGTGATAAATATAACTTACGTGTTTCTCACTTGATGAAAGAGAGCCATTTATTTTCGCGAAACACATCTTTGAAAATACATCAGTGTAATAATGGTGATGGATCTCTCTTAACACATTACAATGTACGAATATGCGTAAACAATTAGAACAAAAATTCACAGGTGAAGATTTAAGATGCACATTTTCGCCGAGTTTCTAATAATTTGGCTGGAATAAAATGTTTAAGTCGCCATCTCATTTTTTCAACGGCTGATAAAAAATTATCGAATATTCCACAAAGGCCCCACAAATATTAGAAATAGTTTTATTTATGCTCATTCAAACTTGACATTCATTTTTTCATTATCTCACAAACACATATTTTGTGTAGCGCCCTCTATACCAAACTGAACTATCCATTTAAATTGTGACCATGCACATTACATATTCTACAACCTTGAGTTAATGTAACGATGAGCCAATTGTAATAATGGGGATCGCCCCCTCCATCCCTGTAATAAATGAATGATAATAACATGATTATGATATTGTCCTATTTTTCCAGGGTAGTCTCATCAGTAATTATTCCTGATGGCCCTACAATAATCATTAAGCCAAGGATTGTCATATGTAGGCCTACCCATAATGAGAGCAAAGATTCTTCTCCAATAGGCCTACTGCATGGCCGTCCCTGCATGACCACCTCTCGATAGCTTCCTCACTGAGCGTCATGTTGGGCTCTTCACTCAAATGACATTTTCGCAGCCTTTAATTGATTGTAACGAGGAGCCAATTTTGATAATGTCTCCGGAAGATCAATCCAGGCGGAAAAGAGACGGAAATTACAAACTCGATCCAGAACAAAGGGCAATATTGACTTGTTTTTATCGTGACCCATTTAATCAATGGAGTATGATCAAGGACTCCTATGGTGGCCTTTTGAAAAATAAGAAAAGAAGAACAAAATGGAGTATTTCGTAAAATCAACAACATAATCGCCCCTCCCTCCTCGTTCGAGCAACAAGAAACTTCATGTATAGTTTGTCAATCGTATTGCGTTACAGATTGTGTTTGAGCTATACTGCCTGGTGTATACTAAACTCATATAGGCCGTGTGCTTTACCTACTTTCTTCCTTCACACAACCAGAGACAGGCGAAGTTGAAGTAGGCTGTAAGCTTTATGAAATTACGAAATGTCAAGTTATACTTTGTGAATACTGACTTACAATTGGTGATCCAACATAGAGTTAGGGAAAGGCATATTAATAGATCCAGGGTTGAAGTTGGGATTTTAGTAAGAAAAACATGATGAAAAAGAACAGACAAAATGCCCATCAAAGTTTGACTTTCTTACAAATTAACTGCCAAAGATCTAGTTACGGGTACGAACTCGAATTTGAAATGAAGGATTAGGTTTAGGGTTAATGCTAGGTAGATTGTTCGATTCAGAGATGAAATTAGGAACTCACTTAGAGTAGAGTATGGACCATTGAGCAATTATCGCAGGAGCATGTGCCTTGTGAAACCTTAAAACGTCGCTTCTTGTAAGCTTCCAGTCTGATTATTTTAACTTTAGAGGAAAGATTTTTTCAAAGCAATTTCACATCCGTTGACTAATAATTTGTTTATTTGAATGATTTTACTACAGACAAATAACTGTATCACCTATGAGAGTCTTCCCCTAGGAGAATTACCCCTTGATAACTATCGCTAAAGCTTATTTATTAGACTTCTTTTTAATTATGAACATCGACTACTGCTATCGAAGTGAAACATAAGTAACCCTACATGAATGTAGGACACACAGTCTCGCTACGTGCGATGAATCCGCAATCGTATTCAAATATTCAATTTATCTAATTGGCTACCAATGGTCAAAACGCAAAGGGGAAACCCGCCATGTTTTACTGAATGTCAATAACCTCCTCCTTGATATCATTCTGTCAAGTTCTATTTCGCCGATAAGTGGCGTTAACACGGGTTCAATATATCCCGGGTTAAGGGGTTCCCGTCATCATGGGGGCGGGGGGGGGCACTAGTTTTGACCCGGGGATGATATTCGCAATGACCAGGCTTATGGTTATGGGGGGGGGGGGGCAGGCGCGTACGCAGGGGGGGGGGGTTTGGGGGGTTAACCCCCCCCCCCTTTGTTAATTTTTTGTGTGTAAACACCCCCCAAAACCCCCTAAAACCCCCCCCCTTTTGGATTTTTTTTTTTGTTCTTTTTTTTTTTTTTATTATTTATTAAAAAAAAAAAAAAAAAAAAAAGTTATTCCCACGACCGACTTAAAAAGGTGACCTTACCCCCCCCCCCAACGGGTCAAAATGTCAAATTTCCAATTTCGAGACCAAAAAAAAAAAAAAAAAGTGTCCTCTTACCCCCCCCCCCCCCCCCCTCCCCCCCCCCCCCCCCCCCCCCCCCGCTTATTCAGCGGTCGGCTTAGTCGTTGCGATTTTTTTGGGACCAAAAAAAAAAAAAAAAAAAAAGTGTCCTCTTACCCCCCCCCCCCCCCCCCCCCCCCCCCCCCCCCCCCCCGCTTATTCAGCGGCTGGCTGAGTCGTGCGAAATTTTTGGACCGATTTATAAATGTTAAAACCCCCCCCCCCCCCTTGAAAAAATCCTGCGTACGCGCCTGGGGGGGGGGGCAATAACGTTTCCATGTTTTCTTGGGGGGGGGGAGGGGTCATAAACAGCTTCTTTGCGTGCTCCCTTCCCATTCTCAATATTTTCTCTTTTACCCCCCCCCCTTCGCCCTTTGATGGGCTGCTAGTATCTATATCATTGTGTACAATGTGTCATAGTGTCGTATCCAGCCCTTGGCAACAGGAGGAGAAATCACCCTAGCTTATGGCAAATCTGCAATGCATGATAGTTTAGCACGAGGGGGAAGGGAGGGGGGGGGGGGGGTGGGTGGGCGGTGTGGCTGAATTCCCCCTACTCAAATGGTCTCATGCGTTTCCAAGATAAATATTATCATTATTAATAATAATAATATAATAGCTAGTTCTTATATAGCGCTATTCAGGCCCGAAGGCCCTCTTAAAGCGCTTTACAGATATATTACCCTGGTCATCGGATTCAGGCGTACCCGCACACAATGTATGCACATTCTCCACTCCCTGGGGAGCATTCCAGTCGGGCGTCATTTTTAAAAGCGCACACTTGCTAATCTAAGCACATTAGCTTTCGCATCCTACCGGGTACCCATTTAACACCTGGGTGGAGAGTGGCAAATTTAGATCAATGTCTAGCTAAAGGACATTAGTACCACGATGGGACTTGAACTGCGGACCTTGTGATCGACAGTGTGGTGACATATCCACTCGTCCACGACACCTCTATACTGAAAATTCATTACATAAACCTGTGCAGAAAACTTTCAAAAGGGGTAAATTGCCACTCCTCTCTTTCCTCTTTGTCCCTCATTGTCCCTCATTTAAATACGCTAGTGGCATGTCCCTATTATTAATGTCGAATTGGTTATCAACGCATACTACTAACCTGCTCGTAATGATTTCCCAAGGGTTTTCTCTTTGCGGCCTTCTAGTAGACCACGAAATGACGGATTTATTTTTAGTTTAAAGACGGATTGTAATTCACGCAGATACCTACAGCTTTTGAAGTTCCTCTGGATTTTTTTAACTCAATCCATTGAGCATTAGTATTTTCATTAGTAATAACAATTCTTTTCTTGTATAGCGATATAACATTATAACGTCCTCATGCGCCTCTAAGGAGCTTTGAAAATTATTGCCCTAGCTTTAGCTCCGGCAGCCGGTATCAGTGCATTTCAAGGAATGATCCTACCAGGTACCCAATTACCTCATATGGATGGAGTGTGGAAAATGTAGATTAACGTCTTGCCAAAGGACGTTAGTGCTTTGGGAGGGATTCGAACCCCGTACCATGTGGTTCACAGTCCGGAGAATTATCCACAGGACCACAGCACCTCTATACCAAAACAGCTTCTATTGGTAAGAAGAGGGCAAAGTGCGATTATTCATGTATCTCGTAACCAATGTGAACAATTCTCTTTTAGAACATTGTCTAAAGCTATGTCCATACACTACATTTGGTCTGACAATTATGGTCAGATTTTAAAAGACTAATCCAGTTGTGCTGTCCATACGGGGTCCCCCTCCTTGGTCGTGTTTCCCAGGCATCCATCTATACTGTCATAGCTGGTTGGGAGAGGTAGTTGTGTCACCACACGTTGCACCTGATAATGTCAGTCAGTTTGTGGAATAGATTATACGTGTGATATTCGGAGCTCCAAGACCTATAACCAGGTGGTACTCACAATATTATCTCTCTCAATACGCTTTTGATATTATTCAACGTATGGACAGGAATAAAGAAGAAATTGCGCAGTCCATACAGCTTGTCACCGCCCAAGTGCTACGATGCTCCAGCTGTTAATAAGAGAAACATACAGCGTTGGTTTCCTAAGCTGAGGGTAACATCTTTTCCACTGTTTGATCACCTGTTCATATATAATGAGCATGGAAGACATCTTTTCTTGTATGGACACAGCTTAAGGTTGTTCAGTATTATACAAAGCTGATTCAGCTGTCAATGAGCAGACACAAAAATAGACAATGCTGATTCACTATACTGAAAAAATAGCACCTTTTCAGTATTTGGCCATCATTTGATTCGACATTTAAAGAGACGGTTTAGATAGGCTCTTGATGAAACATAATTTTGTGTTAACTTTCTCCCTCATTGTATGTATGGGAGAATATCATAGGCCTAGTGGAATATCATAACAGAAATGTCTCTTGAAAGGATCGTTTTTAAATTTCTCTGTCATTCGTAATATGAAAAGAAATACCTGAAAAGTTTGACCAAACATTCGAGTGTAGTCCCGTGTACGTATTTCTGTGCAGATGATCTTCAGCATGACTGAGTTCCTTTTTACCTTCATTTTGATGATTCCAACACTTCCCTTTACACATTAATTCATTATGTACTACACAATAAACTTGTCCCCAATTGCTTCCAGACAGTCTCCCTATGCACATGACGGACAAAGAAAGAGGACAAAATATACAGTTCCTCAGGTAGGCAAAGGAACATCCCTTCCCTGCTATTATGTAAAAATGTGTAGAACAGGTGTCACATGCAAATTCACCTGTTCTACACATTTTTACATGATAATAGCAGTGAAGGGATGTTCTTTTGTCTACCACAGCAATTGTTGAGGGTAGAATGAGGAACTGTATATTTTGTCCTCTTTCTTTGTCCGTCATGTTCATAGTGTCTATCTCACAGTATAATTGAGTGACCGGCATACTCGATTTTATCTTTAATTCTACGTCTTATGTTGACTTCTTTTTTCTCGTCTGATGACCGGAATTGACAGGGCTTCTAGGCCTGCAGTATCTTCTGCATAATGCATGACATTTCAGGCTGTCCCTTCTCTGAAACCGCAAATTCAACAAGTGTTTAAATCTGTTCTAGGGTGCTCATCATGGCATGTAAAGAGGACAGAAGAGAAGAAAAGAAATAGAAGAGAGCCAGAAGAGAATATGAGAAGAGAGAGGGGGAGAGAGAGAGAGCATGGAGAAAGAAAGAGAGAAAGAGATATAGATAGATAGAGAGAGAGAGAGAGAGAGAGAGAAAGAAAGATATATATATATATATATACACATAGGACACAAGGTAGATAAATAAAAACACCGGAGAAGTGAATATTCCACTGACGTTTCGGGCATAGCCCTTTATCGAAGTGATTCAAGCATAAACAACAAATACAAAAACAAAAATATAGGCGACGCTTGGTAGTCAAGATGCAAAGGCGCGTGAGAGTACGCGAAAGAAGAGAAAAAGAGATAGAGAAACGTCACAAAGCTCAAAAGTTGGACCATTGTGACGTGAGAAAATAGGAGAAAATTAGAAATATAGGGAGCGTTAGAAGAGCGTATCTCCAGGGGAGATACGCGGAAAGCAAAACAAAAGGAAAAGAAGAGGCGCACAGAAAGAAAAATAAGCAATTGAAAAAGCATTATGACGTAATAAAGATATTCAAGTTCAACAAAGTTCAGTGTGAGTTAGGGAAAGATCTGAAAGTGGCGTTCATCCCGTCCGGGTGGAGAGTGCCAAGTTTGAAGATTATCCTCTCCTCCATCAGCTTCCTAAGCTGAGGGTAACAAAGAAAGAAAGGAAGCTGATGGAGGAGAGGATAATCTTCAAACTTGGCACTCTCCACCCGGACGGGATGAACGCCACTTTCAGATCTTTCCCTAACTCACACTGAACTTTGTTGAACTTGAATATCTTTATTACGTCATAATGCTTTTTCAATTGCTTATTTTTCTTTCTGTGCGCCTCTTCTTTTCCTTTTGTTTTGCTTTCCGCGTATCTCCCCTGGAGATACGCTCTTCTAACGCTCCCTATATTTCTAATTTTCTCCTATTTTCTCACGTCACAATGGTCCAACTTTTGAGCTTTGTGACGTTTCTCTATCTCTTTTTCTCTTCTTTCGCGTACTCTCACGCGCCTTTGCATCTTGACTACCAAGCGTCGCCTATATTTTTGTTTTTGTATTTGTTGTTTATGCTTGAATCACTTCGATAAAGGGCTATGCCCGAAACGTCAGTGGAATATTCACTTCTCCGGTGTTTTTATTTATCTACCTTGTGTCCTATTCATTTTATGCACCGACGCAGAACCATTTATTTTTACATTATATATACACATATATATATATATATATAAAGAGAGAGAGAGAGAGAGAGAGAAAGAGAGTGAGAAAGAGAGTTATATATATAGAGAGAGAGAGAGAGAGGGGGAAGAGAGATAGAGAGAGAAGAGAGAGAGAGAGAGCATGGAGAAAGAAAGAGAGAAAGAGATATAGATAGATAGAGAGAGAGAGAGAGAGAGAAAGATATATATAAAGAGAGAGAGAGAGATAGAGAGAAAGAGAGTGAGAAAGAGAGTGATATAGAGAGAGAGAGAGAGAGAGAAGAGAGAGAGAGATAGATAAAGAGAGAGAGTGTGGAGAAAGAGAGAGAGAGGGGGAAAGAGAGATATGGATAAAGAGAGAGTGTGGAGAAAGAGAGAGAGAGAGAGAGAGAGGGGGAGAGTAAGGGAGAGAGAGAGATGTCGTGAACTTGACTTTTTAAGAAGGTATATAGCGTTAAATGTCCAGCATTCCCTTAACCTGACTGCTTGACCTCCGTTTACATGACTAGAGTGAGGTGAAAGTGTTGTTTGCTGCATGGATGTTGATTTGGAGAAGGACAAGGTGCAATATAAGGAACGTTTTCTTCCAAGTATTGGAATTACCCCCCCCCCCCCCCAGTAAAAAAATCGATCGATTCCCAGCATTTCTGCATGTTCTTGATTCAGTGTTTTGCATAATTACTGTTCGACTTAAACATTGGGGCTAAAGTATTGGATTCTGTGGTATCAAATATCGGCAATTCAAGTGACCAATGTAATGCATTTGAGAACTATAACGAAAGGAAGTACAAAATGTTTCCTTGTGTCAAAGATTATAATACCATAGTTCCATGCAGTTATTTCCCCGCTAGATACTACTTTTTTGAGGCTATAGATTTATAATGCTTAGTATTACTTACAAAACCGAAATGGAGACAAACAGAATAACAGAAGGGACATTGTGTCTTACGACTGGCCACTTATAATCACAGATATTTTAAAGCATTTCAGTGCAACCGTTGTTAAAGCAAATCGACTGGTAATAATTTAGCTGGCAGCATCATATATAAATTGGGGTTTTATATTTTAGAAAGTTCATACAAAATATTTGATATACACTGTTGGTCATAATGGTGGAATAATTATTTTCACCCTAATTTATTGAATGATTTTGACAAAGTTTTATTCCTAATAGATCTAGATAATAGTATACATTCTCATATTTTATTGAATGATAATTGGGGAGTGTTTGTTTTGCGTGACTGCTAAAGCACATGTGTGCTACAATGCTAATCAACTAGGGGACCTACGTCCTGAAGTCATAACTGACAGTAATGGGGATTAATACCTCATAAAAGGGCACTAATATAGCACATCGACACGGTTTTGATCATGGGGGCTCACAGTAACGAGGCAATTGCTTAGCCAATGAATCATGACTGTACGCAGCCGGCGCTAGGGTACGTCGACGCCCCCACAAAAACAAAAAAAACAAAGAAAATGCAACAAATTTTCAATAATTCATTGCATGTTCCCCCAGTCCCCAACAGGAAAAATTCCTCTGTAGGGCCATGCATTATGGTCCTAGGCATGCCCACATAGAAGATTTGTTTTATGTTGGGGGTCGGGGCAAAATGCAATGAATCATTGAAAATTTGTTGCATTTTTTTTTTTTTTTTTGTGGGGGCGTCGACGTACCCTAGCGCCCGCTGCGTACAGTCATGATTCATTAGCTAAGCAATGGCCTCGTTACTGTTAGCCCCAGGATCAAAACCGTATCGATGTGCTATATTAGTGCCCTTTTATGAGGTATTACTCCCCATTACTGTCAGTTATGACTTAAGGACGTAGGTCCCCTAGTAGATTAGCATTGTAGCACACACATGCTTTAGTAGTCATGCAAAACAAACACTCCCCAATTGTCATTCAATAAAATCTGAGAATTTATACTATTATCTAGATCTATTAGGAATAAATCATTGTCAAAATCATTCAATAAATTGGGGTAAAAATAATTATTCCACCATTATGACCAATAGTGTATATTGCAATATCTTTTTTAACACTGCTTGGAAAAGAACACGACATGATATTGGGAGTATTTAGAGAAATTAATAAAAATGAGAGAGAAAGAGGATATATATATATAGAGTGAGAGAGAGAGAGAGAGAGAGAGAGAAAGAGAGAGAGAGAGAGAGAGAGAGAGGAGGGGAGGGATAGAAAATGAGTTTTCAAACGAGAACAAAAAACCTTGGGTATTATAGTTTGAGATAATACTCAGGAACACATGAGTCAACATAGTTACGTTGTAATAATTCCTATCTCATGTAATCTGGAATTTATTATTCTCGGCAGAATACTTCATGGACAATCCTATATCTTCACAATATAATCTGATCATTATCCTTCCCCCATCTTGGCACTGATCGTGGATCATACACTCCCACAAGAGATGCCTTCCCGTTGCTTAGCAACCATGGAGGCGGATCGTTGGCAAGTGTCGACCATCATCTCCGATTGTAATTGATGGCTGCTTTGAAGACAAACCGCTACGAATTAGTTCTAACAGCCGAACATAATTATCTCCTCTTGCTCGTTAAATTAAATTACGATACAATGCGCCTTTCCTTTCAGCATGTTCAGAGAAAGGTTAATAAAGGTGCAGGGCAGGATTGACTTCTTGGTAAATATTATTATTCTAATCGTCAGTTTGCGGTGACATGTGTAATGTGAGTATTCTGGCGCGACGCGGCAGGATAAGTTACAAATCACTTTGGAAATTGATTGAAGTAAAATGTTTTTAAAGGGATCCATCGATATGAATAAACGTAGAAAATCAGGCTAAACAAAAAGTCGTTGAGAGGTTTAGAATTCCAGACGAAAGAGACAGAAAACAGTTTACATAGAAAATAGAAACAAGGAAAGAGGTTAGACGGAGGGTTTAAAAGATATTAGAGTGGACATGAGAGATAGTGAAAGAATGAGGAGTATGTAGAGAGAGAGAGAGAGAGAGCAAGGGAGAGAAAGTCGAAGAGATCTTGAGAAGTGAAAAAGAAAGAGAGAAATGGGAAGACCATAATTAGAATTGCTGTATTGATATTTAGTACCCTTATTAGGATTAAGTTCCCTCGATTACAAAGAAATAATACCGACATTAAAGTTTACAATATATAATAATGTATGGTAAAAGACAATTTAGGAATGGTCTACATGACCTAGCTGCCTGTGTACTGCTGTATATTTAAGGTAAAATATATATAACTTTGAATACTGTCTTGATGACATTTTTTTCCATTAAAAATCCATGCGAACACAATTATATCGGCTTACTTTGACATCTTAATCAGTTAATAACCATGATTGCGGAAGATTAGTGTAAATTATTGCCCAAACCAGCTGTCGTTTAGCAGCACTGATTTGAGACAGCAAACAGCTCATGAACCGCCGCTGAATACGCGCGCGTAATCAAGCTGAGAGATGGCGGTAATTAAATCAATTTTATGGATGTGTGCCCACACTTCAATCGAATGCACTTCTGTTACTTTAGTATTCTCTGATTCCTCTTTAAAAAAAAAAAAACTTTTTAGAGGAATCCTAACATACAATCTATGGCTCTAAATGCTGTATTCTTGTATTAAGAAGAGAGGACATACAAATTTCAGTTGTGCAATTCATTCATGTATTATGTATCTCATTGAAATAATACATTGCATTTATATATTTCCTGTTAAAAATGTTTCATCTTCAGAAGAAAAGAAAAGAAAAGTTTAGGTATTTCATTCGTGTTCAATAACGCACGTTTATAACTTTTGTCTCATTTTGCTACATATTCCAAATATCGTTCAAAGAAATGCTGTTCTTTTTTTCCTGTGATATATGTGACATTGTTTAAATTGAAACTGATACTGAATACTCTAAACTTATAACATATGATTTAAGTGCCACGTGAGAGTTTACATTGAACAGTGCAAACTCAAATGGAGAGCCGTCGACGACTGAGTAAATCGAAAATGTCACGCAAATGCAGATGACATTCGTGTATTGCGCTCTGTATGCGTAAGACGGGATGCCTCTGAGAGAAAAAACGACAGGGGAAGAGAGAGAGAGAGAGAGAGAGAGAGAGAGAGAGAGAGAGAGGTCCGAAAAGATAGAGTAAGATAAAGAGAGATCATGGAAAAGAAGGGAAGGGAGAGAGAGAGAAGAGAGGAAGCTGGATAGATAGATAAAAGGAAAAAAATATGGAGAGAAGACAAGGGAAGTGATTGAAAAAAGAGGGATAGAGACCGAGAGCAGAGGAAGGGAAAGAGAAAGTTTAGAATGGAATACCTAGAATAGTGAAGAGATAAGAGAGGTATAGAAAAGAACAGTTTAATAAAATGTAAAAATTTCATCATACGATGAACTTCTTCTTTTTTTTGGGGGGGGGATGATTTGATATCATGCCGAAGTATATAATTATTCTCAAATTGCATTCTTTATCAGTTTTTTTCTAAAAGCCCATAGCACCGTCAAAAGTCTAACGATTTCTGTCCACCGGTAATTTGCGATTTGACTTCATAATGTGCATGGACCTAAATACAGAAGTGGGTTAATTCAGTTTTATAACATCCATGTGGTGTGTAAGTGCTCACTATAATCAGAATGGTTTATAAATTAAAGCTCTCACTGGTGCCAGTTTCGTATGTGTGTCCACCATTTTCATGCATATAGGCTGATGCTCAAGTTCTGTAATAAATCTACCTTTTTATATTGATGAGCGTTTTGATAATGCAATCAACTTTGTGAGCGGCTAGGTAAAATTATCATAAAAGCTCTCCTTTTCCCTTTTGTCGTCGAGTTCATGATTCTCTTTCCAATCTTTATTTTTCCTCCTTTTCTTCCCCATTTTCTATCTCTATGTTACGCTTGTTCCCCTCATTCTAATTACAGTTTATTGGTATAATTTTTTTGCACCCAATGCTTTAAGATTTTTCTCTTAAATCATGATCACCCTGTCTACTTACAAGAATATATCTCTAAGTAATATCTGTCTACGTCTATATTTTTGTCACTTTCTCCCTCTTTCTGCGCCCCTTCTATTTATCTCCCTCTCATTGGTCACCCTCTCTGTACGTATGCTTCTCTCTTCATCTAATTCCTATTGTTTGTTGTCATTAACAGTTTACTGAATATCTTTCTCGTTCTTTTTTATCAGTCCATGCTCTTCTCCCAATATCGGTTTATGTCCTTCTCCTCATAATTTTGTATCTCTCACAATAACATTAGCATCACGAAGCATAAATGTTGAACATAGTAGTGTTTACTTCGACGAACGGAAACGAGTTATGATTTTTGTTCATTCACCCTCTTAGTAGTGTTTTCTCTTTTGAAATATATTTCCATTTTCTTAATCGTTTCCTTCCTCCCCCTTTCTCATTGCATCTATCCTATACATTCTCACTTTGTATTCTTCTTCCTAAAACATCTCTTTCTCCCTCCCTCTCTCTCTCTCTCTCTCTCTCTCTCTCTCTATCTCTCTATCTATCTCTCTATCTCTCTACCTCTTTCCCTATCTCCTATCCCTCTATCCCCTTCTCCGTCTCTCCTTTCTCTTTCTATCCCACTCTCTACCCCTCTCCCTCTCTCCACTATTTCCCATCGTTTGTTTATCACAATACGGTATACATGTATCTTTCTCCTCTTTATTTCTCAGTCTATTCTCTTCTCCTCTTCCTCCTCTCTGTCTCTCCGACTCTAACATTAGTATCACGAAGCAAACACGAACATAGTGGAGATCGCTTCACCGAACGATTCATCCAGTCGCTAGAATTGATTCGATTATTCTCCACGCAACTCGTTTCCAAGGTTTCTAACTCGCTCAAGATCATCCTCTCAAGATTTGAGCTTGTCTCCATCAAATACTAACCACCTTGTTCAGACTAGCAGAATTCCTCGTATATGATAAAGGAGCTATCTTTTATTTCTTTTTTTACAAGTCTGTATGTCGTAAATGACGAAACGTCGCATAACGAAATGTCGTATGGCAAAACGTGAGGAACGTTGAATAACGAAAGGTACAACAAATCGTACACACAAACGTCGCATAGCGAAATATTATTTTACCAAACGTCTCATAACGAAGCGTTGAAGCATGATCTGTATGACGAAACGTCGTAACGAAACGTCGCAAAATGAAACAACGCATTGCATGACGGATGTTGAGCATCTATTCAATCAAAATGTTGATAGAGCATGCACCTCCACATGATCAAACGTGAACGTCGTATTGTACGAGTCACACTGAAGAACCGACCGATTTGGGGTCATTTAGGGGGAAATGTAATTTATTTATTTGGTCTGTAGTCGGTCTGGTGTCTGTCTGGTTAGGATGACTGGATATGATTAGTCAGCGTCGTTGACACTGACACTATTATAAGCGCTGTTCAACTGACCTCTTCAAAACTGTTTTTTTTTGTAATAATAATAATTTTGTTATTCAATGTTTCTCTACATGATTTTTTAACGTGTTTTACGCCCCTATCGGTCAGTGATGACTTTCTAAGACGTTTCATAATCTGAGTTTCGCATGAAGCTCTTTCGGTGAGAACAGGTATAATTCGATAGGCAGCCGAACTCCGAGAAAACAGGTAGAGAAAAGACGCAAGGTCCCTGACGTACATCTGGGTAATTATCTCCTTCGAATCCGCGTCGTTTTCTCGCTCCTACCAGGACCACTCCCCCTAATTCCATTCCCTGGATAATGGATTCGAACTTGGGGTATTGTTTGTACGGTTTACTAGAGAGATGGTGATGTTGTGCTGAAATCATTATGAAGGAGGGATTAGACCGCCATGACGACGCCAATGATTTTCATTTCAGAATAACAAGATGTATCAATTTTTACTCTCTCTTTCACTTCCTCTGTCAATCACTCCACTCTCTCTCTCTCTGTCTCTCTCTGTCTCTCTGTCTCCGTCTCTGTCTCTGTCTATCTGTGTGTGTGTGTGTGTGTGTGTCTCTCTCTCTCTATCTCTCTCTCTCCCTCTCTCTCACACACACACAATACAATTTCCCCCTCTCTTTTACTCTCTTTCTTTCACCATCTCATATAGTATATTAATGTAAATCTGTCTCTGCCTAAATTCCACTCTTTCTGTTTTCATTTTGTTCCCCCTCTTCCTCTTGTTCTGTCTTTACCCCTCTCTCTGTCTTTGTTATAGACAAAAATGGATTCGATCTTGAGTACTCGTTGTTGTTGTTGTTGTTTTTAAGCTCGAGGCATGTGTTGACCGATGTTTACACATGCGTCGAGCTTTAAAAAAAATTCGCTTCCTTCTAAAACTATGAATTGCAACATTTAATCGAGAAGGAAATGCATGTGAACAAAATTTAAAAACACTCTCCTTCTCTCTCTCCATCTCTCTCTCTCTCTTTCCCCTCTCTCTCTCTCTCTATCTATCTCTCTCTCTCTCTCTCTCTCTCGTTCTCTTTCTCTCTCCCTCCTATCTCTTTCTGTCCGTGCCTCTTCTTATTTTTCTCTCTGCAATCTTGTCATATAACAAGCTCAAACGTGATCCGAACGGCTGAAGTTTATATCCCTTGTTAACCCTCCCGGGAAATTTGCAAATCAATATCGCTACCCTATTATAATCACAGGTATCCATGGAGTATGAACGCGGTATTGACGTAAAGGCTTAAATGCGTTTTTTTTAGTGGATAATTGGAACCAGCCTATATCACCGTCCAACTTTGGTATCAAGGAATATAGGCGCAAAGAAGAGGAAAATGATGATGATGGTGAGTGAGAGTTGGGGTTATAGAATGATATAGAGGGAGAAAGAGAGGGGGTGGACAGAGAGAAAGGGTGGAAGATGGGAGAGAAGGTAGAATTAAGAGAGAGAGAGAGAGAGAGAGAGAGAAGGGGATGACAAGAGAAAGATGGAGAGGGGAGAGTAAAGACGAGAGAAGTTGAAGAGGAGGTTCCTATTCATAGTTAGTACGATCATCACAATTCTACTTGTTCGACGTAAACAACAATTTAACCCGACTCTGGGCTTATTAACGTCATCTTTCGTCATTTTTAGTAAATGCAGTGATAGAAAAATGCCCTACCGGTATATTACAAACGATATAGATTGTCTTTATTTAGACAAGTGTATGCCATGCTGATGACCCAATTACATTTTATTTTACATTCAAATACTAACTGCATGACCTTTGAAGCTTGAAAGTTTCTCAATGGGAAACAGCGACACTAATCATCTTCCAAGCTGTGTATCAATGACAATGTTAATTCCTGTATAACACGCATAAGATTTTTTTAGTAGCTTTCGAACAAGAAATTTAGTTGAGGCCTAAAATAATATAAGTTGCAGGTCTGTATCTAACCTCCAACACTCCCTCTGATCTAATAGGCGGACTCGGGGACAAAAGGTACATGGGGCATACCCCCCTCCCCCAATGGCCAAAATACCTATACAACATAACATGAAAAAACAAAATAGGAGACTATCCCCTCCCCTCTCAGTAAAAGAACGCTGGATCCGCCATTTTGATTATCTCTCTCCTTCGCTTGTTCTGTCTGTCTGTCATACCAGGGAGTTGGGATTGTGTTCATATACTGTAGTAGAGCATGGAGTAGGTCCATGCATGGGTAGGGTAGGGTAGATCAACACACACCGACACATCATCATACCCTATTATCAACCAGCTGGTCGTGCTTAGGTTATCAAAATATGATGCAGACGACGATCTGTCTTTCTATTATTCATCACCATAGTAACATAAACCTTCAGCAATACGTCAAGGTCACGTGATTCTCGCTGGAATACTTTGCTTAATGCATCTATTATGAGGCATGCCTGGGAGTGGATAGAGGCGAAATGTGTAATATATCGCATCGCATACTGTCATGCTTTTAGCTTGGGTTATCGAAACATCACGGAATTCCAACTATCATTATGATAGAGATGCGTCGATCAATGCGTGTGTACGTACTCACTACCATTATCGGTATCATCACGTAGAAGTGCACTATACGTGTGCTGTCTTCTTCTTTTTTAAACTGCGTTAGGTTATTCACAAACAGTTATTCAATTCTGGTTTGATGTAAGATTTATTCAAGCTGTAATGCTAAATTCCTATCTTCCGAAGATGTTAACATTGTTAAAGTGTATGTTTTGCTTTAATTAAAGTATTGCTGTAATGATGATAAATAGGATGTTCAATGAAGCTTTATGACGTGGTGCCCCCATGGCTTTGACGGGATTAATGAAGGTTTTAAATCTAATTTTACTATCTATAGTAGATGTAAACATGGTAAATAATTTCCTCTGGTATTTCAGAAATGAATTAATCAAATTTTCTTCTGAGAAGTATAGACCGATGTGTAGGTAAAATAATGTGAATGTTCTCTTTTAGAACCTAAAGAATTCATGTTTGGAATGTCATCGGAATGTTCGCACATATCTAAAGGTGATCGATACACAAGGCTACAGGGCGATCGTGTTTCAAGCAATATCAGATCATTATTACTCCTGTCCACAGTATAACTGTGCTGTCGTCAGATTTCTAGATTTGACGTCTTTTCATTATTTATTGATCATATACACTGTCTCGCGTATCTGAGCAACTCGCAGTACGTAGGCGTCAATCTTTACAGAAGGGTGAGAAAGTTCGGAGTATGAAAGAGGTATGTTGTTTACAATGGGCTGTACTCAAGTGGCCATGTAACCATCGACTCTACAAAAGTATTGGAAGACAAAAAGACCAACCTTGCCACTTCTACTTCAGGATTATATTAGAAGCGGTTGCTATGGCAACGCCACTGGTATAACGCTAGAGAAGAGAGTGAGTACGCGGTAAATGACTGAGAACAAAAACCATGGAAATACAATAGCGGTAATGTTCTTCTCGTCCGTCGCAAATTGTGATGCAATATTTTTCTTGCCAACATAGACAGTCTAAGATTGAGCAGAAAGTGTCAGATTTGCAAAAATTGATGCTGATAAAAGTTGTATTCTGTTCTATTTCCGGGATAAATAATTGTGACCAGTCTTCATCCAGCTCTACACAATATGTCTTATATATTATGGTTAAAACATTCATTTTTAAAACAATGCCAAAAGTTCCCTTCTTAAATAAATAACAAATAATAAGTTTTGCTTTCCCCGGTTCTCTCACCTCTTTCAATGCACATTAAAGTTTTAAAAGAAAAGTCGCCTTGAATTTCTTACGGATTATGTTAATCGTATTATTCTTGATATCAAATTTTGTAAAAAAAACTAGGAAAATCAATAGCTGCTGACAAGGCAAAAATATGAGAATATTATACTCTTCAATTTTACTCCAATTAGGAAAAAGAATGCAGTCCTTTCTAATTATAGGACTTTAAATTAACTTAAAACAAGGCAGCATGATTATGAGAAGCATTTTTCGTTTTTAACTCAGGCCTTTTTTAAAATCTTTTAAAAGTCTCACCCTAAGAGACCGATACCAGACCGATACTAAACCAATACCTGACCGACCGAACAAACTTACATTACCTACTACAAAAAAAAGGAAAAACCCCGAATGACAATGATTCATCGCTCAGGAGTGACGCTTCGATGTGAGACATTTTCTGACAAATCAGTCGTCTATGTTAGGACCTAAACGATGATCCAATTATTTATAACATGTTTCGAAACGTCAAGATGAGCACAATACTACCACTTGTATACTTCCAAATCTGTATCGAAAATCAGCATCAACATTTAATGGATAGGAAATATGTACGTAATGCATTTGTGTTATGACACGTTTGAAACACCCTCCTTATCTTAACAAAACTGAGCAATGTGTTGCCACCGCTAGTGCGTAAATCTCCAATTTACAAGTTAATAAAGATGGAAATTTGTGCTCCAGGTCGAGCTTTGTCGTGCGACTATCAATTTGTTGAGATCCATCTAGCTAAACTAGCGCAGCATTTGATCGGATCTTTTTGGATGGTTGAGATGGGGGAGCCACCTGCGCGACCTTCTCTCTTGTTTAGATTAATTAAAATCTTGTCGCACTTCACGCATGCTTCACCGATTCAGACGACAGCATAAGATGAAAATTATATACGCGCCAAAAAGTGGACCCCTATGGAAAAACAGCACGAAAAGGGTGTTTCATCCTACAAGTGGTGAATGAAACATCTCTTCCCTATTCAGAAACGTTCTTCTTGAGAAAACCGTTTTATGGCACGTTCATGCCGACGATTCTGATTCATAGAATTGTAACTGGATAAATATTTTCGATTCAGAACTTTAAGATGACTAAGACTTGGTTTTGATGGTATATCTGAAGCTGAATGTGCTTCATGAAGGGGGAGGGGGGGGATTAAACTTATGTTTATGATTAAACACCCCTTGTCCCTATCCTTCTCTTAAATGTCTTACATTATATATTTTTCTCTTTACAACCCTCTCTCTCTCTCTCTTTCTTTTACTTCCTCTCACTCTCCTTACATCTCTTTCAATCTCCCCGTTTCACTATCTCACTTCTTTTACCTAATCAATACTCTCTCTCTCTCTCTCCCTCCTTTCTTGTACCCCCTATCTCTTTGTCTATCCGTGCCTCTCTTCCGCTATAAAATTGTTTCCTCAACCTTCTGAAAGCATTCAGAGGAAACATAATATTTGTCGTCTTTGTATAAATTAGATTTAACCATTTCTCTTATTGATATCAGCACGCATTGCAAAGCTTAAAATGTCATTGCGATCGGGTAACCTAAATGAAAATAACTTCCGGACTTGTATACAGCCGTATATCGTGATTTTGTTCGAATTTCAAAATGTCCGCATAAAAGAAAAAATAGGGCACCTCGACGCCACCTGCAGCACCTGTTATGTGTCACCAAATCCTCAGATTTAGAGAATGTCTCATGCTTGCACGGAGAGAACGTGTACTTTCAAGAAACATTCGCAACTTGAGGGGAAGGACACATGAGATGAATGGGTGCGTGCATTTACTGAACTGATAAGTAATGCAATGCCATCACGAGCGAGTCTATAAATACAACGAACTTCTCACGTGTTTTGCGCTTAGATAACCCATTGAGAGCAAAACTTGATTATTTTAAAGGAACATAATCTTGGGTTCTTTTAAAGAATCTCAATTCGGGGTTCTCATGGGGATTTTGACAACATTCATGCAGTAACGGACGATGTCAATCATTGGAAGTGGGCTTCAGTGTAATGAATTCCTTACCTTACAATGTAAAATGCAGTTCAACTCAATGAAAATCGAATATTCATGTAAACAGTTATTGTTCAAACGCATGATGTACACTGAGTAGATTTTCTGTACAATGCTCTTTCTGTGGTGTGTGCTGGTGTGTCCGTGTTCATGTGAAGGAATGAAGTTGGTGTATGTTTGTTCTAATTATTTGTACACTACTTTATTATAATTTGCTTGTTTGTTTATTTCTGTACAGGGCCCCATTCTTACAAGCTTTGCTTATCTTGGGGTCCTTCCAATTTTGCTGTTAATTTTTTTAATTTATTGTTTACTTTGAATTTTAATGGAAAATAAATTGAATTGAATTGAAGGAGAGATATTCAATAATGCGTACGAAGATTTCAAAAGAACTGACCCGCAAAGATAATCCATCGTCATTATTTCCACACCCCCTAACAAAAGTAAACCCTTTCCGACCTCTCGATCGCCAAGCCCCTAGAGCTTCCAAATACGACGATGTCCGACGAGTGCTTGCTGTGTGTGAGATCTCTATAGAAGCCAATAGTTGAAAATTCTATGGTGCTCGGTTCGATGAAACTATTACGCTCTGTATAATTATGAAAGCTCCCTAAAGTCTGCCTTTAATACCAGGCCTTCTTATTGGATATTGCTATATCTTTCTCTAGTGCTACAGGAAATTTTTATGTAAAAAAAATGCAAGTTTGGTGTTTTGTTTTTAAATGATGTCTATAACTCAATTTCGGCGAGACAATATTATCCAATAATCCAAGGATTTTTGTTGGGTGATCCTTCAAGTTAATCTTTAGTAAATGTGAGAGGAAATGGGTTTAAATAGTTCTACTATCAAGGAGTTTCGGAATGTTGTTTGGACTCGAAATATATAATAAATACTCTGCAAATAGCTTTACTCACGTTTAATGTATCATTACACCAGATTCCACCACCCCCTTTTAGTGACTATGTTTAAGGTAATGCAAAGTTTTGGGAAATTATGAAAATTGGATGGATAGTATATTTTTTCTTTACAATTTTGATATATTTGGATGCCCCTGTGGACGAAATATAAGCACTAAAAAAATTGACCCCTAAAACACTTCTGCTTTTGAGAAACTGAATAATCAAAAATGTACCGGTGCTCCCGGTAAATTTCAAATATTTCAAATAGCGCGTATGGCAATTCCATGGTAGTATAAGATATATAATTTCCGAACGGTAATAGAAAATCGGCCAATTGTACTCAAGAAATATTGTTTTAAGGCTAAAGTAATATCAGTATTGAGAGGGCGCTATAAAGAGTTTATTATTTACAATTTCATCACTTTGGACTTGATTTCAACCGCGACAACGATCATTGAATATCGTAAAATTGCATATTATGCTTCCAATATGTTCATTTGAACCAAATTCATAACCCCATACCAAAACTTTGTATTACCTTTAATATATATATTCATTCATACCCAACTCTTTATATTAATAATTACCACTTATGTTATTCCAAAACCTTTTTAGCTCACAAATCTATGTGTTATACCGACCCGGATATGGAACTTACTGTGGAACTCACAGTTTTCTCTATTCATTCAAGACAGCCGCAAAAAGTCCCACCTCCTTAAGCAGTATGGTGACTCTTGGCGCAAATTAAATGAGTTACAAAATTTAATTGATCCGATCAATTTTAAGATCTATTTTAAGGCTTGATGAAACAACCCTCTGGCCACCGTTCTATTACCTCCCTCGTAAATCAGCTATAATAAACTTTGATCATTCTGTGACACTTTCGATATATTACGTGAGATTTTATTACCCTTCATTTCCAAAGATCACCTTTTAATTATCTGCGAGCGTGTTTCTCGGTGACGCCTCATCCATTACTCTCGCTACAGGCAGAAAGTGAGATGGAAATATCAAATATCATGATAATACATGTACGTCGAGCTTGGAGCCACGTGGTCAGGGCAGGGATCTATTTCGTTGTAACTCACTATATTAACTTTTCCTACTCATTCCTTTGGCTGATATGATTAATGTGTAGCTTTGATCATTTTGTGACACTTTTATAATTACGTGAGTTTCCCTGCATCACGAGAGATCACCTTTAAAGTAGTCACTCGAAAAAATTCACGACAACTGATAATTATGGACAAATTAAAAATGGATGGAAAGATTTCTCTTTAAAAATACGAATAATTTGCTGAAAAATCACATAGATATCATGGAAAGGCGTAAAATACTTTGTGGCTAGCTCTGTATCGCATGTGACGTCATGATTCTTCACGCTTTACGGAGGACCGCAGAAAATCTGGATCTCAAAATTAACATTTTTTGAGAGATGATTACTGCGGGCTCCTAACATATTTCGAAGAGGGAATTTGTTATATTTGCTCAGAAAAGGCTACTCCTTCGCAATGATATGAATTTTGCATCAATTCAAAACACTCTTGATTCTTCGGGTGACTACTTTAAGTTTTCTGAGAGCGGGTATCTCGGTGACGCCTCGCCTATTACTCTCGCTGCAGGGAGAGGCTGAGATTGGAACATCAAATGTCATGATAATACTTTGCGCTTGTCTGCCTCACCTCTGCTACATGATGCGTGCATAACACTCCCGGGCTAATCGGCTTTGGAGAAGCAAGATCTCGCGGAGTTTCAAAAGTCGTTGAAAGATAAGTTCTAGTCGTGGCAAAGATGACAAATAATGTGACTTTTCTCTTTCTTTTAATTGCCATGTGGTAGAGTAGCAATGTCGCACGAAAGGTATTGCTCTGGAAGTGTTCTCATATTTTAAATATTGACTAAACATAGTGTAAAACTTGGTACCAAACTTCTGGTGCAACATGCTTGTGTGGTTCAACGTACCCATGTAAGAGTCCATTGTTTTTCACAGATGGTGACTTTCTGCAATATTCAGCTCTTTTATTAATGATTCGTTAACTACATAGTTCTCAGTTAATCAATCCTCATAAATGCACAACCATTCCTTCTTTCAGAATATCTCCTAGAGAATTTATGACCAACAATACCGTAAACTTCTTTGCTAAAGAACCTTCTGTCGTATAAGACTTCAACTAAATTTCAAAATGTCACAAATAGAAAACATCGCATAAGGAACGTATACAAAAAAGTATAGTTCACTGTTTTCACAGCTATTATTTCACTTCTGTGTTACGTTCACTTTTTAGCTCTTCACTTTGAATCGACGTTCGCTGTCAGTAAGAAATAAAACAAACCAAAAATATCATGCTGTATTTGTTCCATTTATGCTGACAGTAAGAAATAAAAAAAATATATATATCATGTTGTGTTTGTTCCATTTCTGCTGACATTTAATCGATGCAGCCAGTTTCAATTTCGGAAGAACCTCTCCGTGTTTCAGCACTAACGGATTTAGTACTTCAGAGTCATGATAGATGTTAGAAGAGATTTGTTTACAGACAATGAAGATATGAAGAAAAAAAACTTGAGATCTAGAGCATTACATTTTTTTATGTAATTGATATTTTCATTTCAAGTAAATATTATTTCCAAAAATGTCTGCATGTTCGAATATAAACAGTAAAACTAATTTAAAGACGTCATCTTCTCTAAAACAACAAACATTTGTGAGATGAGAGTGCTGTTAACAAATGAAGAAGAAAAAGCAACAAAAAAAATAAACAAAGAAATTGCAATAAATTATCAATAATTATTGCATTTTGCCCCGACCCCCAACATAAGAAAATCATCTATGTGGGCATGCCTTGAACCATAATGCATGGCCATACGGAGGATTTTTTCCTGTTGGGGACCGGGGGGAAATGCAATGAATTATTTATAATTTATTACATTTTCTTTGTTTTTTTTTGTATTTGTGGGGGCGTCGACGTACCCAAGCCCCCGCTGCGTACAGTCATGATTCAATGGCTAAGCAATGGCCTCGTTACTGTGAGGCCCCAGAATAAAAACCATGTCGATCAGCTATATTAGTGCCCTTTTGTGAGGCATTAATCCTCATTACTGTCAGTTATGACTTAAGGACGTAGGTCCCCTAGTTTATTAGCATAGTAGCACACACATGCTTTAGCAGTCACGCAAAAAAAAAAAACTCGCAAATTATCATTCAATAAAATCTGAGAATGTGACTATTCTCTAGATCTATTAGGAATAAATCATTGTCAAAATCATTCCATAAATTGGGGTAAAAATAATTATTCCACCTTTATGACCAACAGTTTATTTGTTTTCCAGACATGAATTTCTCCTGATTTGTTGTTGTTGGTGTCTTTTAACCTTTTCTATCAACTTATCTTTCATCTCGTTTCCCATTGTATTTTAAAATAAACATTTTCTCATCTTCCTCACTCTCCTAGACTAGAAGACCTTCCCTTTTCATTACATTTCAATTCTCTACTTAATCGTATCACCATCAGCTCCTCCACTCCCAATTTACCTCCAATATATCCAATTTACTCTATAAGTCCTTCTATGCACCCCTAATTAATCTAGCGGTCATTCAAACCCCGCCTTAATGATATACTTTTCGCGATCTCCATTGGGAAGGGTGCATTAAGAGTGATGAAAAGAGACAGCTTACTAAATTTCTGTCAGTCCCCTTTCGAAGTAAGATGTTTCATTTACGAAAGCTGTCCACCCGGAAGCATTGACTCGGAAACAAGAACTAATGAACTGAGACAAGATGGAGACATGTTACTTTTACTTCAGCCTGGCCAATGCTTTTTAGTTTGTTTCGTGCACTTACCAACGGATATGTTAATTTCTTCTTTCTTTTTATCACAAAAGATGTCAACTTCTATTTCATAGCTGTAAGCCAAGTTATAACTACATATTTCGTATCTTTGGAAATGGCAACCGCAATTCCCTTCATACAATTGAAATAAGTAATAATAATCAAATTTTAAATTTCTCCTTAGTTAAATTTTGATCGCAATATTTGCAAGCAGGTAGAAATAAGAACATATAGCATTTACATATCATAATACTCATGACTATCCCTTCATTCTCCTAGGGCTAATTGTCCGGAAAATGTATCCAAGAGTAGTTGTCCGGGAGTAACGCTTCTGTTGAGGGTAGCTTTCGACGTTATTGTCTTTGGTTACTGCCCTTATTACCCGGGAGGGAGGTGTGCTATAGGGTCGAGCATTATTTTGTTGGGGTAGTTGTCTAGAATAACGTCATGCTTGGGAAAAGTTTTGAAAATAATTGTATGTGTTGATTGTCCTTCTCCTGGAGTTAGTTGTCCTGGGGTCTATTCTTCTGTAGGACAATTGTCCAAGATTAGTTGCCCGGGATAGTTCTCCAGGAATGACTTTATGCTGGGAATAAATTTAGAAATAATCGTCTTTGGTAAATGTCCTAATTGTCCAGGAGTTAATTGTCAAGTAGTCCATTGCTATATATGGAGTCCGAAAATAGTTGCCCTGGATAATTGTCATAAATAATAGCCAATTTTGATTCTCCTAAATGCCCGGCAGTTAGTTTTCCTTGACGTTGATTCTAATACAGTTATTTGTCCGAGAACAACAGATCCCGATATATATTTTATTCTGTAATACAGTCGTGCATGGCATATCGCATTGATCTACCGTAGATGTAAACCTATTAAATTTGTATCTTGTAACAAGCGAAACTAATCGACTCCGCATCAACCAATTAGACTAATTAGTACTTTGTTGACATGCTCAAGTGACTGTATCCATATAAACTTTATGCTGGTATGTTTTGCGCTGTTAACCCTCAGCCACACCGCAAGACAGACTCCAGCCAGACTCCCAACCAACCAACTGATTCTTGGCTGTTCGGTTTGGCGTCGGTCTCCTTGGTGTACCTGAGGTATTGCTTATGAAGCAAGGTCGTTTTCTTTAATGACATGGCTTTTCTCGTGCGAGGTAACCGAAGATCGACTTCATGGTTGGAATTTAAAAGCCAATTCATTATCCCGTCCTTTGAATCTTTTTTGCCGCATGGCTATAGATAGGTTTAGCTCGGCCAGGTCGGTTAAACCATAGACAATTTAACTAAAAGGTGGACATTTCAATGCACTTCGTCTTGCAAATCAAATCAATAAAGCCTAATAACTATTTCTATAATAATTCCCTGAGGTATATAGAATGATGAAGATGTAAGAAGTGATTGTACTCGAATTCCAAAACAATGCCCTATGGGGGATAAAGCGAAACCCTTTAACTCAATTACCCGATATCCCCATTCTTACGTTTAATGAAAACGTATCGTTGTTACTTTCGGGTTCACATAAAGAGCTGCTAGCATTATCTACTTGAGAAAATAGCACAACGCTTCATCATACTAAAAACGATCTCTTCTGAAGTTTTCTGAAAAGAAAAAGAAGAACAAATCTAGCTTGTCTAAAGACGTTTTGTCGTCTGATATCCTCGTCTGTTAAGAGCCAGAAGGGCTTTGACTATTATGATTTGAGTTGAAATAACGCCCTTCTGGCTCTCAGCAGACTTTATTCAAAGATTATTGGTAATGGGCAAACACAACTTGAATACCTCCCTCAAGTTCAAAGTTCAACCTGCTTCAGCTCAGAGAAGTAGGGCAGTGGATGGAATGGCAAACCAAATGTATTTGTTCTGCATCACTTTCGAATCTCATTTGTATAAACGGTTTCCTGATACTCTACCCTACTATATTTTCTTTCCCCTGGGGGTACCCAAATACCGGAGAGACAAAGGAAATAACGACACTCCTAATTGCCCTACCGTGGAGCAGTCATAATTGTATTGGAATGTTAATGATTCATGAAGGGATCCAATTGACCCGGATAATCTTTGAATTCTGATTCCTCATGAAATACTCCTGATCCTATATTTCAAAAGTACGTTGCACCTTATCTTCGAGTCACTGGGCGGTTTAAGAAATAATCTTCGTCCGGATCGTCGAGGAAGTAGGGAACAGGGAGAAGCGCTACGATTTCCTCTTTTTCTTGGGGGGGGGGGGGGGGGGGAGGGGGAGGGGTTGTATCTTTTATATGATAGACGGCAGAATTCCATTTCAGACGGCTAGACCAAAATCACCTCTGTTTATCTCTCTCCTATCTCTATCTCTCTCTTTCTCTCTCTCTTTCTCTGTCCGTTTCTTCTCTCTCCTCCCATCTTTATCCTCCTCTCCTCTCGCAATATCCAATTCTTCGTTATCTTTTTCCATGGACATCGTTCAATTAGTAATTCTTGCTTGTTACAATAACTCTCTGCAATACGTGTTTATCATATATTTTATATAATTCTGAGTAATAGCACGCCATGCGCGTGACTATCATAAGCTGTGTTCGTGTTCGAGTACAATACTAAAGTAAATACCATCCCAGTTTATTGACACGCAAGTTGCTATTATTACTTTGTGGCCAAAGATAATTCCTTGCAGTTGCACTATAATGACACGCGCCTCACAATAATATTGATGTAACATGACTGGAAATTCATACAGACCAAATTCACTATACAATGTATAGATAACCATCATCACAGTATATGCTACGAGCGGAGGGCTTTCTCTAAAGCGTACTAGATGCTGGCGGCGTAGCATGTATGGGCGGGGGGAGGGGGGGGGGCGATACGTGACACTGGCGTTTTTCTGGCTTTTTTTGGTTTCCCCACCTCCCCCCCCCCCCCTCCTTCTCTCTCTCCCACTCTCCCTCGCTTCCAGTCACGCCCTCATTCCTTCATTATATTTCTCTCCCTCCTTTTTGCCCTATCGCCATTCGATGGGGGATGCCCCTTCGTATCCCCTAGCGCTACATCATTCCTGGCTCCCTTTTAATCAATCTAATGGATGTATGCCTATAGCTGATGTCCTACACGCCCTATTGTTTGGCATAATTGAAAAAGTGGTCCAAGCTCTTCAAATTCCAACAATTCAGTTAAACGGAAATTGCGTGTCCACAAAATCAATCACAAAATTTCGTGTTGAAGCGTTTACATCTTAATTATTTATGTCAACGATCAATTTTGGCAATTTACTCAAGGCCATGGTGTATCCATTTGGTGTCTTTTTACATATACATGTACTTCATGGAATCGGTTACAAATTAACGAATTAACAGAATTAATGTCCCACGCGACAGCTTGTCTATCTCTATCTAGGAATCCGGTGGAGAACCTTTTCTATGGCGAAAAATACCATTAGAAAAATGACGTTGCCCCACCCCATTTAATAACTTGGTATCAGGATTTCGTTTCCTACACGGATTTTATACCTCACACATCCATCTCATTTTCTCCTTAAAGAAGAAAGTTATGATATTGTTTTAGTTGAGTTTGACATATTTGACATATTTGACTTGATTCACATCAACAAAAGTGGTCATGTCCTTTTATGTTTTCCTCGTATATCTAATATCAGGCCCATGCCCGTTCGCTTTCTCATACATGTGCATACTCATGTGATTTTAAAAAAAGAGGAAGAAACCACAAGTAAAGCATTAAATTAAATATACTCATTTAAAATAATACCTTTTTGATATTAAACTTTGTGGCATATTGTTTTGCGATAACACCAGTCAACTGTAATGGACTTTTTAATATGAAAAGGCGTTATTACTGAAAAAAAAAATTTGAAGAAATATCTTTTAGTTGAATTATGCATTAATCGATTAAGCATGATCAAGCAAACGAAATGTTTTAGGCAATAGTGCATTGAAGGGAAAATATCCCTCTCATTGTTATGTTCGCCATATTCACAACAACAACAAAATGCCTTAAAAGTGTATTTATAAATATCAAGGACAGATGTATCACTTCAGCATGCGTGAGCATCGCGTGAAACGTAAGTAGGTGAAGGCGACGGATCTTTAATGCAGATTACATCTTCTTGACTGACTCGATTTAAAGGAATAGTACATTAATGATAAGTATCTCAGCAACGAAACAATACAGTTTCCATTTATTAAACAAAAAACTAACGATCATCTTTTCCTTAACTTTCTATTTTTTTTGCGAAAAGAACGTGACAGAAAGACGACCACAAAGACTTTCATCAAAATCAATTACTTCTTCAGGCAATTTCAATAGCTTTGTGAGTCACGTCCTGAAATGGGGAAACATTTTACGCAGGCGGCGGAGCGACTTCCAAAGTGAGGGATGGGGAGGCACCAAAAAAGGGGCACCTACAAAGGGACATCTCAAAGCGAAAAAAAAATACAATTTTAGACATTGGTATATACCCCTATAGTGTGATTACAGTATTAGGGATGATTTCAATATTTGTTCTCTTTATACACCATACAAAATATTGCTTAAGCATCATACTTTGCAGTTGGTAGTGATGGTCTAAAAATTCATTTGCGAGCGAGCGAAGCAAGCGAGGAAAAAATGTAAGACTTGTGAGGTCGCAGTGCGAACAATTACATCTTATGAAGAGGAAAAAACCCAATCATGATGGGGTTATAAGCACGTTCTCATAACGGAACACTGAAAAGACCGTTGATAAGCAACATGATAAAATCATCTATAAATGTGAGGGAGCGTAGCGAGTGAGCATTGGGAGAATTTGCTCTTAGTCGCTTGAAATTAGGGGGCGTTTAATGATGAGTGGAAAAGGGGACACTTTTCAAAAGGGATAAGACACTTAGTAGAAAAGAAAAGGAGCAAATGTTAAAGTACAAAGGGTCATTATCAGAGGTGAAAATGGGACACTTCTAACACCTACAAAAATAGGGGCTCTCACCAGGGATAACAAAAACCCCGCACGTATGAGAATGGGAAATTGGCATTCGTGGACGGAAAAGGGGAACCCATCAGATTTTGATAGGGGCATTAATAAGAGGTGAAAAGGGGCATTTACGAAAAGGGGATAGGTCCCTTATTAGGAAGGAAAAGGGGTACCTATCATTGCTAAAAGGAAAATTATCAGAGGTGAAAAGGGGCACTAACCAAATATGAAAATGGGAGGGCCGCCTATGATTTTACGTACTCTTCTGAACATAATTTACATATACATGTATTTGGTAGGGTATTGAATTGACCTATAGAGTTGATTTCTAGAAAGCCTTTGTTATATTTTGGGTCTTTACTTAGGTAATTTGCGGGAAAATGGTTATGCCATCGTGTTTAAATTGAATTGGATTGAATTGATATGGTACGATAAAATATTTATACTTTATGATTTGGTACGATATGGTAGTATGGTATGGTATGATATAAAGCGTTTTTTCTAGAGGATTTTTCCTCTGTTTTGTTTTCAATAATCAATAAATTTTGGAACACATGATGAAATATGCTCTGTTAGAAGTAATGTGTTTAGCATTGAATTCGAATCGTTAAAATTTAATAAGAGACAGTCGACCATAGTTTTATTCCAACAGAGGCTAAATCCACAGTTATTAAAAGTATACAAATTTATGAGAAAAAATCATTGCTAGATTTGATTAAAGATGATAGAATTTTTTTAAGGCAGCTTACCTTCCATATAATAGGTATGATATGCTCAAAAGCGCTAACAGTGGATTTAGCCCCTTTTGGAATTAAACTATTCACATCGTGTCATCGTTTATCCTGATTCCAAGAACCATCTAATGCCCACCTCGATTCTTTCTATTCATGAGAGTGGTTTTAGTCTTACTAACATGGACACGTCGTGACACGGGCACTGTCCACTTAACACCTTCAGTCACACCGACGACAACGACAACACAGAGACAACAGACAGATCGAAACAAGACATTACCCCAACCCTGACAAACAGTGTGTGCGGGCAAGCACTGAATCCAAATGACCAAGCGCTTTGAGGCGTCCGATATGTTAAGCGCTATATAAAAGCTGAATATTATTATTATTGGTCGGCGGTTTCGAGTCGGTTTGATGGATCTTCTCGGACCACGACTTAATTTCTGATCATTGCAGGACGCAGGATCTGACCATGATCAGCATTGAACCCTCCTAGGTCTTTGGTCCCTGGGAATACATGCTCCTGGAGGCAGACCCTTAAGGTGTGTCACCCCTAGTCGTCTGCTTTGAGCCAGAAGGGCGTTAACTCCTATATTTTAATGCAGGGATAACGCCCTTCTGGCTCTGATCAGACGGTCTGTTTCTTCCCCCAGTCACACACGGTTCCTCCATCCTCACTGTAGACTCATTAACCAGTTAACTATACGGAATTTTTCCATTACCATCGTCTTAATACACGGGCCATCAGGTTCCAGTAGACAATAGGTTAATGCGTCGTCCTGTTCGGGTTGATGGTGTGACTTGGTTATCACACCCTGAGAAGAGCTGTTATTCGAAACCTCCACATCCGTGTCAAAGATCCACTGTTGATTCCCAGGAGCACGAGCGCTATCTCGTCATAAATGGAGCAGAAACGAGGCGGCTTAAGCTCTCATAACCTGCAAAGTCAGAGACAACTAGATGAAGAGGAAGATTTTCAAGATTCGAGGCGAAGAGAGCAGCGGGTAAAAAGTTCAGGACTAGAGGGAGAGGCGATCAGAAGTACGAAAGGGGAAAATGGTTTCATCTTGGTTTTAGGTTGGCACGCAATGATCCTCGGCAACAGATTAGAGGTTTTTGATTAACTTGTCAAGCGGGTCAGAAATATATATGAAATTACGTCGCGCCTCAATGAGTATCAACCATATTATACCCTGGGCCTATCCATTGTCGCGGAATATAATAATTTCAAAAGAAGAGGTATATTAATGCTTGTTCTCTCCGTTGTCACGAATTACTTTCAATAACGAGTGTTTAAAAGAAGTATTGAAATCATATCGACCTCAATACTTAGACTATTATCGAGCAGGAATTTTGTTCGCCTTTTGTTCAACCCGACAGCGACTATAGGTCCATTAAATGCAACAAATCGGTACTCCACTGCCTTTTGTGTTTGCTTTTATTTCTCCTTTTTTTTTGGGGGGGGGGGGACTCAAAAAGGTCTGGTGGGTCAAATCCAGCCCCAGAGTCACCCCGGGCTCTAATTATATTAATAATAATGAACGTTATTTGTATAGCGCATATCCCTAAAACAAAGAAAGTTCCTATGCGCTTAGAAAAGAAGGAAATAGAGATAGGGCGGAATATATATCAAGTTTTAAAGATTACAATAAAGGACAGAAACAAGGTAATCATCATGAACATTTGAAAAATTACACTCCCGAATGACGAGATTAGAGTGACGAATTAGATTAAATATGACCGAGTATTAAATACCGAGGGGGGGGGGGGGGGCACCCCTTTTTTCGGAATAGAAACCGCCATCACAGTCGGCGTTTTATACATTTTTTCGAGCTCTGCTGAGAAATGTTGACAAAAATACGAGCTTCAATTTTTTTTAATTTTTTTTTTAGGAAAAGAAACCAGAAACACGATCGCAATAATTTAGTTTTACTTAATAAGGGCTATTCGAAAACCCTCTTGTATGTCTCATGGAAATAATGCTCGGGTCACGTGATACGTTCATTCTTATAAGTGACACACGAGACTATAAATTACATGAAATTGATTTTTCGAACGTAGTTGCCATCGCCAATATAAAACAAGTTCTATATTCCCCGTCAAGCCATTGTATAACCCTCTTCAAAGCGGTCAAGCGAAGCCGTGGATGTGCAAGTAAGATGTGGAAAGTGGCAGAGCGAAGTGGAAAGAAGTTAGTCTTCAAATGATCACGACAGATGCATAAGATCAGGATACTCCATCGGGAAGGATACGTCATCATGGAGAGGATGAGCAGACAGTTGGTTACCATGGATACCATAAACGATCAAAGGACGATACTGACAGAAGAGACGACGTTAAACAATTAAGGAAGATTGATCCAGTGGGAAGAGACGTTTACTTCGATAAGTATGAATTGATGGTTAGAGTGATAAGATTGTCGGATTCTTATTGCGGTACAATAATTATTGTTGTCTAATACAATTCTCACATATTGGAATTGCGATATGATTCGACAATGGATTTCGCGATCATTTGTGTAAATCTAACGAAGCCACGCTGGCTCAGACTTGCATTGTCGGTTCAGCGGTTATTGTTGAAGTCATATCATTCAGGCGTTTAATCTTAAAATCTATGGATAGTACTGTATCATGAAGCCCCCCTACCCCCTCCCCTCAAAACAACAACAATAACAACAACAACAAAAACAAAGAGAGAGAGAGAGAGAGAGAGAGAACTGTGGGCTAGCGGTCACAAACGTAGCGTTATGCTTTCGATCACAAAAGGGTAGATCAAAGAAAATGCCAATGATATATTATATATATGATTTGGCCATCCAAAGGGCAAATTCAAACCATAAATGAAAAACCAGGTGATCAGGTATCAGTTCTGTCAATTTTACATTTTTCGACAACGTCATTGGCCATCAGTCGTTAAAAGGAAATCGATATATCAATGGAAATACAGACTCTAGGTCAAGGTCATTTACATACTGGTCCGTCCTCGACTACAACACATCGCAATGATCAAGAGTATCGCCTTCTACTTTAATAATTCGATTATGTTATTTTTAATTTGAGAAGATAAGGGTAGCGCTCTGTACGTTAGACTTGAAGTCAAGCAAAACGAAAGTAGAATAAGCTCTACCGACTTTAAGGTGTGCACCCGCTCCGTGTCCCCTCCCCCTTTTAAGAACCTTTTGTGCTATAATTCTTTATGTTTAATACCTTTAAAAATGCAGGCTGTTAGGAATGTTTTGCATTATTTTCTTATCAACTATTTTAAAACTAGGTGTTTTAATCCCACCGACTTAAACATACATTATGCACTAAACATAAAAGACTGAAATAACAATCTATAGGAGTAAGTGTACCATAATTTATACATGTACATACCAGCATATTTTCATATCCAGAAACCTTCAAAATGATTACAAGAAACAGACTGTCAATGCTGTAGAAAAATTCCATGAAAACAACCACCCTTAAAAATCATCATATATTATGGAGAGCCAGCATAAAGGTACACTGTATTTGAAATGGAGATCATATATAATTATGTACACTATTCCCTTCTGATCTTCTAAAAATACAGTGATAGTGAGGGTCACAAAAGTACGGAAATAGCGAGTGATCCTGTTAATGTAATCGATAGGGTCAACTTACAAAAGGGGTAAAGTGTATGTCGTATGTCAATGCCAGGATGTGCAAAACCAAGTCTCGATCATGTTTAGATGATGCCAATAGATACATTTGACTTCTCATTGTTAAACTCTCCGTCCTAGGAAGAAAAGAAAGTACCTTTTACCTTTAAAATCAAAGAGAACTGACTTTTCTATCTATCCCATCTCTCTCTCTCTCTTTCTCTCTCTCCCTCTCTCCCCACCCCATCTCTCTCTCTCTCCCCCCTCTCTCTCTCTCTCTCCCCCCCTCTCTCTCTCTCTCTCTCTCTCACGCACGTTTGTGATACAACTATGGACAAGGACAGTCTGTTCTTGCATTATATCATATTTATTTTGTTTTCTTAAAACTGTTATAGAAAAGAATAAGAAAGAAAAGTAGATATGATAAGCGGAAGGAAGAGAGAAAGAGAGAGAGAGAGAGAGAGAGAGAGAGAGGGGGGGTGGGAAGGAAAAGGGAAAGATGAACAAACAGACAACATGTTGTAATGTGAGATGGAAGGGTTTGGAGGCGGCGGGGGGGGGGCAATATCACACTTTGGCAGACATGTTGATCACGTGGATATCCCCTCCCCATCAAAGAATTCTGCACATCATAGAAACAGCTCAGGAAAACACTTAATTGCTAATTAATTTTTGGAGGCAGATGCAGAAGCATGTTACCTTACCATGGGCGACGAAACAATAATTATCTCAAGTTCGTATAGATGCCCAGACGATTGAAATCATCAATCAATTTAACAATGCCTTTATTATTCCGACCTGCCTAACGCTTTGATATAATTATTTGATGTAGGGGCGTCAAGCTATCTTCAGGATAAGGGGAGGGGGGAGGGGAGCAAGTGATGGGCTTTGGATGAACGCTACGACAGGAAGTCAAAGGTCAATACTGTAATTAGCGAGTTAGGGTAACCCTTACATAATTATTTTGTTATAGTATTATTTTATGATCGATATGCTCCTTATATATAAAATGGGTAAATTGAATTAATCATTCAATCAATTACTCCCTGCCTCCCAACTTTCCATTTCAAGTTAGATTAGATATCCTTAGATCGAAATTATTAATCAATACAACAATGCCGTCATTATACAAACCTGTCCAATTTTTTCAGACAGTTATAAGAGACGGTGGCGTACACTCATCGTCATGATGGGGGGGGGGGGGTGGAGTAGTTAACACTATTAAACACTGAATGAGACCATTGAGGTATATTGTTGAGGCGATTGACTCACACGAGAGTCCTCGGGTTCGAGCCTTGCTTAGTGTTACATGCTTGGACAATGTGTTTTGCCCATATTAGTCATCTCAACTCAGGTGTACATGTATTAAAGGTAATACAAAGTTTTGGGAAATTTTGAAAATTTGGTGGATTGAGAATCTTTACAATTTTGATATATTTGGATGCCCCTGTGGGTGTATTATAAGCACTAAAAAAATTAGCCCCTAAAACACTTCTGTTTTCGAGAAAAATTGAATATAAAAATTTACCGGTGCTCCCGGTAAATTTCGATAAATTTCAAATAGCGCCTATGGCCGTACAATGGTAGCTACGACCATGAAAATCTCAGAATATGTAGTTGTGATATATAATTTCCAAACGGGAATAGCTAATCGGTCGATTTTAGTCAAGAAACATAGTTTCATAGCTAAATTAATATCTCGACCTTGAGAGGGAGCTATACAACATAAAGAGTTTATTATTTATAATTTCATAACTTCAGACTCGATTTCAACCGCGACAACGATCAATGAATATTGTAGGAACGCATATGCTTCCAATATGTTCATTTGAACCGAATTCATGACCCCATACCAAAACTTTGTAATACCTTTAAGAGGGGGGTTTGACTATACTGGGGACCTGGGGTAATGACAATTGCACGGCCCATACGAAGGAGAATATCAATCCTGATAAAGTCATGCCAATACTCGAAGCCACAGGTTATTCCAACATTGGAAAGTTAAATCCCCCCTGCCCCTTCCCCCAATCGACCCCCCTGAGTGATTGGATGCAACCAACCGTTCAGGTAATAAAGGAAATATTGATCAGCATTAATTAGTAATTACATATTATAATCCTTATCGATGATGGGAATTACATTGCCGTCATGACCGTGACAGACGTGGGTAAGTGAAATTGGTTTTGTTCATTAAATTTAGTAATGACCATGGCCATTTTGTGAAGATTCAAAGGAAAAGAAAAGAACAGGAAATATACAAATACATGTTTTAAAATATATATATTTTGACATTGAGTAGATCAGTGTCACTCTCTGTACTTTTGTTATTTTCTCCTTTTTCCCCATCTCTGACTCTCTTTTCGCCTCCTCTGTTTCCCTTTCTATCTCCCTCTCTACACCCCTCTTTCTCTCTCTCTCTCTCTCTCTCTCTCTCTCTCTCTCTCTCTCTATCTCTCTTACTCTCCTCCACCCTTCCAAAATGAACAATGTAATGATTGTACAGTAGATGTATATATTGGTCATCAATATAACAAACACAATACACCCAAAGGCGTACAACGGAAAAGGGATGGGGCTGTGTTGTGTCAAGGGTTATCTTTTAGAATGGCCAATATCGGACTGGCGTCGCGAAGCATTATTGTCGCCTCAATATGCTTATATTCGGGCCGTAATGTGGTAATTTCTTATATTTATATCAAAATGTCGTAGGCTGCTACCTTTTTGACGAAATATAATATTTAAAGTCATTTGACTTTCTCGCTCGCTTTATTCGCTTGCAAGATTCACAAACTGGAAAATTGACATTCGGGAAGGAGTCGTCTGACCCATGGCAAAAATGAACCCGACTGCCGCAAATTTCAATCCCTCTGTTGTGGCATCAACGTATTTTCGACACACAATCCCCATGATCCCATTCCCTGGTCATTTATAATTGTTACTTCATCAAATGCAGTAAAGGGATCAAGCCATGGAAAATGTACATGTACTGTACTTACACGTCTGTAAGCGTTGTCATCAATGTATGGCATTTGCCATTTATTGAACTCAGCGATTTTCTTCCAAATCATGACTGGAATGACTGCGACCAAGGCTGAATTGATTATCTCAATTTAATTACTACACCCAGAATATAATAGATTACACGAGGATTTTAACTGTAACTCCTAGACTTAACGTGAGATTGTAATTAATACTAATTTATATATGGCGCATTTATATGATGTGAACTTTGCCAAATTGACAGAGATTTATGACGTGAATATTGCTACTCGAGCTGCCTGCGTATTACTGCCGTTCGAAACATAAAGAGAACATAGCTCTTCAACAAAAATGAAATACCTCTAGCACTACCATCCGTTTAATGTTAATAGTGGGTTGAATAAGATATTGCACCAGCTACGGTACAATGCATTTTGTTTAGAAGTGATAATCTGTTTCGATGAAGTCATGAGGTTATTACAAAATATCAACATAATGTTGACTTACTTGACTTATGCCGTCCACGCAGGCCAGGGGCCTCGTGATGGCTTCTGTATGGTGATGGTATGCCAAGTCTTTCTGTCTGCAGCCAATCTTGATGCATCTGTCAGCCTTGGTATGGAACTTGCTTTGCAGTCCTCTGAGATGCAGTCAGGCCATCTTTTGGGTGGACGGCCTCTGGTCGATTTCCTGCGACGTTTCCTTCAACAGCAATTTTGGGGTATCTTAAAGGTTTCATTCGTAGGACGTGACCAAAATATTTGAGTCTTTTAGTCGAGACTTTGTCCATGACATCTTGTTCGAGGTTGAGGGATTCTGTGATGTGCGTGTTTCGGAGCTTGTCTAGTCTCGTCACCCCCATTATGCGACGGAGGCATGCCGTTTCAAATACATGAAGCCTGTTGCTATCTTCTTTCCTTACATAATGTTATGACACTGAAAATCCGGAAATTTCCCGTTGATCATTTATCATGCTCAAACTGATCTTAAAAGTACAGGGTTATCTAATTCAGATTTTTAAAATATATATAATATCAGTTGAAAAGGTGTGAGCTATTATACAAGAATCTGATTTAAGCAAATACTGTTTTTTGTTTATGTGTATGTTTGTTTGTTTGTTTGTTTGTTTTTTATATCTGGGTTTACGATGGGTTTCCTTTTTCATGTACGTTTACTTATATATTAGGTATATATGCTTCTCACAGCTCCCAATAATGCATCCATTGCCATACATTGGCCCTGAACGTTTGATATTAGAAAGTGTGTCATATACTAATACACCCACAAGACACCCACATGACACAAACAGCTGACTTGAGTGTGACAGGGAAAATACGAAGGAGACAAAACTATATAAAAATGCATCTAATTAGGTTATCGACCTTGATCCAAAGGCATGCATGGATGTCACCTCAGTTAGATGCATTGTCAAATATGATAGCTTTCTGCGACAGGCTGTTGATTTGGAGTGTTTGGATGTGCGCATGCCTGGCGCAGAAATGAGTTTGCTAATGACCTTGTTCGTCATGGTAACACCTGCCAATAATGAATGGCGATGCTCTCTAGAAATACGTCCACACTGTCATTTTGTCCTCCATTGGTCATGTATCTAGGCATAATCTGCACGAGCGGACTTTTTGGGGCGGGGTGGCACAATTACCGGCCCATGCCCTGTTTTGAAACCCAATTGCCAGCCCTAAAGCCCCACTTACAATAATGTATAGCTACTTGCGCCTTTTATGTAGCAAACAATAACATTGGTCCCCCATGATCCCCTTTTTCTTATGTTAGTTGAGAGCTGATTTGATGAGATATCCACCTGTCAGTGACCATGCAGGGAGGTCTAATCCTCCCTGGCCAAACTAGTGCAGTGGAGCTTTAAGTACACAGCCCCTACAAAGTGCCCCTTTCGATTCCCGACATAATTTATGCAGAAGTGCAATAACTATGTTAGACTTGTTTGAATTTTTCAGGTAGATTGGTACCGAGAATAATGTGACAACCATTTCCTTTGGGAATGATCTTCCTCCCCCCGCATTACAAAGCCCCAGATACGCCTTTGCTACATGCCTATGCCAATCAAGTTAGGAGGGGGGGGTAGGAAACAATACCATTAGAGTAATGACCTCGAAGAAAATGAACAATAACACTGGTTCATCGCTCCCGCGTTCCATATTAAAACGAACTACACCCTGATCATAATTTGAGGTGGCAATCTAATTACCAATCACAATTTTGGGGAATATGCCTGAACTTGTAAACATGTCTGTAAAGTGTAAGAAATGATCTCAATTGACATAACGTCGGTTGCAATACCTACCGCATCTAAATTTTGGTATATCTTATTAATTAAGCTGATTGTCCTAATAGACATTGGATCAAACAAAATATCAAATCAAATCACATTTTTGCTCACTTTACCTTCACGGTTCCATAATGCAATCCCTTAATACTTGTGAAGGTATGGATCATACCTGCATGGACTTGCCCATTATTTTGATGTACATGTATTTACATTGTTTCACACGGCCCAACGGAAATCAGTAACTGTTTGGGATATGTTTAACCGTGTATAAATAAAGATATCAAATCAATTCAATTCAATTCATTTATAAATCTTTTCCACCTATAAACACCGGGACAATGCGAACATGGGTCGCTGTTCCCCTACACACTACGACGGCGTATTAAAAATAATATCTTCAGAGGACCAGAAATTATTGATTCGTATAAAATACCATTTTACAGGAGCACACAAACACGTGCGTTGCTTTCTTCCTCAACATCATGCTTTACCACTCCAACAAGGGAGTATCCCCCTTTGTCACTGACGTAGTAGGTATTAACGCTTAACCTATTAATTTGTGAAAATTCATCCCACGGCATGCAGAGGGAATTCACGTATTCCCTTTTCCATTATGTAGTTTTCAGAAGATAACATATAACACGCAAAGGGCGTACGAGTCCGGCGGCGCGGGAGGGGTGGAGGGGGTGGGGGGGGGGGGGGGGGTTGTTAGGGGGTTGTACCCCACCTCCGAGGATTCTGAAATCAGCCACATCATGTTCGGCAGCGAGGAGATTACATCTATATTGATTTGTTACTCTCATAATGTGCCACATATTCTGCTATTGACTGAGCTCGTTATTAAGTTTTAGAAACGGTAAACTGAGAAAAGTAGACACTCAGGCATACTAGACAAGGTATCTGTCCCACGGTTACACGCATAAACGACTTCATCTAAAGCGATGTGACGTACTTTGTTTTACTCTATGCAATAATTTTAATACAATAGTCTATTAACATGTTCATCTATTCTTTCTCAGTTCGCAAAGATCTGCACACATTTTTTTAAATATGAATTTGATTTCAAACTAATCACATATATACAGCTGTTTACTTGAAATCATTAACGGCCTGCCAATAGTTACACAAATCATAGAAAATGAAACGATTATATAGAAAATTGTAGTCTTGGGATCTGTAATATATTTACCTCATATTGCCTTGATTCCCATTTTTAGGTGAAAATAGCAAAAGATACTAGTGTGAGGATTTTGCTAATTTTTAATTAAAATAAAAGACAGATCACGAAAATATTTTGTCGTGGATATCACAAAAATCGTACATTACTATGATTATCTTACGTGAGAAAAAGCTGCCGTTGTACTCAGGGGCGGAGGTGTGATCTTGACTGAAAACTGAGAAGGGGGAGGGGTGGGGAGGGGATGGGGCATCCGTTTTACTAGATGGAAGATACGAATTGCCTTGGAAGCTGATGTGGGTGTCCGAAGGGGTCCTGTCGTCCTCTTTTCAATTTTCCCTTACTCCATCTCTCCCTCCCTCTCTCTCTCTCTCTCTCTCTCTCTCTCTCTCTCTCCTCTTTGTGCGATGGCAAGTGATGCCTCCGTGCCTCCTGTAACGACACCATCTACTGCACGCTGCCTCCCTTTAACCACTCCAACTCTCCAATTTCGACCATTACGGTATTAACTGGATGATTTAGAATAGTACTACAAGTCAATACCCTCTTTGTTGGTCAGCCACAAAACCAATTGAATATTCATCGATTTTCTTCAAATCCTTTCACCTTGTCTTGTCTTTTGATTGTCGTTCTTTTCTCTTCTTCTTCACATCTTCAACCCAATTACACTTTCATCACGGATAAACCAGTAGACCCTAAAGACTCCTCTCGATCGGATGAACAATGTCCCTCTTCAACATTGCTCAGGTCTCAATCATGTTATCATATCGTGGTGCTTCGGTCATTTTAGATGGTTTTTTGAATATTTTCTCTTTCTCCACCTCCCTATGTTCCATGTCTTTTCATTTTCTCTGTTTGCCTGTATTTATGGAGGAAACTTTAATTGTAATGATATTGATCTTTGTTTGACTCCGCCATGTCTTTGTTTCTGACCTTGACAACGATGTCTTTTAAATAATCTCGTCCTTTCTACTACACCCTCTCCCCCTCTTTCTTTATTTCTCTCTTTCTTTCTTTTTCTCTCGCTCTTTTTCTGTATGTCACTCGCTCTGTCTAGCTGTCTGTCTGTCTGTCTCTTTCTCTGTCTCTTTCTCTGTCTCTTCGTCGATCTCTCTTCTACGGCCCTTTCAGTTTCTGGCTTTCTCTGCCCAACTTTCTCTGTATCTGTCTGTATATTCTGTCTGTCTATATGTCTGTCTCATCCTCTCTCTGTCCGTCTTTCGCATCCCCTCCCACCGTTGTAGCCTCATCTCACCAAGTCCTAAATAGATTACTGTTTCTTTTTCTTCATCGCAGCTGTACAACTCCTAACGTCTAACGTCAATCTCCGAATAGCCGTACTTCGACCAGATCCAATGACCACTATACCTACAGAACCTGGTCGATGTCCTTTTTACAGTAAGTCCAGATAAGTGGGAGGTAAAATCCCCGAGCTTATCAGTGCCGTTGGAGTTATGGTGTATAAGTCGTTTTTGAAAAATATATTCATCAAAAGCTGATAAAGTGACGTCAAAGCTATAGTGCGTTCACTCAGTTTCCAGTGAGTTGGGCACTGATGTGCACTGACTGCTGACAGCCGACATTATGTTGGATTCCCTTCCGATTTAGTTATACGGCGATGTTAACATTTTCACATTATTATCCAGTGAATAACTTATCTATTTTGGCATGATGTAATGCAAAAATTGGAAATGTCCATGTCTTTATGTGTAGCTTGTATGATGCACGTACAGGTGTAGTAGACCAGTAGATCTGAGATTATATTATCAAGAAAAAAGAGAAGAGTATGAATTTACAAATAGTACCAAAAAATAGAAGAAAAAAAAAGAAATAAAGTGAAAGGCGTAAATATTCTAAAAAAGAATGAAACGCCGATAATACCAAACAACAACAAACTAAGAACCATGGAACGGGCCCCAGGACTTCCAAAGTCGCTGAGCTTTTGAAATTGAGGTTTACCTCCCTCTAGCGACGCACCTGTGTTTTTGTTTTGATACTTTGTGGTATTCGTAGGATTTCTTTTGTATGCAGAACAGCCCGCACTATTCTAACATCCCATAAACAACCGTTTGGCTTAAACCCGTTTCTTTCCAAATTTATTTACAAAATTGAAGGTTATCTTCACCAACCTCCCTTATTTAAGCGCAAACATTATTGAACTTGAATTTAGTCGGAACATATCGGAGAACTCCCTCGTCGTCTCCTCGAACCCAGTCAAGCATCCTAATAATCAATTATATTCATAGCGGTCTTTAATGAGCTCTCAGTATACCACAATCTAATGTATAGGAGAACCCAATGCAAGTCAGTAGGCTGTGCAGTCTACGCTACTCATACCACCGTGGCGTAGCCTGAGTCTATTCCAGCTGCCTGAAGGGGACCTCATCTTTATACGAAAATTAATGCAAAACAGAAAATGGTGATGAAGTGAATCTTAATGATATCTAACACATTATATTTATCTTTATTCTTTGTAATCTATATTGTGTATGCTTCACATTCTTTATTCTGTATGCTACATCATTCAATAAGAACAAAAAGTACACCATATGTATGAATGCATAAGGAATCAATACTTTGATTATATCCTTATTTTGTTATATTCATCATACATTGTCTCAATTTGAATATAAATTTCGTTTTTTGTTATTATATTCACTATAATAATATTTACCATTTTATAATTGTTCATTTTGCATGCTTTTTATTTCAGGACCAAGGTGGAAAACAGTTATGTACCGAGTTTGTCTATCCTGTATGCATTATTTAAATAAATAAATTTAACTGCCGAATCATTCTGCGTTGATATTCCTCCTCTTATCTTCCTTTCTCCTTTTCACGATTATCTATCAGATATGATTCGAGGGGGAGGGGGCATCCCCTGTCCCCCCCCCCCCCCCCCCCCCCCCGACGCTCGTGCCACTGCATGCCCCACATGACTAGACTTACGGACTGATGAAGGGAATGGTATTTCGTGCACTACTGACCGCGACGTCAACACCCTTCGTTCGCTCTCACTCGAGCGCGGTTGTTTTCAGAAGAAGTAAAGATGTTTGGTGGAAACTAGGGCGAACGAAGAGCTACGTTTCGAAGAGATGGACCGTGTTTAACATTGAGGAGGAACAAGTGAGTTTTAAAGATAAAGTTGAGTTCTGGTCATGCGATTGCATTGTGAAAGAAACGGTGTGGCATCGACCAGAGAAGGTTGATCATCTAGCATAATTATAAGTACTTGTGGGTACTGCAAGGTTCTGGAATCATCAAAATTATAAGAAATTTGGCCCAGTCTTGTTAAAGTTACAAGCATTGTACAGAGACATGTAAATGGGGCTACACGAACATGTGGCATACCAATCCTTCCCGATTTGTTATGCTGTTACATGCCATATTTAGATTATTAAGGCATTTGAAGAGCCATGCTTTTCAGGAAACATTTGTTTATCTGATGCTCTTCCACACTTGCATAATGACAATGATAACGCTCACAAATTATTTTTCACCTCTTCCCAGAACTCAACCTTCTCTTTATGACCTACATCTCTCTGGATCTAGAAAGAGCTGGAAAGAAGAAGAGAAATAGAACGAGAGAGAGGTACAGAGAGAGAGAGAGAGAGAGAGGTGGGGGGGGGGGAGGGCTGTGAGAGGAAGCGGTAAAATTATCATTAGTAAAAGCTAGATTTGTTTATCGTGAATAATTATATCTTTAGTTAAACTAACTTGAGTTATGCTATGGCAGTAAACAGGAAGTTGACTAACTTTTCATAGAAATCCATGCATCAACTCTCGTGTATCGGTTTCAAACACGCACTCCTGAAATTTCAGTTGACCAGAAAACTACTGTGGTGTCCTATCAACAAAAGTCTCAACATGTCACATACATGTAGTTATTACCACGTGTAAAGAATATTCACGAAAATCACTGTTTTTGTTATTTGATTAATCTTATTTTAACTGTGGAATCCGTTATTTCTATGTTCTACTGAATGTAAAACGGTCATCTTTTTATGTATTTTGACTTTATAACTTATTAAACTTAACTAAACCAAACGTCAAGAAATAAAAACTATTCAGATAATCGCACATTTTTTTTCAAGTGACGTAAAAGGACAACAAAAAACAGGAAGTAAAGACAAAATGACCTGGTACTCTCAAACATTAACCTCAATGGATTGTGTGATTACTGCAGTGATGTATATTGCCTACAATCTCATCATGATTAATTATTTAAGGAGGTCTTTGGCAGCGATAATAATCATCTTAAAAGCAAGGATTTCCTATTTGGGTAGCGAGGCTATTGTAATTGACAGGGACACCTGTGACGTAATTAACCAGTGAAGTTGTTAGAGGGATTGTGGCAAATCGGCTAATTGGATAGGAATTTGTAATGGCTTCCTTTATCCATCAACTACTTTGTATAATTGATGTTATGAAATTCCCATTCCACAAACTTTGTGCTCGATGCTCTTACCCAGGTTATTACGACGTACGTAGTAGTGCATTATTCACCTAGGTGTATTGGATCCAAACGGTGTAAGAGAATCATATATTCTATGTATATTCAGGGAAGATTTGTTAAATATAACTTTAAACATTTCCCCTCTTGTTATGTTTCCAATAGCAAGATATTAACAAACATTAAAAATAAATACGTGATGGTAACTACCATTCGGGTACAGGTGTAAGGAAATCATTACAGGTGGGGTAATGACACTGTCTGATTACTTGAACATGTATGGTATCAATATGATGAGTTACCAGCACGTGGATCATGAGGGAAGAACATTACAAACTCATCACCGACTTGCATATTTGTCTTGAGCGATTTAGCAATTTTTTGTACCATTAAACATTTCACTTCCTATCTCTCTCTCTCTTTTTCTCTCTCTCTCTTTCTCTCTCTCTCTCTCTCTCTCTCTCTCTCTCTCTCTCTCTCTATCTCTACCTATATAATCTTTCTTTCTTTCCCTTTTTTTTTGGGGGGGGGGGTTGAGGAGGATCAATTTCTCTGATTTTATTGTTCCGTTAATTTAAAAACAATTCCTGAACTGGAGTAGGCCTTTAAACCAGTACAAGTAGAACCCCAACACTGACTTTATTGTTGATCATCTATACATGCGTGGGCAGACCTTTATGGTACTTTAGCCGGAGGCCGCTAAACATCCTTCCTTCTTCATGCTCTTTGGATTTGATGTTGCTCTATATTTTCATAAATGTCTCTTCTGTCGTTCTTAATTTATGTATGTATGTCTCTCTGTCTCTTTGTCTGTCTCTCTCTGTATCTCCGTCTCTGTCTCTCTGTCTGTCTCTATCTGTATCTCCGTCTCTGTCTCTCTCTCTGTCTCTCTCTCTCTCTCTCTCCCACGCACTCCTCTTTGTTGCACCCATCTCATTGTCCAGGTTCCTACTTTTTAGTATTGTGAATGACAACCCCCTCTCTCTCCCCCTCACTTTCTCGTGTGATGCTACATGTCTATGCCTCTCCCCCTCTCCTTAACATTCTCCCTCCCTCTTCTCCCATAATGTCTGCCTCTGTCTGTTTTTTCTCTTAAAGACCGTCAATACTACTGGGCCAGAAGTGATTAGCCCACACAGCGAGGTCACTGACAGGTAGCTATCTCATTAACTCAGCTCTCAACTAACATAAGAAAAAGAGGATCATGGGGGACCAACAGGCACCGATTGGGGAAGTTTTCTATATAGAGGGAGCAAGTAGCTACAAGTAGGACAGTGGGGCTTTAACAAAAAAAAAATCTCTTCCTCGATGTCCCAATCTATGTCGCTATCTATCATCCGTTTCCGTATTGTGTTTTGAAGGTCAAAATAACTATCATGCTGGTTTTGGCAATTGTTATCATGCCAATGTAATCAAGTTCACAAGGAAATTTAAAAACCCTGCCAATGTATACATTAGAACCTAAACACATAATTTCGAAACTGCATGCTATTATATTAGACTAGTGGTAACCTAGAGAGAGAGAGCGAAAAATATTTTCAAGCATAGGTTTTGACCATCATCACACCATGAATTAATGAACGTATGAATTCCAAACTCTGGCACAATTTGATTAATTCTTTTAAAACAAGATCTTCACTCCCGACATTTACATCAACATCAAATTCTGTAGAACTTTGCAGGAATGATTAATGTCACGTATGTCATATGACTTACCTGTCAAACACTAATGAATGACTGACTGACTCCTTTTTTTTCCTTTTGTAATATCATGCATGAAATGAGCTGTAAAGGGTACATGAACATATTTTGTCTACATCAATAACACACTTCTTGTAATGACCTTATTAAGTTAGTATTTCAGTAAATTAAAATATAATCGTTTTCGGACATAGGGTATAGATTAGTTGAAACTAATGACCAGTATCGATATGCCATCACCTATCAATGTGTCCTAATTATGTTTTGATTAATAGCAAAAGTATGTTCACAATAGATGCGACGTAAGTTCCTATGAAGTGGACGAACGATATTAATAGGCTAGTTAATCAGCTTTCAAGTGTCTTTGTGTGATGATGTTTTCAACTCATGTCAGTAATCAAAACCGATTTAATATTGAATTGCCTTTTAGTAAATGCCTATTTTAAGAAGTCAAGAAGAATCCTTTTCATATGACTTCATATGACCTTAATGCCATATGTCACTGTACGTGATAGTCATTCACCCAGTATAATATATGCATCACCATAGTCACAGCCTCCGATTATCAGAATAATGTATAAAGAATGTGGCCAGGGTGCACGAGCTTGTAAAGAGCATCATAAACGTCTGGTATAACATGATACAAGACCTCCCCTCGCAGAGACAGATGGAAGCTCTTCATATTAATACAGTGATAGTTTGCGAGAATGGTTTGGCGACAACATAGACGTCGTATTCCATTAGAAAAATGATCGCCTCAAAACAGAGAGTTTGTGTCAGCTTCTGGCGCGCGCCAGCTGGAAATAGAATATTGGGATGGCCGATGGGTCTCATTGCTTAATATCAGTGACATGAAAAGCAGAGTAGTGGATACTGTCTTGTTTGCGTGCGTGCCTACTGTATATTAATCAGGTCAAAATGAAGCCAAAGACTGTATCTATTCTAAGAGCGGTTTGTACGCATCGTTCTCCCCTCCTGCAATCCTCCTTCTTTTCCCACCAAACTGAAACTTAAGTCCGCCTTATTAGCATCACCGCCTGACGATCACATTGCCTCTTGGACATGCGCTGGAAAAAAATTAATTGGGTGAATATTTTAGCGAAATGAAAATGTTGTTAAATCTTTACCATATGGAGATCGTACTCGATATAATTCGGATTTGTTTTGACATACATGCCTAATATCATATGAATAGCTAATAAGTTGATCTAAATCTTTGGCATCGCCGTGAAAAGAAATTTTAATTGAAAAAAAAATAGATAGCGATGTGTAAGCCAAGTATGAATTATTTTCTTCCACTACTCCCCTCTGATTGTATATTATTCCTGGTCTCTTTTCCTTTTACGACAATATACAGTTCTTCTCATCCCATTTGCATAAACAATTTCTTTGTCTTTATGGCAGGGCCTTCACTCTCCGTTTTTGTTTGTATGATAAACTATCAAAACTTGGTTTTATATGATCCCTGATTTCCCAACAAAAAAAATTGAAAACATAAAAACATAAAAATCAAAAAATGATATAAATCTAGTACTGGTGATGAAACCAAACACTGAACCAATAATTGGGATTTTCTCGTTCACTTCAAAATCAGAAACTGAATGCATTTTTGTGAAGATGTGGGTAATTTAATTGTAACTATCCTTGTCTCTGGGGAAATTAAGAGAACATTTTCTTTATGATCAGATTTTCTTTGACGCATTTCAAAGGACCGGGAAGGGTTTCATGCATCATGAGCATTATCTTTGTAAATGGGAAACCAACGAGGAATAATATGAATGTAATCAAAGAGGCACTTGATCATGAAGATATCCCTTGAGAGCTGAGATCTGGAGGCCGTTTCATCAACATTTGTCCGCCGAGAACTGTCAGCGCTGACTAAATTTGACAAATCAGAGGCCTGGAAAATATTCGGTGACAATAGAATTGTCGGTGAAAATGATATTAGTCTGTGAAAACCACCGACTAATTGTTTCATGAAACGCCCCAGTTCCTGGACAGGGTAATGTTATAATAAAGAAGACTTTAAAGATGCACGATCATTTCCCTTTTCAATAATTGAATAGCGACTATCTTTGATAGAGAATTCTATCTTTGTTAACCAACGAATAAAGTCAACATTGACATGTATTAAAATGAAATTGATTCTTTAATAGAAGGCATTGACAATGAACATTCATCACGTATATTACATTGAATACGTTGTAGAACAAGCAAAACATTGCTACAAATTAAATCTATACGTTGAACATGTACCATGATCACATATATGAATAATAATGGTACGACTGCCGCTATTGATCAAACATTTTTCCTCTTTTCTTTCCAACTGTAGGTTTTGCATCGAATTTGATCATGCCTAAAGTATAGAGTCGTTGATAATATAAAACTGTGTACCATCATTATGCGAGAATTGTATTTCTCGTCGTCACCGGAATTCAAGACCGCATTTAAAGGGACAGGGCACTACCTAAGGCTAAAAAATATCAAATCTGGCTATGATAACAATAAGAAAATAATACAGATAACACATAACATTATGGTTTGAATGACATCGTCACTGCTGCATGCTGTGGGCATGCATCTCTGGGCCCAACTACAAAATACGACAAAAGGAGAGCCCTGTCAGCGTTTACCCAATTGACAATGATAAGAATGCAACGTGATGGAATTTTGTTTCTTTGATTTTCAGTTAGATATTGTAGAAGTGGAAGAATAACGTGTACATGGTGTAGGTATGTCTGTCAGCTATAGGTTACTATCCTTATTTTCTGTCGTTTGCTCGTAGTTAAAATTTGAATATTGTACATGGATAAACACTGCAGTTATCATGTTCAAGTATATTAGTTTAATGCGATGTGAAGGAAATACATGTGCGTATACACTCTCCAAATATAAAATTCTCTGCAAAAAATAATGTTTTGAAGAGTGTGCTATTGGGAGCAAACAGCATGTGTTAAAGTGGAAACAGAATTAAGTGACTACATCAACATTACGAGGGTGTGCGGCAAGGACGTGTCATGTCTCCAAATCTCTTCAATTATTACAGTGAGTTGATACTTAGAAACCTAGAACAGGAAAGAGGATTGAAGGTAGGAGGACATAATATCACAAACATACGGTATGCAGATGATACTATATTAATCGCAGAATCAGAGAAGGACTTGCAGCGAATTTTGGGTGTTGTCGTCAGAGAAAGTGACAAGAGAGAATTATCAATAAATTACAAGAAAACGGAATGCATTGTTATTTCAAAGAAGGGAGGAATACCATGCTCTCTTTAAGGTTATACATGTACAAAGTTTTGGTATGGGGTCATACATTTGGTTTAAATGAACATATTGGAAGCATATGCATTTTTACAATATTCAATGATCGTTGTGGCGGTTGAAATCGAGTCTAAAGTAATGAAATTGTAAATAATACTTTAAATCTTTAAAACAATGTTTCTTGACTACATGAATCGACCGATTTGCTATTCCCGTTAGGAAATTATATATATCAGAACTGCATATTCTTAGATTGTCATGGTAGCAGCTACCATGGGTGTCGATCCCGGGGGGGATGGGGGGATATATCCCCCCCAATATTTCAGATGGGGGGGGGGGTGGCCTGTACAATCATCCCCCTCAATAATTCACCATCAAAAAAAAATAAAAAAATAATAATAATAATGATGAGAGCCTGATGAGAGTAGTTAATAGTTATTACTCACAAGATGACCATCAATATACACATTTCGCTATCTCAATTTCATAATATATACATATATAAATAGAAAACGAAGTAAATGAGACCGTATATGGGACAAGAATAAATTGAATTCTCGCTCATACGGCTTCATCGGGAATTGATGAATTTATTCAATTTATTTAATCAACAGCATTATATAAATGCAGTGCGCCAAATGCAAAGCCGCAGCGTTAAAAAGCAACGAGCTTAGAACATGTTAAGCGCAAAGCGTAAAAGTGCAAAAAAGAAGAAGAGAGTGAGAGAGAGAGATAATGAGAGACAAAGAGGATACAGGCGCGTAGCCCGGGGGTGGTGGGGTGGTCGCCCCCCCAAAAAAATAGATAGAAAGAAGAAAGGAAGAGGACGTAGAAAGAAAAAGGATTTAGAGTCGAGAACGGTACAACGAATCGTCTTCCTTTCTCTAATAATTTAATGAAACGTCAAAGCTTCCGCGCTTCGCGCGAAAAAAGGGGGGGGGGGACTGAATTCAGCAAGGATTAAGAGTCGAGAATGCCACGAATTGTCTTCTTTCTCTAATAATTTAATGAAACGTCAGAGCTTCCCCTCCCTGCACCCACCCCCTAGGAGGTGCTCACTACCGCCCCCCCTAAAATAAAATCCTGCCTATATGCTTGAGAGGATAATAACCCAGGTAGCAAGCGCATGTGGGTCCCAAATGGGTCCCATATTCTCTAAAATGTTATCTTTATTGAGGGTGACTTAAAAAACTTAAAAACTTGGAAGGGATGTGGTGCAACCTGCCACACGCGCGGGAAAGAGGGAACTGAATTCAGCAAGGATTAAGAGTCGAGAATGATACAACGAATCGTCTTCTTTTTCTAATAATTTAATGAAACATCAAAGGTTCCGCGCGATTCGCGCGGGAAAGGGGGAACTGAATTCAGCAAGGATTAAGAGTCGACAATGGTACAGCAATTCGTCTTCTTTCTCTAATAATTTAATGAAACGTCAAAGCTTTCGCGCTTCGCGCGGGAAGGGGGGAACTGAATTCAGACAAGAATTAAGAGTAGAGAATGGTACAGCGAATCGTCTTCTTTCTTTAATAATTTAATGAAACGTCAGAGCTTTCCTTCCCTGCACCCACCCCCTAGGAGGTGCTCACTACCGCCCCCCTAAAATATAATCCTACCTATATGCTTGAGAGTATAATAACCAAGGTAGCAAGCGCATGTGGGACCCAAATGGGTCCCATATTCTCTAAAATGTTATCTTTATTGAGGGTGACTTTAAAAAATTAAAAACTTGGAAGGGAGGTGGTGCAACCTGCCACACGCCTCTACCTCTTGGTTGCTTTGATCCATTGTCGAAAATATTTTGGCACCTATCATCCCCCCCTCCCAACCGAGGATACAAATCGACACCCTTGGCAGCTACCATGGAATGGCCTTAGGCGCTATTTGAAATATTTAGAAATTTACCGGTAGCACCTGTAAATTGTGATTATTCATTTTCTCGAAAGCAAAAGTGTTTTACGGTCTAAATTTTCTAGTGCTTATAACGCATCCACAGGGGCATCCAAATACATGTATATCAAAATTGAAAAGAATTACTATCCATTCAATTTTCGAAATTTCACAAAACTTTGCATTAATTTTAAGATGAACAACTGTACAATCAAATGTACAAGCAAGCCACTCCTGTTAAATGCCTCGGGACTACACTTACAGACAATGCAAGATGCGAGCAAGAAATCAAGAGAAGGATTGCACTCGCAAAATCAACTTTCTCCAAGTTAGAAAACATCTTAAAGGATAAGAAGCTGAAGATGAAGACGAGACTCCACGTATATGTGTATCCAGTTCTGATGTATGGATGTGAAACTTGGACCCTGACATCAGACCTAAGAAAGCGACTGGAAAGTTGTGAAGTTTGGTTCCTGAGAAGGATGCTAAGAATTTCGTGAACAGAAAGGCCCGAATTCACAAAGCAAGGTTTGAGCTCAGACCGGGTTTGAGCTCAAACCTTGCTTTGTGAATTCGGGCCAAAGAGTTTCTAATAATGAGGAATTTGCCATGGTAAGAACAAAACGAAAGCTTCTGAATAATATTAGAGGTTGACAGCTGAGCTTCTTGGGTCATGTTATACGAAAGAATGGTTAGGAAAATCTTGCACTGACTGGAAGAATCGAGGGGAGAAGGAGAAGGGGTAGAAGGAGGATTCTGTGGATGAGTAGCTTAAGGAGTGGGATTTTTGAAAGTGGATTGATCTCGGGGAAAATGAATTACTTCATAGAATATGGGATAGAGAGTCGTGGCACTCCATGGTCTCCAACGTCTCTTTGTCTGTCTGTCTGTCTCTCTCTATCTCTCTCTCTCTTTCTCTCCCTCTCTCCCTCTCTGCCTCACACTCTCTGTTCTCTCCCCATCTCTCTCTCTCTCTCTCTCTATACCTCTCTCTCCTTACTCTCTTTCACATCTCCTTTCCTGCCTTATCATCTTCTTTTTCTTATTCTCTTCATTGTATGTAACGATGTGTGTGTTTGTGAGTGTGTCTAGTATGCCTGTGTTCTTCTGGCGATTGATATGGAAATGATGTATGTCTGGATTCAATTCAATTCAATTCTGGTTTATTGCAAATAAAAACATACTGAATAAAAAGTCCGGAGACTCATACAATTCAGTTTACAAATTATAAATACATACAAGAATAAAAGAAATCAATACTTTTAGCAATCTTTATATTAATTACTGATTATAATGAACTAAACAACTAATGTGATTGTATGTATTATTCCTAGTACTATATTATAATTATGTTAAACATAATCTGATCCTATGTTTTATTGTTAACTATCATTTTGTAAAACTGGGACCCTGTTCACAGGTAATTTACATTTAAGGGTATCCCACCATTTCATGTTGTGATTTTATTGCTGTATTTTGCCTTTTTGTTCCCACTGTTGTTCAATGGAAAGGGAATGCATTGAATTGAATTGAATTATACAGGCAACGTAAATCTGACGTACGTCGTGGCTTTCACTAGAATTGCTTGAATTACATATGATGCATAATGTGCTTTACATCGTAGGCCTATTGCGAAGATTTCACCCCTTTATTTATTATTTTATACCCGCATATATCAAACAAAAAGAGTTATGATTCACAAGCAATAAATAATAAAGGTATGGGTTGTACTTTCTGCCTAACAACGTATGCCAGATATGACCGTGAATGATTTCTTTACACCACGCTGTTTATTAGATTGAGGATTGGTTTATGATCAAGTTATATCAACTGCTATTATTCATGCAATGATATGACTTATATTCAGAGATTCTACCATAATTATGATGTCTTTTCTTTACAATCTGTCTGTAATGTTGATTGTAAAATTGCAACATAAACAGTAAAATAAACAATTATTATAGTCACTGAGATTCTGATAATGAACTCAATATTTTCAATTGAAAACAAATATTTCCATTCGTTTTACTTGTCGTATTGAGACGCTGTAGTAGTGCCAAGGTGCTCTGTAATAACTTCTTGATCAAACCAAAACACAGTAGCATTAAAGAATAAATGAATTATACCTTTACGCTGCTGTTTCGTGAATAGGAATACCAATAAGTCTAGGTGATGGTTGAATACTGCTTCAGTCACAAACCAAACGTTTTATTATGTTTTATCTATAAATACAATAAGTTAAAAACCGTCAACACTACTGGGCCAGAAGGGATTAGACCACACAGCGAGGTCACTGACAGGTGGCTATCTCATTAACTCAGCTCTCAACTAACATAAGAAAAAGAGGATCATGGGGGACCAACAGGCACCGATTGGGGAAGTTTTCTATATAGAGGGAGCAAGTAGCTACAAGTAGGACAGTGGGGCTTAAAGATTATGTGATAACCCTTGGGTGCAATGAAGGACAGATATGATAGCTTTATCTAGAAATACATGTATAATTGCTATCATGGTAATTAGCAATACTTCAACAATCGCTTCGTGTATTCTTGAATGTGTCTCGTCTGGAAACGGTGATTTCCTTTTGTTTGTTTTTAATGTATGGTTAGCCGCCCTTCTCGATCAAAGATTGTTATTCGAAGGATATTCAGCATGTTCAGCCGCCATCCTTTCAAATGATTATTCTTCTCTTTCCCCACAAGAATTTTATTTTTTCATCCCACGCTAAGTGGATGAAATCAATACCTCGACTTGCCTTGAAAGTGAAAACACAACGTTTGTATCTATTGACCTGTTCACACTCGAGAAAATTAATACGAAACTTGTACAATGAAACGGGGTATAATAAATCATCAGAAAGCGACTGGGGTGTTCACACGTAAAAAAACTGTCGAAGGATCGCATAGAGATTCAAGTTAGTTGAAACCAAAGAGTTGATGATTAGTTTATGTCACATGATAATTGTTCACGATAAGATCCGCCCGGATATACAGTTTTCGTCCATACGATGTTCGCTTGAGAGGAGAACCATGATGCTTTTAATATCGAGCATTCGTTCAAAGCAATGCACATGATTATACTTCCGTTCGAGAAACCCTATTTTGTTAAATGATGCTCACACTAAGAGAATACGTATTGTAAAGCTATAATGTCTTCAATATTATAGTTCAATGATCAAATTGCACTAGAATGATTAGTTAAGGAGAGAAAAATCAAGTACTTTGGTCATATTAAAAGGCACCAAAGCCTCTTAAAGGATTATTGGAAGGAAGAGTGGAAGGAAGTAGACCGAGAGGGAGACCCAGAATCAACTGGGAAGAGAATGTCAAGAACTGGAGTGGACTAAAACTGCAAGAGTGCACCAAAATGGCAGAAGATAGAGTGAAATGGAGAGATGTTGCAATCAACCTCCGAACCGGAGAAGATAGATAGATAGATCAATAATGTGCTAGGCTGAACACGACGGGATGGTGGGGGGGGGGGGGGGGCGTGTAGGGGAACAGCCCTCGTCGTACCCCAGCCTTGTCTGGCCGGCGTGTGGCCTATTAGTATTACGCATGCAGTGGCAACACCGAGACAGCTACTAAACAAGGGTCATCCTAGTACAACGCCTCTGCTGAACCAACCCACGCACCATTCGAATGTTTATAGACCCCATCAGAATTGCTGCAATCATCATTCATGATCTCTTTTCTTCTGTGTGATGACTTGTGAAAATTGTCGTTTCCTGAAGTAATTCGATGATATTTCGGATCATCGAGAAAATAACTTCAGTTAATCGAGAAAAAAAACTATAGAAAGACAGATAGCCTGAGAGAGTTTGTGAAGGAAAGAGAGAGAGAGAGAGAGAGAAAGAGGGGGGGGGGGGGGGTTACGAGACAATGAGGCGATTGAGGGTCGAAGGTAAGATGGATAGAGAGATAACGATGTAGATGGAGAGAAAGATAATTATTAGAAGTCAACTGCATATAAAGAAGTTATTAGAAATAGAAGTAGAAGTACATTAGTTGTAGTAGTAGTAACAGATAGTAAGTAGTAATAGTAGTAGTAGTAGTAGGATTAGTAGTTTTAAAAGTAGTAGAAGTAGTAGTAGTAGTAGTAGTAGTAGTAGTAGTAGTAGTAGTAGTAGTAGTAGTAGTAGTAGTAGTAGTAAAAGTAGTAGGAGTAGTTTTTATATGTTTTTATCAGGGGTGAAAAGGGGGCATTTATCAAAAGGAAAAAAGGCAATAATTAAAAGGAAAGGGGGCACTTGTCAAAGTAAAACGTGTTCCTCTAAGATTTGAATAGGGGCACTTCTCTCACCTGAAAAGGGGCAATTACCAAACATGAAAAAGGACACTTATGAGAACAGAAAAGGGACACTTATTGTAAAGGAAAAGTGGCATTTATCAGATTTTATTAGGGGCATTTTATTAAGCTGAAAAGGGGCATTTATGAGAAGGGTCTCTTATTATACAAAATTGGGGACAAGTGTCAAAATAAAAGGGGGTAGTTATTAGGAGGGTAGGAGCACTTTCTACAAAGGAAAAGGGCACGTTGGGGTATGTGAAATAGTTTAGGGGCACTGTGCTCTCCCCGTCCCCGGAAGGGTGGCCGGATGGCCTCTGTTAGTAGTAGAAGTAGTAGTAGTAGTAGTAGTAGTAGTAGTAGTAGTAGCAGAAAACAATAATTTAAGTTGTAATGGCTCATCTTTATGTCATTAAATAATACATCGGAACGTATGAATTGTTCTAATGATGCATGATGAACAAGTCATTGTAAATCATATGATCATTATGATTAGTAGTAGTAGTAGTGGAAGTAGTATTAGCAGCAGTAGTAGTAGTCTTATGAATATACACTGTTGGTCATAAAGGTGGAATACTTGTTTTTACCCCAATTTATTTAAAGATTTTGACAATGATTATTCCTCATAGATCTAGATAATAGTATACATTCTGAGATGTTATTGAATAATAATTTGCGAGTGTTTGATTTGCGTGCCTGCTAAAGCATGTGTAAACTAATATGTTTATCAACTAGGGGATCGACGTACGTTCTTAAGTCATAACTGACGGTAATGAGGATTACACTCGCCAATTATTATTCAATAAAATATGAGAATGTATACTATTATCTTGATCTATTAGGAATATAATCATTGTCAACATCATTATATTAATTCGGGTAAACAAAATTATTCCACTTTAATGACCTACAATGAGTTATATTGTAACGTGTTTCTCTTTCTTTAACATAACAATAGCAGTAAAGCTACTGGATGTGGAAAGACATTCATGATAATTTCAAGGGCGCCAAACGGCGACGAAGGGGCGAAAAAAATAGCGTGCATCAACAAATCTTTCGTCTGGCGTTATTTCAATTACTTTCGTATCTATTTTCACCTTGATCCGTCCCTTAGAGCCGCATTGAAAGAAATTAGGCAAACAAGACGACTTCACATTTAAAGAATATTATAAGAATGTATATTCATACTCTTCATGTAGTCTCGGATGGTTGTAGCATTACAACTGACGAAAAGGGGTTTTCCCTCGGACCTGAAAGGGAGCAATTAATTTTTAATATTCGAAGAAAACCAATATCAATATGATCAATTAACCTTGATACGTATGTGTAAGCATGATATCTTTAGGACTTATTTAATTTCAACATGGATTTAAGAAAAATTGAATTAATAACAAGTGTGTAGAACGTAGCATTTTTAAACGTTATAGAGAAACGGAGTTGAGTTTAATATGTTCTTACCTAAATCTTGGTTGGTGCGATTGCTATCCGGATCAATTTCGCTTCATTGGTTACCAACCAACCGCATATTGTTGAAGAAACTGCCAATATTTTATTGAATAGTCTACCTCAACTTAATACTGAGCATCGAGCATCCCCCCTCTCTCTCTATCTGTCTGTCTGTCTGTCTGTCTTTTTCTCTCCCTCTCTCTCTCTCTCTCTCTCTGTGTCTCTGTCTCTGTCTCTCTATCTCTGTCTCTGTCTCTCTCTTCCTCTTGTTATATCTTTCCTTATTTATTTATCTTTGTCCATATCTCTCTATTCTTACTCAACGTCTCTGTCCTCCCTTTCCCCATATTATCTCCCATCTCTCATGATCATGCCCATCTTCCCTATTTGGTTCATTCCTTTGTCCATTTTGTGCATATTATCCCATGTCTATACCAAGCATTGACATCCGTGTCCATGTAATACCGAAATCAGTCAATGTGTGATTCTAGGTTTAGAATAATCACTGTGGTAATGAATCAAACGGTACAAAGTCTAACGAATTCACGAAATAATTATACTGGTATATGAAATGAAAACTAAGGGTGTGTATAGCTTTATGCGCATCATGGGATGTTTGTTTGTATTTTTTCCGTAATGAGTATCGTACAATGAGATAACCACATAAAATACACATTTCAGATATCAGCCACTTAAGCTATATTAAAGTAAAAATCACTGTACTTTCCATCGTTAATTTGTGCGTTAATTTCTAATCATTTATATTAGACCAAACAGTATTTCTTTTCAAAATAGACCTTGTTAAATTTATTCTTCTTCATATTTTCCCGAGCCGCGTTCAAAGGGTTACACTCATAAATTACATGTTGACTTCCTTTCGAGGTTTGACGTTAGGAATAAGATATTACCAGGATGAGCAGAATCCAATCCTTAGGCAGACAGAGTTTAACCCTCACTGTGCTCCTCCGTATTCCACTGTGGTTACTGGAGACCGTCTTTGATTTCTTATCATGCATGTCAAGATAGTTAGAAATGTGAAGATATGACGTCTATAGTTGAAATGCACTCCTCGCAAAGACCCAACTGGGCTCAGGATTGGCAATGACGTGGAACCATTCGAAACCCAAACCATTTATAGGAGGTTTTTTTACATTCTTTTGGGGGGAATAGAACATAGATTTTACGATAATTTACAAGCATTTTGGCGCCATGACATTGTGGTTGCCTAATTAACGTCAATCACGTCATAACGAAGGGAAATTGCTTCTTATCACATCTTCTGGCACTAAGGTTTCACAAAATTAATTTTCTTATGCATTTCCATGCATATTTTAAAGATGTGACTTATTATTCCACGTGAATTTTTAACATTAAAATCGTAAAAGTAACTTGTAACAATCCACTTAATAGCTGCAGGCAAGGGAAGTAACATTGGATAGCAATTTTGTATATAATTTAGAAGCATTTAGGCACCATGATAGTGTGGTTGCCTATTTGACATCAAAACGATGGTGGTAAATCGCTTTTCATTTCATCTTCTGGCAATCAGAAGTCACATCATTAATGTTCCCATGTGACTTTTCATGCATGTGAAGATGAATAATTCATCCACATGAACTGGCTGCAGGCCAGGAAAAGAAAGCTTTCTGCTTTATGCGCCGCAGCCCTCCTATCTTTACTATTGCATTTACTATAGTTGTATTCAGCGTGTTTTTCCAGAATGTTTTTTAATTTATGCATTGTCCGACTTATATGTGATGAATGTATTTGTTTTCTTATGGTAATTTAAAAAAGGATAATTTCAAATCCTTTTCATCGCATCAAAACTTAAGATGTAAGAAGGTAGCGTTTTTAATTAAGAGTCAAACTGTCACTGAGTAATGTCAGTTTTTTTTAAGGAGTCGCTTTCTTAACATAATTACCAACTGGGATGAGTCATCTGAGGTTTTGGGATAGAACGATTAACATACAAATAAAGGTTTCAATAGCAGTAAGAGGAGGAATGTGTTTAACATTTACTGATACGCCTTGCACCCTATATTCAGACCTTAGACTAACAAGGATGCTAATGTGAATCCAAAAAGGTACAATTATGTTCTCATTTAAGGAGGAATATGGTTTACATTGTAAACACAAAAAGATTAAATTTTGCATTCTTTACTAGTGCCGTTATGTCTCAATGTGTACGTCAAACAAAAAGCATTGCCATTACTGCACCCAAGCCGTCATTTACATTGCGTTAACGCCCGTGCTGAACAAACACGTGAAGATAATTAGTGCATAATAGGCCAGTTATATAAAACAATCTTGCACTGTTCATTGGGCATTCACCTTTTGTAAAATATCACTCATACATGTTTTACTTGCTTAACCATTGTGCTTTGATGTTATGCTTTATTTATTTACTTGTTGTATTTTTCTTCATAGTGTTATTGTATGATTTTGTTTTGTTAAATTTATGTGTATTTATAATGAGACAGGGCCTGATGGAAGACCAGTTTTCAATCTGAATGATAAATCCTGTGTAAGAAGATGGGGAAAAAGGGAAAAAAGTGCGTCAAATGTTGCGCTTGTCACTGACGTACATGTAGTTCTCCGTCAGGCAACATGCATTACCGTTCCTCGTATCATGCCTATATTCTTACGCCACTATTAAATGTAGTTTCAACCTGTTGTCTTTCCCTCGAAGCCATCCAATAAACATGACGCAGATAGCCTCTATATTGGAATGAATTGATGCATTGAGAATATAATTCACAAGGAATATATGAATAGACAGACTATTTGGTGAGATGAAGGCGAGGGTCGGCGGAGAAAGAAAACGCTAGGCAAATTGACGTCACAGTACAATGTACCTGTGAATGCTCTTTGTCCAAATCTGATCTTTTTGTCTGTCATGTCTGTGTGTCCTTCTTTCTTTCTTTCATTCTCACCAGCTACACTTCCTTCTCTCTCTCTCTCTCTCTCTCTCTTTCACACATATACGAACGCACGCACACCCACATACACAGACTATTTTGCTCCTTCCCATGTCTGTTATCAGTCTAAGTGCCTTTCAATATTGCTCATTAATATTGTTCTAAAGTGTTACTCTGCCATGCGTATGCGTATACAATGTACATTTTATGACCTTCTCTATATAGTCCGTTCTTTGTCCTTCCCTTGTTGTTCCTTATTTCTGTGTTTATTTTTGTGGATGTTTCTGTTTTACACACTTCTCTATCCATTACATTTTGGTAAAGAATCATGTGTAGGCGTTACCGAGCCTTCTAAATTATTTCATCAAACATGTACACCCCACTAAACCGCACCCACAAATCGAATTTCCTATCCCCGTACCTGCATTTGTTCTATTTACTTAGCCCGTCCGCCATTCGGTTCCCTCTTTACTTTTTGTCATAATTATGATTGGCTTTTCTCTTCCAAATCTCACCTGGTTACATTTTCCTCTTTTTGAAGGGATATTTCTCTCCTCTATATCCTCGATATCACTCTCTCTCTCTCTCTCTCTTTCACTCTCTCTCTTTTCTCTCTCTCTCCCTCTCTCTCGCTCGCTCTCTTCCTCTCTCACTCTCACTCTTCCACTCTCTCTCTCCCCCCTTCTCTCTCTCACTCTCACTCTTCCACTCGTTTTCATCTTAGACATGAATGTAGATGTACTGTGGAAATAACCGCGCACGCGTTTGGAGGTAGGCCCATGTACTGTATATACCGTCGCTTTACTGCTCCATTTGAAATTGATTGTATTCTCTATATAGATTGAAAATGTCAATGTATATGACTCTCACAAAGGTAATGTAATCAATCTTGAAGTACAAAGAGTGCAGATTTCTACTCCCACGATGTATTAAGATAATAAAACTAAACGAGACTAAAAAAATAGATGGGGTCGTAGCCGTAAGTAGTTAATGGCTTCAGTAATAATATTTGTTGTGCTTGCGACATTTATTGTTATTGCTGAACACCATCACATTTAATTTCTTAGACTTCATGTTTCTTTCAGAGGACTGTGTTCCAAAACGCTTTTTTTTTTAATATAGATTTTGCATTCCATAGCCATCAGATATACGTATTCTATAGAGGCATATAAGGTGTGATTGATTCAACCAAGGAAATGGCGCTCACCTAATTGCCTAGATATCAATGCTTAAATTACCACAAAAATTACATTTTCAATGAGGTGACCAATTTTTGTTTTTTTAGATAGATGACTTCTTTTATCATTTAATATAATTTCCCCCAAAACCTTTTACTCCAATAATCATTTCACAGAAACACATTCACAATCACCCACGTGTAATTTAATAAAAAGAAACGATGCGATGTATTCCAGACACACATTCTTCAATCTCACAATGTTTTCTCAACTTAATGTTGGTCAATGATTCTTCAAAAATGTCTTATGCAAGCATCAGGATCAAATCAAAACAACTTGTACAACGTACTCTAAAAAGTGTCCGAGGAATTCATAGAATTCATAGATATCTGTATATTTTATTTGCACAAAGTAATTCTGATGATAAGTCACTTTTCTTTCTTTCAAACAAGATTGAGATGACATGTACAAAAAAGTATCTAACTAATCGGTTACAGGAAACTGTAGGCAAAGATAAATAAACTGTAACATATTAACTATAGTCAAATTCATATCAAAATCAGTTTCCAACCACTGCGGGTTACGTTTGCAGTGAACATCCTAACTACAATCCTTCAAAGGAATGACTCTTCAAAATACATTTGGAGCAGTTTTCTTCACATTTCACTTTGTAAACATAACATAGAAACTCTAAAATACTTGGTCCCCTTAATCCCCAAATGAAAAAAATACACTTTGCTGTTTATAGAATAGTCGACTACCAAGATCATATCCACACATATTAACGACCTTACATTCCATTTTTAGATATTAGACTAAAAAAAATATCTATACAAAGTATTACAATTATAAACAATTTGGAAATTTCGACGTAGTCTTTTACATTTTCACGTGTAAAAGCAAGAAAATAGGATCAAAATATACAAAAAAGGAATAATATATGTTATATCTCCAAGTAGGATAAATCTATAGGATACATAGGTTTAACAAAAACGAGTGTTCATTGTCATATTCACAACATGTGAAATTTATCACCGTTAGACAAGAACGTATTAAAATCTGTAATCTTCAATAAGACCTTTTACGCCTCGATTGTCAGATGTCAATTGCCCCAAATTGAGATGTAAAAGGACATATTTTAAAGACCCTGTCTCTTTTTACATAGTCCAGATGAAGTTGGATTTTTCTGCTCTACATTGAACTGTGTTGTATGCTAGTGCTCCTAATAACTACAGAGTACCACCAACCGCACCTGGAAACAGGTAAGGGTTTATGAGCTACCAATACTATTGTGTGTAATAGTAACGCCGCGTATAAGTCCCTCCATTGTGAAAGGGATGTCCTTAATAATATAAACTGCATCTTGAATGACCACGGGGCATAGTATTACATTGAATATTTCAGATACCTAGTACTTGGATTTATCTTCAGAACAGCACACTACATCCAGGAACAGCTGTCCCTGGATCAGTGCTATATTGATTATTGCCGTTTTGAAGAGCGACAACAATAGAGGTCACAGAGGAGTTTTCATGACATCTTTCTGCGAAAAATAAAAAGCAAACGTATTATATGCGGATTGTGCGGGTACAAACATTTGTGTCCACAATTCAACTGGGTCTGTATTCAAGTTGAAAATAAAACAACCTTATACAAGTTGCCAATACACACAGTTAAGGCATTACACTACACACACAGGAAAAAGTTAAATTCAATGTGATAGACAATAATACTAAAATCTTTGTTGTCACGGTCAACTCTAGAACGAGTAGAATAGGGAAAAGACGGAGACTGTAATTATTATATTGACTAATGTAGTTCCCGTTGGTGGGTCAGAAAACAATCAACCTTATTCTGTTAAGGATGTGGTTGTTATTTCCTACCATCCCAAATTGTTTTCCGGTTGACACTAGAATGGCTACACAATATGAACACAGTATCAGCATAATCACACACTTGATAATACATAGACAGACTGAGTAATTGCAAATATGTATGGAGTCAGTGTTTTATGTACTCAGGTATAATTTGTTGATACTAGAGGTGCTGAGAGAACTTTATGAACTCTATCAAACATAGGACAATATTTAGACCCTATAAACAGAAACGTGACACTGCTTTTAAAGTAAATAGCTCTTACCATGCTTACTATAAATCATATTTATAGTGTTATCTTTAAACATAAGGAGTGCAAGAAAGATTATGTACTGTGTTGAAACATGGTTGCAGCTTGTGTCAAGAAATTATAATACGTGATTGTTGGTGGAGGGGGGGGGGGTCATTCATTTTAAAACGAGTTCATGTCTCATGCTGTAGTTCGTTGACTGAACAAAACGTGTAACATTGTGGTTGTGGCACAGCAAACATGAAATGGAACTCAGCATAGCTTCGGCTAGTATATACCGCAAATGTATCCAGTTCAATGTATTCTCCCGAACACACTCACGCGTGTGCATTATTAGTACAACATATGAATATCATTTAACAATCCGAAGTTCCGTTTTACTTTGATTTGATTTGAAAAGCGTCTTTAAAACATTCTTCGTGAATCAAAAACAGAATCCCAACTAAAGAAAAACGAAAAACAAGATGGTATGATATAAACAAACGTATTGAGCCTAGCTATCTGCTTCCGGTGAGGAAGTTACTCGAGAATAGGGAAGAGAACTTTGTCCTGTTTAGATAATGAACACATAAATTACACCAGAGCGAGAGTGTAATTAAACCAAATGGGTATGGATTTACCAAAAATACAGACTTCAGGTGATGTTCTAAATGTGACTGTAGAATGCATTAAATGCTTCGGAGTGTTTCTCAAGTTTAATTCATCGCTTTGGATTCGTTATACAGGAAGCTACGGTTCTAAAGTGATGATCGATAATAATAGAAGAAACTTTAACAATCACTGATAAACCACAGATAATTGTTTACATTAATCAATTTATTTTTTATTTTTTATTAGAACATATGGAAATTCAGCTAAGGCATAAATAAATACTGACCTTCTTTATTTGAGTGCATTATCAGTATTTGTCGTTTTAATCAATCAATCCAAAGGCAATTCTGAATTTGAATTACACTTGTATCTCTCACAATGTAATTCAATCACAATATCTCAATACAATGCTTCACTTGCTTGGTTTGTGCATGGGAACATTATTTAGCCTTTGTTTGATCCATAACTTATAAAGCTATCCAAACTTCATACAAACAGTAAGATGAACCTATAATTTAAATGCGACGAGTAACATTATATCTTAACGTTTGCAAATAGCAAAGATGTATATTCTTATATACACACAACATTGGGGAAAATAACGAATGAACCTACAAAAAAAGAAGTAAATATATAATTACATTTAACCCACTAAACGATAAACCAAGCTTCCCATAATTTAAGATTTATACACTTCTAATAATTTGTAAATGAAAAAAAAAATTAACATGCAGTAGGCGCAATCTGCCGTTGCGGTTAAGACATATTGTGTTGAATAGTACGACCTTATTCACACGTGGAAAATATTGGGAAATTCTAACTATACAGCAGCAGTTATTGATTGTCTTGATGTTAATATACTTATGAAGAGATCGTGAAAATGACACCAGATGCTGTATTGGCTGAGTCACCATCGACCAAAAATATAATGTCGGCCATTGAAATTGTGTGTGAATATTGTTTTCATATTATAAAATAATTATTTATCTGGGTCTAGAAATATACTAGATCTCATACGTCTGTCTGCGTATACGTAGGCTGCAATAGCTGTTCACCTCTATGTCATGATAATCCTTTTACATATTGAACACAAATATTCCTTCCAATATTTCATTAGGGTTTTCCGTCAAACGCCTAAAATAATTAACTGAATATTTTACTGCTGTCACTAGTTGCCCATGGTTAAAAAAAAAAGGTTATTGTGGCGCGATCTGACAAGTAGGTAATTGAAAAATGAAATTACATGCCATCCATTTGACGTATTTGAGAGTTAATTAAATATAGTCCAGTCTTCCATCATGCTAATCAAAGTCCGGTATAGCGTTAATTATTCAAAGAAAGTAAACGATATACATCATAGTAATTATTAACTTAGCATGCTAACTTAGACACGTTATATGCTGGTACACATGATTAATACGTGTGTACAGAATGGACATTGGCAATTAAGCGTTGATTTTCAAAAGGCGTTGGACAAATAATCGAACTTGACGATGCATTTCGATACGATTAGACTATTAAATTGAAAAATTGTAAAATTCTCTTTTTTCTTTATGACAGGTTTGTTATGTACATCTCGAGTACGATATCTAATTGTTACATCAGAAGTAAATCTGGAAAACCTCTCTTGCAAATATAAATTCATAACGCTGATTAGCCTTACAATTTACGACAAACCATGGCCGCAACCGAGAAAACTCCTTTCAAAGGTTACCAGGGAGAGGCAGAATTTTAAGGTGCCACTATTTATCACATGCAAAATGTTTAATGGTCTTCCTTTCCATTTACATCAACATATAATTCATGGAGATGTCAGCACAGGGCATAAAATAAATAAATAGATAGATAGGTAGATCAATAGATAGATCAATAGAAAATAGAGAGAGGGAGAGAGGGGGAGAGAGAGAAAGATAGAGAGAGAGAGAGAGAGAGAGAGAGAGAGAGAGAGGGGGGAGGGAAGAGAGAGAGATAGAGAAAGAGAGAGGGGATATTCTTTGTTTCTCTATGGCGCCGCAGACAAAAGCAGCTTGGAGGCAAATATGGATTTTATATGAAATCTTACCAGGCGTTAAACAGTGTGAAACGCACACGTGGCTACAATATAGCAGATAAAAAGATGCGAATTAAGAACCGGAATTCAGGCAAAAAAGAAATTGTATTTCGTAAGTGAAAACAAATATGTACTTTACTTAGAATGCCAATAAATATTTTCTTTAAATTGTCATTTGAAATTATTGATCTAGTATCTACGTGGTCTAAATTCAATTTTCGGGAGAAAACGATCCATGTTCTCATGCAATTTTAGATAAATGATTGTCTATTATTTCTGGCAAAGTAATTCATATTGTAATTAATGTATCTAATAGAACCTGTCACACTCAAAATGATATCTTTGATGGAATATCAACAAAGCTACTTGCAGGTTAAACATTGTTTTAAACATCGAATTCCTTGCGTTCATAGCCTCATGAAAAAGCGTTAGATACACAGAAACATTTTTTTTTAAAGTTCTCTTTCCAAGAACGATGACAATAGCGTAATTCATCCTATTCCCTAATGTTAATCACTTTTCGACTGCTGTAACAGTATACTCAATGTGCTTGTCTTTAAAAAAATCCAGTCTGTAACTGTATCTAACCATTGATTATTTATATAGAAAGTGTTTTGGAATCAGGGGGCGAGTATATGGTACAATAAATCGTAAGCCTAATTGGAAAAGGTGCCTCGCGCGAGTTGATGTTATATATTATACGGCACTTTGGTGCAGACGATGCGTAAAATCCCTCTACACCATCAGGGCGGGAAAACGACGAGGGAGAGAGGACCAGTCGATAATTTATGGACATGGAATCCGCCATAACTAGTCTGTCACACAGGCGTTTCTGTTATGTGGTTGTCTTGTAAGTGTAATCAATACTGCATGAACACAGTCGCAAAGACTTTCGAAAATCAATTCAAGGATTTAATTAGTCTTATAATCTTATAACACAGACGTATTACGTAACACCAATATAATATGATGTATATTAGATAGATATGCAATAAGGCATTGAAATTCCCCTGGGTTCATTCTTGGAAAGTCCTTGCTATCGAACAATGCTTACAAGGAAGATATGTTTATGTATTCGGATAATTAGCATGACTGTATACACTGCTTATAAATGTCACACTTCGTATGGCTTCTCATTAACATTATTTTAAGATGTATACTGTTTTATCATCTTCAGTAGATAAGGCGCTCTATGAAAGGTTGCAAATGTTAATACAGTATATTGAATGTTAATAGCTTTCTTTGATATAAAACACAATGAGCCAAATTAAATTCCCTCTCTTCCAAGGGAATGCACATTGGAAAGTTCCTTGCAAATGTAAAAGTAGCTTTGAAGAAAAATTTAATTTTAGCCGAATATAAATATATAACAATAAAAGAGGATTATTCAGTCATATAACAATAAATATCTTCAACCTCTTTTTAATCTGGAAGTAGGTCTACATAAAATCTCTCCTGATTCCATAATGTTCACATTTCTATAGACAAATTGTGATTGTGGCTTGAATGGAGACTAGCTATGATTGTCACTCCTCGAAGCGAAGGCCAGGACGTATTATTTTGATGGACATGGGTTCTCATGTTGTATGCTGCTACTTGTGCATGGCAGAATCCACCAAAACAAACACGCGCCGTTCAATATTTATGTCAGTAATGATAATGAGGGTATGGCCAAAACACGCATGCAGGCATGCTAAGAAAAGCACGTCGTCTACTTACTACACCAGATAAGGTACGGCAGAGGAAAATACGGTGGAGTTGAGAGCGAATGTGTTATTGAAAGAGAAAAAAGATCTCTACCTACAAAAAGAACTCTGGGAAATATATGTGCGGATCATCTCCAAGGAAATATCATATTTTGATAGAAACTGAAAAGGAGAACTCCCTTTGAGAACAATTATTACACTGGTAACGATAATAAAGAGCTCTCGATCGTCCTTTGTATTCACCACAATGCTTTGTCACTCGCCTACTGGGTTTCGTTGAAAAGCAGGCCTTTCGGTTCTGAAGGGACTACCCTCTATTTTAAAGAAGACTGAATAGATAATTAACTAAATAAATAACTCCCCCATACTAAATAAAATTATTTAATTCCTGCCCTCGTATTACCTACTGAAAGAGACACTTTTTTTTATTACAAAATTCCGTCTGGATTTAAACTACCCCTCATTGTTTAAACATAATACAGTCCCTTATAAATCGTTAAGCAATTCATGTATCGCCGATATTCATTTCACCGCTCAAGGGAAACTGACAATAATATCAAAGATGGAGACTGAAATAATCGGGGCGTAGTCGGTTTGAAATCCTTATAGTATCTTCTAAACTCTGAAGGAAAATTCCAATGCTCACTGCTGCAGATAATAATTGGACAGAAAAATCTATGTTAACTGAGTTACTTTTCCTTTATTGCTTATGAAAGCACAAGATAATTAGTGATCACATCTTCCAAATTCAACTCGAGTTTTAAAAACAGATTACTCATCACAATATTGATCAACATAAATTGTGCTTCCTACTTTTACATTTCCGAGCATCTATTTCTCTGGAGTAGTCGGGTTACAATTAAAAACGAAAATGAAAGTGACAACCTTTTAATTTCCTGTAAAACAATTCCTGAATCTGTGATAAACTCATTAAAGGGTGACATGGATATCCTTTTTTTTTACACCAAACTTGATCGAAAGACACAAGACACTATCTAACCTTATTTCCTCGTCGAGTTCGTGTAAGCCAGTACTGCGTTCAATACGGACAGGCTTTGTAATAATAAGGAAATGCCATGTAACCCGGATTCTTTTTTGGAGATAGAGACATTTTTCATAACGTCATTTACTCAATAATATGAACAAAATTAGGGACAGGAATATGGCGATAACTTCAAATAAACCAATTAAAATTCACATAGATATTTTCAATGCACTTTATAAGAAACACATTGGACAGCCGCTCGGATCATTGCGTATCATGCTGTTGCCATCAACTTCACGTTGAAGTTACTACGTCTTTCGAGATTTCTCCAAAAATTTACTCTCTTGACTAGCTCTAAACGAGGGATAGAAATTATAATTTTAGAGATTTACCAATACTTTACGTGAAATTTAACATAATTATATGTTGTCAAGTTGTATGACAAATGTCAGTGGTTTAGCGTCGAACATGGAGAAGTGCCCCTCCCCCATGTGACAAGGGGTGGGGGCATTCTGCCACAATTTGATATGTGAGGGGCGTGGAGGATCTTGGAAGGCCTATCCCCTCTAAATCTAGGTAATTCCTTTGTTAATTTGAGAGTAGCTAAACATGCAAAATAAGGGTCATGTGATTTTGATTTTTTTGTGCACGAGACTTGTGATCCACACCGATGTGCTTCACCTTCGATTATGATGACCTTTTCTCTACATTTTTAATAGCTACAACATCACGAACTGGCTTTTAGTGTCTCGAACACTATCAATATAGATACTCACTCTGCCCATATCCAAAACCTCTGATATAATATGAGCATCGTGACATCATGAAAGAGATAATAACCATGATGACTGTGTAGTGTCTTCTTACCATCCTCCTCAAATAGGTACATATTTATTGACATCGCGGTGATATGATTTGTTTTCTTTCGTTCACGTATATGCACGCAGGCAACATTATTAGGGATACATGTCATGCTTGTATACAAAACTAGAAATGTCTCTAGAATGAAACGTCAGTGACTTTTGGGATATATATATATTCCCTTCCATTACTTATGATATGAATACGCATATGGTATGCAAATAAAGAGCAAATTTGGGAAACAATTGTATGAAATCCGTGACGTGGTGTTTTTCTTTTGATCTATGAGGGAGATTGTCTCTATATCAGATTCTGATCAGCATAGGGCCTCCGTTACCGAGTTATAGAATGACCTTTCAATTTCTCAAGTGACGAAGGTTACAGACTTGGTAACATATGTCGCATATAATCCCAAAATGTCGTGCAAACAAGCTAGCGGGAACCAAGAGACAGTGTGGTACAATTGGTGTATTTGAACAGCTTTGAGGAGAAAGCGTACGCAATGAACTTTGTCTCAATTACAGAAAAATATCAGATTGGATTTATATTAAAGTCCCACTGCACTACTTATAGCTACTTGCGCCCTCTATGTAGTAAAAAAATGCCTAATCGGTGACCATTGGTCCCCCATGATCCCTTTTTCTTATGTTAATTGAGAGCTGATTTGATGAGATAACCACCTGTCAGTGACCATGCAGGGAGGACTAATCCATCCTGGCCAAATTAGTGCAGTGGGGCTTTATTTTCAAGGGATTCACATATATCACTAAACAAATTACATGTAAAGTAAAAGGTATTTTGTAGAGTTGATGACATATTTTAGTTTCTCTTACAACTGACTCCAAACAATTATTCTGATGAGATTTACATAACATTCAAGAGAATGTATTTGAGTAATTCCAAATTACACATTATAAGAATAATATTAGACATAATTCAGTTTCTATTACAATTGACTCCGGAGAAATATCTAACCAGATCTATATTACAGTGATAGTTTATTACAAGCCCTGGTTGTAACGTGCTCATGAAATGTACGTGTATCTTTAAGTGAAACCAATACAAGACTAATGTCTGTTTTGAAGGATAAGGTGTCTTGTACACATACCTCGCGTCTCTCTTACAACTCGACTCTATAACTAATCTGATTTTGCATGAAAGAGACGGGATTTCTAAGAGAAAATCGTTTCCTGTTTAAGATGATTTATTGTCAAGTCACTCTAGTTCTTGAGTAGTTATTAAAGTTACTTAAAAGATGATGTCTTTCCTATAATCTAGATTTTACAAAAAGAGCTGAAAGAAGAAGATAAATGCATATATTCCTATGGTACTAGCTTGTATCTCAAGGTAAGAGAGAAGTATGTTAACGTGGATGCGATTAGAATGTATATTTACGTATTAAACCAAATGTTCGGTGCTGAACCCCTCCCCCTCCACACCCCCACCCCAAATACACCAACAATTGGTTCTACAACATGATTTCTCATTTGTATACATGTAAATAATACCGGTAATCAGTTGCTAAACCACTTGAAACGTTATCGCATCAACAACCAGGTTATATTTCAATCAAACAGTTGTATTAATTACAAGATGCAAACACAATGGACGAGACAAAGTGGCAACAAAATCTGGCGAGGTACATAAACAAGAGTATTGATTTAAATTAATTTATACTCGAGTGCAGAGCGCATCAGCGATTGTCGTATCATGGTTGGCGTGTAGGGTATTTTTGATATTCATTTTATTCCTCCTTCGATAAAATAGACCTTTAAGCTGATTCCCAGGTGCGTTATCGATGTCATCAGTGCGGTGCTTTAAATGTTGCGTCGAGCAGTGACGGCGATACCGATGAGTGATACCAAAATTCCATTAAGTCATCAATCAAAGATAAACATTATCATCATAATAAGCCACTCCTCGACTGGTGCTGAGGTTCGGCGATGAAATGAGGGATTGTGGGCATACGGTTGAAAAGGAAAACAGAATCGTTAAGTCATTATGGATTCATCGGCATTGCATCAACATGATTCCAGCATAATGGGTTGGGGAATGAATCTCGTTAAGCAGCAGCGTTCATATTTAATAGCTTTATTGGCTCCTCACAATATAACATTACACTCTCAGGTTAAAGCTAGCGGTAATACCAATCGCTTAATACACTGCGGCAGACGGGGCAGGGGGGGGGGGTGTCGCAAGGGGCGACTGACCCCATTAATATTAATATATTAAGATTTTATCCGTGTGGTCGACCAGTCACATTTTTATGGTACGATTTACATTCTGGCAGGAAACGGAAGCCTCCTATTCCTTTTCAGTCATCAGCTTGCATGGTTTTGGTTGCAAAATCGCTTGCGATGTCCCTTCGGAATGAAAACAATAAAGCTGGCTACGCCATATAGATTATAGATACATAATACGGCAAACTTAGATCCATTTATAGCCTTGTATTATGATCAGCAATGCGGAAAATCATGTCGACCGATACAGTTTCCATTTCCCATATTTATGCCGGCATAGATCGCTCTGTGCGGATATATTAAGCTCAGTGGAGAATTTTCAATGAAGGGTTTTGTTGCTATAATTAGTATACGAGTTGATGATGCTCTCTTCAAGTTTTTCAGCAAATGTGGAACGGTAACACAAACACTCTGAATGTGTTAGCAATTCAGGGACCCATATCAGGCAACCGCTATCATACCAAGAAGATTCCATCTTTTTCCCCACAGCCAAATCTTTGCCGAATTGAGAGAGTTGCGACGCAGGCGATTTTATGTGTAAATAATTACAAAATTCGCTTTTTACAAGGCTGGATTATATGGTAGTCGTATATACTAATTTTGCAGGTGCAGTTACAGTTCATAATCCAACAGATAATTTGGACAACAAAAGAATCTATACGAAGGATATCGTCGTAATTTTCCAGTTGAGCCTATGTCGTTATGCACGATACACACCAATTTATAATGGCGGGTTTATTCGTCTACATCCTCTGTTTTAAAGTGCAGTACAGTATTTACCATCGCTTTTTAAAGGAACCTCGGGCAAATTACGGTCACATTCAAATATTCCACATGATACAGAGGATGAAAAGATGCTCTCCACGATGTGCTCTTGTTGTATACTTTACTACTTGAAAACTAGATCCTTTTAAGCTTTAACAGTTGGACTGCTTTTGAGGCAAATGTTGATCCAAAGGCATCTGTTACAGACCTTTGTACTCTTAATTCTTCCTAAAATAAGTGAACGAACACTGACTGTATTAAACGCATAATGTACATTAGTGTTCACGGTAAAGTTCGCTATTTCCCTTGAGTTTAAGACATTGATGACGAGAAGCTGCTACGGACTTGAAGAAGTAATTTTGATTTGTCATTTTCGTCTCATCTTCCACGTTATACGTTGAAACTATAGAATATAAAGAGAGAAACAAATAAGTAATTGCTTTCTAATAGAGCGCTGGACATGTTCAAATATCACACAATCATCAATGTACATGGTGAAATTGATCGAAGAGTGTCAAGTCATGTCCAACTTACGGTCGTTGGAACACAAATTCATTGTAATGATGCCATTTACTTTCCTCGGTCTCCGTCGGACCGACCTGGGAGCTCGTACCTGACGCGCAGCAGCTGATAAACTTGAAACCAGACCCGGCTAGTATGTCGAATGCTTGCTCTAAGTAGATATGTTTCAGGTAGAATCTTGCGCTGTAACGACTGCTCTGTCCGCGATCGGGGTCCCGGCTTTCATTCAGAGTGTCCCCGAAGACTTCCCGTGCCAATGAAACCTTTCCGCTGACCAGGATCCTAGAAACCTTCCTGAATTTGACATCTGCCAGACCGTCGCGTCCGAAGGCGAACGTACCCCGGTAGCCGATGGTCAGGAACCCTGCAGCCTTCCCAGGTGTGCCGTTGCTCGATATTGAATTCGATGCGGCATTTGTATGTGGACTTGGTGACGACCCGAGCAGGCTCATGAGCCCGGCAAGCCGATAAAACCTCGCCTCCTCGTACAGGCGAGATGTCTCTGAGAAGTCTTCAGGTAAAAGGAGCTTATGAGTCCGTAGGTAATCCAGAATGTATCTGAACAATTGGCCATCCCTATCAATGAAGTACCTGCCCCTCGAATCTCTGTGTGCTAGATCTGACTCGGATCTGCCAGTAAATATTTCAGCTAGCAGGGAATCTCTGTCCTTAGTTAGAGTTGATAAAGCCGTGGTGTAAGCTTGGCCTCCTACGTTCAGCTCAAGCACCGCTGGAAAAGGCTCTATATCTGACGACATGACTGTACAATTATTGCAGATTTATCACTAAAACACACTGATAACCAATCCCCAAGTGCACTAAATATGGAGGAACACAAGAAGATCGAGTTCCGTTCTGGTCTCTTTATGAACAGACGATGTGTCAAGTTGAACAGAGCGGCGATGTGCTGTGCTCTTGATCTATGTAGGCACAACTTGAGAAATGATCAACTGGAAGGTTTGCTCTCGGTTATAATGCGTTTGGTGGTGGCGTGACGTACGTAAGTATGCGTGCATACATTTCGTGGCGGCCTTGCAAGAATCGCTTTACAGCAAATGCGCAGCACTGGTGTATGTGCATTTAACTGCTTCTCACCAAGTACTGCTCTCTCTCTCTCTCTCTCTCTATTTCTGTTTCTTTCTCTCCTCTCTCTCTCTATTTCTCTTTCTTTCTCTCTCTTCTCTCTCTCTCTTTGTATCGTTGTGTCTGTATCTCTCTATCGCCCTCCTCTCTATATAGCTCTATATTCCCTTTCTGTCTCTCCATGTCTATCTCTCTCTCTCTCTCTCTCTCTTCTCACTTTCTCCGTAGATCTTTCTTTCTCTCTTTGTCTCTCGCTTTCTTTATGCCTCTTACTATCTGTCTCCCTGTATGTATGTAGCCGATCCTCTTTTAATTGCTTTATTATTTTCTTTTGTGTCTGGAAATTGCAATGTGAAATCATACCTATTTTTTTTATATGATCAGATGTGATTTTTGTGTCTTTTTATCATCATAATCTTCAAAATGGGTCACCTATTTTGCAAATGATAATGACTCCTTCAGCATGTCGAAAATAAACCCGCCAATGTTGATAAAATATGTTTCCAGACATCGTCATTTAAAAAAAAAAATGGTTTCCAAATGCAGCGATATGCGTCGTTCTTGAAGAAACGTGTTACCACATTGTCATGATTGTGTATATTGACGACATTAAATCAACACACGCAGGTAGTTTCGCCTACTCTTAAAACAACACGATAGCTTACAGCCGTTCACAATCATTTATTCTTGCATGTCAAACTAACATTTTCTTAGGATAAATAGGGGGAAGGGGGAAGGCTAGAGAAAATTAAAAAATAAATAGAAGAAGTATAACATGGAACTTGAGAGCTATAAAACAGCTAGGATAAAAAAAAATATATAAAAAAGAGTAACTGAAAGCATGGACCTACTATTGATCACTGTTTCCGTCTCCTTGTTTTTATTTCCTCATTTTAAACTATTTGATTTATTTTGGATAGGGAGTGTACATCATCCAATACATCCAATTCGTCCGTGAATTGTTGTCCCTTATAATGTATTGTGTAACGCTATAGGCCCTGCATTTCTATTTCTATCTTTATCAGTTTCACTTCTATACCAGTAAGATTTGTATAAAAAGTGAATTGCTCTACTGAAGGTGTCAGCCACTATCAATCATATACCAGTCACACTCTGGCTTCATTTCAGCTCACCCTACCCGTATCGTCTTATCATATATCACAATTCAATCATCCATTGTCAATGGGACATATTTTACCAAAAAATGAAACTTGGATCCGTACATTGAGCTGTCTACTTGACTGATCAACTTGTGGAAAACGAAGGGTCGTTATAATAATTCACATGCGTCAGTGTTGCTTTAGTAATGATTTAATTTGTCATAGAACACGATGAAATAGAGCAAGGGCAAATAATGAAAAAATATGGCAAAAACACAGACAAGAAGGGCCAGTCATAAATAATTATTTAAAGTGAGTTGGTAGATTGAGTCGACCAATATACAAAAAAGTTAAGAACAATAAATATAATGCATATAGATTTGTAAGCCCTAATGTTCTCGTCTTACTACCAGAATTCGATTTAGAATTTGAAAAGACCTTTGGGGTCAATGGCTTTCAATTTCCATTCGAACTGAATATAGACACATACGTTCCTTTTTCTTATGAAATAAAAACAAAATCATGAAGATTTAGAAGTAGATGTTCTAACCATCATTATTATGTGAAATACACGCATGTCGACATGTTAATAATTATTAAACAAATGATAGTTGTTTTTTGTACAGCACCCATGTCTGTCAAACTTATGACGCTCTAGCATTTCAAAGAAGTAATTCCTACCAGGTACCCCTTTACCTCGCATGATAAATTATTCATAAATTGTTTGTATTTGTCCGTGATATCAAACACTTGAGAGCTTAGAGTTTTGACGCAAAGTTACATACCTATCTTAAAATAAAACAGCTGTGGCGCTTGTTTAATTTTAAATATTTATTTTTTTACCAGGGACGAAATTTAACAGAACTTTTCGAGACGAATCTTGAGAGGGCGCGCTCTCTCTCTCTGCTATTTTACAGTTGCAGCAAAAGCTGTCACACAGATTGGCTGATATTGAAAACTAATCAGGGTACGTGTATAAGAAATTGATTTCCATAGTTTGCCACTACGGACTGCGTTACAAAGAAATGATTTTTTTTTCTCGAGGGGGTGGGGAGGGGGTTATAAAATGTTAAAACTCATCCAATTATGAATATCGCACGGATAGAATTAGAAACTCTTTGAATTATTCTTCAGTTCATCCAATCTACATATCAAACCAATTTTACGGTTCAATCAGTTTCTCGGTGATAAGAATGTAAGACAATCATCTTGATCGCGTTAAATTGAACACATCTAAAGCTAACTACTGGACAAATCATCACCAATAGCAAAAACATCAACACTGTCCACCAACAACGACATCGGCAACATCAACACCGTCCATCAACAACAACACAAGCAACATCAACACCGTCCACCAACAACACAACAACACCGTCCACCAACAACAACATCAACATCAACACCGTCCACCAACAACAACATCAACACCGTCCACCAACATCAACAGCAACATCAACACCGTCCACCAACATCACGGCAACACCGTCCACCACCAACAACAACCAGGGGCGTCGCTAGACCTTGTTCAGTGGGGGGTGTAGAGGCCAACGATTACCGACAAAACTAGCCACCAATTACCGACACAATTAAATGTCCAATATCTACAAATTCAACCCTATAAACCTGGGGCCGAAGGCTAAATTGTTTTTCCTATGGACTATCTATAGTACTTGCATATGCGCAAAATGGTAATTTTCCTCGACGACATAAATATACGAATTATTTCTTCAATTTAGTCAGCATCATAGCTATAAATTTTATTGCAGGCGCGGAGCTGGGATCTTATTTTAGGGAGGGGCGCGGAAGCTTAGACGTTTCCTTAAATTATTAGGAAATAGAAGACGATTAATTGTACCGTTTTCGACTGTTAGTCCTTGGCTGAATGAAGTTTTCCCTCCCCTCCCGCGAGAAGCGCGAAAGCTATGACGTTTCATTAAATTATTATAAAAAAGAAGACGATTTGCTGTACCGTTCTCGACTGTTTATCCTTGTCTGAATTAATTTTTTCCTCCCTCCCGCGGAAAGCGCGGAAGCTTTGACGTTTCATTAAATTATGAGAAAAAGCAGACGATTCGGTGTACTGTTCTCGACTCTTAATCCATATCTGAAAGAAGCTTTCCCCTCCCACGCGAAGCGCGGAAGTTTTGACGTTTCATTAAATTATTAGAGAAAGAAGACGATTCGTCGTACCGTTTTCGACTCTAAATCAGCCCCATTAATTTTGTCTGAATTCAGTTTCCCCATCTCGCGCGAAGCGCGGAAGCTTTGACGTTTCCTCAAATTATTAGAGAAAGAACACGATTCGTTGTACCGTTTTCGACTCTAAATAAGCCCCATTAATTTTGTCTGAATTCAGTTCCCCATCTCGCGCGAAGCGCGGAAGCTTTGACGTTTCCTTAAATTATTAGAGAAAAAAGACGATTCGTTGTACCGTTCTCGACTCGTCTAAATGAAGTTTTCCCCTTCCGCACGAAGCGCGGAGTTTTGGGCTTTTCATCACAATATAGAGATAGGAAGACGATTCATCGTATCGTTTTCGACTATTATTAAGCCCTATTCATCTGAATTCAGTTTCCCCCTCTCGCGCGAAGCGCGAAAGCTTTGGCGTAAGCTCAAATTATTAGAGAAAGAACACGATTCGTTGTACTGTTTTCGACTCTAAATAAGCTCTATTAATTTTGTCTAAATTCAGTTTCCACCTCACGCGCAAAGCGCGGAAGCTTTGACGTTTCCTTAAATTTTTAGAGAAAGAAGACGATTCGTTGTCAGTACCGTTCTCGACTCGTCTAAATGAAGTTTCCCCCTTCCGCGCGAAGCGCGTCATTTTTGGCTTTTCATCACAATATAGAGATAGGAAGACGATTCATCGTACCGTTTTCGACTATTATAAAGCTCTATTAATTTTGTCTGAATTCAGTTTCCCCCTCTCGCGCAAAGCGCGGAATCTTTGACGTTTCCTTAAATTATTAGAGAAAGAACACGATTCGTTGTACCGTTCTCGACTCGTCTAAAGTTTTCCCCCTAATTTTTGGCGTTTCATCAAAATATAGAGAAAGGAAGACGATTCCTCGTACCGTTTTCGAATCTTATAAGCCCTATTCATCTGAATTCAGTTTCCCCCTCTCGCGCGGAGCGCGAAAGCTTTGACGTTTCCTCAAATTATTAGAGAAAGCAGACATTTCGTTGTACCTTTTTCGACTTTTAATAAGCCCCATTTGTCTGAATTCAGTTTCCCATTCTCGCGCGAAGCGCGGAAGCTTTGACGTTTCCTTAAATGATTAGAGAAGGAAGACGATTCGTTGTACCGTTCTCGACTTTTAATAAGCCCCATTTGTCTGAATTCAGTTTCCCATTCTCGCGCGAAGCGCGGAAGCTTTGACGTTTCCTTAAATTATTAGAGAAAGAAGACGATTCGTTGTACCATTCTCGACTCGTCTAAAGTTTTCCCCCTACGCGCGAAGCGCGGGATTTTTGGCGTTTCATCACAATATAGAGACAGGAAGACGATTCCTCGTACCGTTTTCGAATCTTATTAAGCCCTATTCATCTGAATTTAGTTTCCCCCTCTCGCGCGAAGCGCGAAAGCTTTGACGTTGCCTCAAATTATTAGAGAAACCATACATTTCGTTGTACCGTTTTCGACTTTAAATAAGCCCCATTTGTCTGAATTCAGTTTCCCATTTTTGCGCGAAGCGCGGAAGCTTTGACGTTTCCTTAAATTATTAGAGAAGGAAGACGATTCGTTGTAACGTTCTCGACTCGTCTATATGAAGTTTTTCTTTCCGCGCGAAGCGCGGAATTTTCGGCGTTTCATCACAATATAAAGAAAGGAAGACGATTCGTCGTACCGTTGTTGACTCTTAAACCTTGTTTGAATTTAGTTTCCCCGAAAATTTTAAACCTCTGATTTTTTTAGCTGATATTATAGGAAAGTGAAACTTCGAGAAAATACAAGTATTGTAGTTGTAGTCACTCTCGAAGTCGTCACAGCGGATAAGAAGTCACAGTTCGTAGGGAAAAACTTGTCGGCCGACCGACAATATACATCTCACCGACTTCAAACTTCTGCATTGATATAGTACACGAGGATCGAGCAAGAATACCGACACAGCTGACCCGACACAGCAACATATTTACCCGTGTCTTTTTTGCTCCCTCGACGAGACGACTCCACCCAACAACCCCTTTCTGTCTTTTACTCCCACTCCTCCTCTATCAGACTCTTACCTCCCCTCTCTCTCCTCTCTTTCATCCCCCGTTTCTTTTGTTTCCCTTTTCACTCTTTTCCTTTCTTTCCTCTCCTCCCTCTTTTTCTTTTTTCTCTTTCTTTCTTCTCTTTTCTTTCCTTTCTTTTCCTTTCTTTCCTTTCTTTTCCTTTCTTTCTTTTTTTTTCCTTTTCTTTTTTTCTTTTCTTTCCCTTTCCCTCTCTTTTTTTCCCTCCCCCTTTTCTCTTTTTCCCGACGGCAGCGCAATTTTACCGACAATATCCTGAAAGGTGGGGGGGGGGGGGTGTCGCACCCCCACCCCCCCTTTGGCGACGCCCCTGACAACAACATCAACATCAACATCAACACCGTCCACCAACAACAACAACAACAACACCGTCCACCAACATCAACAGCAACATCAACACCGTCCACCAACGACAATAGCAACATCAACACCGTCCACCAACAACAAGAACAACATCAACACAGTCCACCAACATCAACAGAAACATCAACACCGTCCACCAACAACAAAACCATCAACAGTGTCCACCACAAATAACAACATTAACACCGTCCACCAACAACAACAACATCAACACCGTCCACCAACAACAACAACATCAACACCGTTCACCAACAACAAAACCATCAACAGTGTCCACCACAAACAACAACATTAACACCGTCCACCAACAACAACAACATCAACAGCAACGACGACGATATCTATCTCTATCTCCCAAAAGCATAGCTGTATAACTCCCTCCTCTACTCCTACCTGCTTGTAATCAATTATTGTTAACCCTTTTGTTGATTTCTTTGTATAAGGGATATTGAAACTATTTTTCAGTATGTTCACGAAAAGTATGTATTAGTTGATTATCGTTTATTCTTATATTTTGTACAATATGTTCCAAATACGTTAATGAAAAAGAAGGAAAATTGTTTAAAATGGTCTGTTATGACCAATATAATCACTTAATACAGTATTTTTGTCTTCTTTGTGCATGGCTGATCGTCAACGAAACGGAGTTATTTTTGTCAACTTCGTTTGTTATACGGCAGGTGTCATAATTATATGAAATGGCATCAAATGAATTTTCTGGAAATGTGATTTTCTCTTTGAAATTTAGATACCGCCCTCAAAATGACTTTTAGTTTCCTCTCTTCAAATTGTTTTTAATCACTCGTGCGTAAAATATGCATCCTATGAGTTGCATCAACTGAAAGAGGAGGATCTAAGCTTTACAAATATGTGTTATTTATTAATTATAATTGTGATTAAGTTAAGATAAAACATCGATAATTCTCGGTTTTATTTTTCTGGGACGCACTGTAGATAAATATATATAGAGAGAGAGAAAGAGAGAGATGGAGTAAAATCTTACTTGTTCATAAGTATATGTTTCATCTGTCATTCATTCTAATGATCGTTTGCTCAGGTGCATGCTGAGTGTAAATATAGACACAGAGCTCCTATTTGAATTCACTAATTGAAGAAAAAAATGAATTGGCGTTGGATGCATCAGCACTTTAATAGCTGTTTGTGCACATAAGGCGAAGATATTGACATTTGACAACCTGAATGGGTTTATCTTTTGAAATGGAGAAAATTAATGAACATTGGTGGTGTAGCGCTGGTGGGCACGGGAGATACAATACCCCCACCCCCCCCCTCCCCCTCCAAAAAAAAAAAAGTAAATGGCGAAAAAAGAGACATTACCGTTGCGTTTCAAATGTGTGTGATAGACAGATGGAGAGACAGACGGAGAGACAGAGAGACAGAAAGAGAGAGAGAGAGGGGGGAAGGAAGATTAGTGATAGAGAAAGAAGAGAATGTGTAGATAAGTATCATTGCAAAGAAGGACAGCGTAAAGGGGATGGGACTAAAGATAGAAAGTGGAACAAAAACAAGAAAGTACAAATGAATAGTTGCACTACCGTTGTAAGGAGAATGCCCCCATCGGAGGATCTCCATGGCATCTTCCCCCATTCCACTTCGATGTCCACCTCTCCCATGACTCTGCACGGACTCCCACTACGCCACTGTTGAAACGTAATCAAATAAAACTTGACATAAATTGAGGCAGTAGCCTGATGGTGTGCAGGCGGTATTAAAACACACCTGTCTGACATGACATTTCAAAAGGTTGTGACTGAGAAGGATCATATGATTTACCATTTCTTTTATATCATGCATCATTAACACAATTATTCGTTCCGATGTATTATTTAATGACATATTAGGCGGTGTCACACAGAGGCCAGTTATTTTAGTTATCCTCTTGGCTGTTTGTCATCAATTATCCCTTCAAAAATCCCTTCAAAAATCCTCTAACGAAGCAAGATAATTCTCCCTACTTCTATTACTACTACTACAAGGCTACTACTACTACTACTACTACTACTACTACTGCTACGACTACTTCTACTATTCCTACTACTACCACTACTTCTACTTCTACTACTACTACTTCTAGGCTACTACTTCTACTACTACTACTACTACTTCTAGTTCTACCACTTCTACTACTTCTTCTACTACTACGCTACTACAACTTATATTACTACTAATACAAGGCTACTACTACTACTACAAGGCTACTACTACTTTTATTACTACTCCTACTACTGTTACTACTACTACTACTACTACTACTACTACTACTACTACTGCCACTACTTCTACTTCTACCACCACTACTACTACTCGGCTATTACTACTACTTCTTTTTCTACTACTACAAGGCTACTACTACTATTATTACTATTACTACTACAAAGTTGGTACATGTATATCATACCCTTCAGGAACAACTGTCAGGATGGAAATTGCCTTACCTTGCTCCCATCTTTGACCCATCCCTTCCATCCGATGGTGTCAATATTTACGGTTTGTCTCACTTTGTCGTCTTCTTCTTCTTCTATTTACCCTGCTGAAACGTATTTTGTCCACACGGGATTGAGAGTGGTCGAATTGGGTTAGAAAAGTTGGCCCACAGAGCCCCTGTCTTTGATGTGTCGTATCTGGCTTGTTTTTACACTCTCCGTTGGTAGCAGACAAATCAAATGCGAAGCGTCGTTATTTCTACCTTGTGTCCCGTTCATTATCGACATTCCACGAATAAATATCGACTGCATAGTACACAAATTGGTTGTCTGGGACACCCATACTCCTATTCCCAGTGGTTAGAAAGATGTATTTGGATACAGAGCGATGCGAACGTGCTAGATCGAGATAGGGGCTTGCTGGGGACATATAGGATGGGTACGGCAAATTCATAGTTCCTGTCAAAAATTCACAATATTTTTGGTGCCATTTTAACAACATAATCTTACCTTTATGCAGGCTACTCCCTTTACACCCCCCCCCCTCCCTCCAACATAATCTGGCAATGCCATCTTACCTCTTATATGCATTGGCATATTACTAACGGAGTAAACATATTGCTGTAAAAAAAGTCGCTCAGGATTTGGTACAGGTGACTGTGTGCGAGTTAAATGCATCTGATCATGCCACGTTTGCCCATTTGCAGATTTGAAATGATTTTTGTCAAGCGCTCACACTGCATGAACACCAATCCTGCTTTCCCATCTCAATTTCCCCTCGCCCCTATACCCTACCCCTCCCTTCTCTCTCCCTCTTTCCTTTTCCTTCTCATTCTTTCTTTAGGAGACTTGGCCATTGCCGACAATAATTACATTGTAAAGCAAATAATATTCTCTCAGAGTTCTTGCCTTTCCACACTCCCATCCTTGTTCAAGTGAGAGGAAACTCAAAAGAAGCACTATCCTTTTTATTCTCGTCACGTTTGATTTCCGTCTCTCTTCTCCGTCTCTTCGTCACGTCTCAAGTCTGAGTGCTTGGAAAGATGAACAGGAAAGACTCAAGTGCATCAATTTTCGGATTAGATTACGATTGTAGCTCACCCCCAACTCACCCCCTTTATCCCATCTCTCTCTCTCTCTCTCTCTCTCTCTCTCTCTTCTTCTCTCTTCTCTCTTCTCTCTCTCTTCTCTCTCTTCTCTCTCTCTTCTCTCTTCTCCCTCTTCTCTTCTATCTCTCTCTCTCTCTCTCTCTCTCTCTCTCTCTCTCTCTCTCTATGTATGTCTCTTATCTATAATATTAAAACAAAGCAATATGAAACACAGTTCAGGATTTTGAACTTCTAATTAAATTGTCCGATTAAGACGGCGTCAACAGTTCATATCCAACCCCTATTTACTTATTATCCTAGCTCACCCCCAACTCACCCCCTTTATCTCCTTCTCTATTTCTCTCTCTCTCTCTCTCTCTTCTCTCTTCTCTCTTCCTTCTCTCTCTCTATGTCGCTCTATCTTCTCTATTCTCTTTCTTTTCTTCTCTTTCTCTTTCTCTTATCTCTCTCTTCTTTTTTTTTCTCTCTCTCTCTGTATGTCTCTCATACATAATATTAGAACAAAGTAATATGAAACACAGTTCAGGATTTTGAACTTCTAACTAAATTTTCCGAGTAAGACGGTGTCATAAGCAGTTTCTCCCCCTCCTTTTTTAATACTTTATTATGATCCTACTTTGGTACGAAATGAAACCTTGATAGAAGAAGGCTATTAAATGAAAATCTACTCCACATTATTATCTTAATTTTGTTTTGATTTATAACTCATTTTGTGGGCCTGTCAGAATTTGTATGAATCATTAAATAATTTGATTCTCAATTTTTCAACGGTTGCCCCCCTCCCCCTCCAGTTGACAAAGTTATTGTGACCGCAGGTTCATCCCGCTTTTTGTTCTCCTCACGAGAGGAAGACAAAGTATTCAGTCATCAATGCTCAATCGCAACATTTAATAGATTGTCATAGCGCTCTCTATTGTTGGCAGAAAAGCGACGAAATCGCTCATCGCTCGTGTGCCCGCAATCCATCACAATGCTTCAAGTTGCGAATGTCGTCTGCTCATATTTTGAGAGTACGTCGCTCCTATAACAAACCGTTTAATTATATCTGTAGACATCATGAAGATATTTCCCCATCAGGAAGACAAAAGTGATAACAATATACGCAATCGATCAGTGATCACCTAAATGTGTCGTCTGCTTTTCGAATGGCGTTCCGCTGATTTCAACGGGCATTCACCACGTAGCACCGCAGCGTTTCCGCACACCTGTTGGATCCCGACAGTCAAGCCCGCTGGTTCCAGGCCTTATCGCGACACCTCACGAATGGAACATTATCTCGGATCTTTACCATTGGATTATTCCGTTACCATGACAACGACACGCTTCTAACATTCGCGTAGTTGATGAGACAACATCAGTTTGTATTTCTTTCTCTTGAAATGTTTTCCTCATGAAAAATCACGGTGAACAACATTGTGGTGACCCCTGCGTTGCGTAGTTCGTAAGAGGTCGAAATTGTTCTCAAATTTAGCAATCAAGGACATAATTTGAGGATGGAATAATCTCCGACATACATGCAGTACGTCAAAGTGTTTATTTTCCTGCTATTGCCAGCTCTCAAAAATGAATAATTTGGTGACGAATTCCACAAGTTTAATATCGATGGTTTAATGAACGCTGTGGCTGAAACGCATTGTTATGAACTAGAAAAGAGTCGGTGTTGCATTTCATTGGCTTTTGTTGTTAAGGTCTGCCGCCAGTTCTTAGCCGTAAATGTCACAATAAATAAGCAGGCCATCCATCATAATCGGCTATTAACACCAAATTATTGATGATCTAGTTAATCCTGTGTACGGTTATAAAACTCAACCGTGGATTAATAGACTTTGACTTTATAGCTGGCCTATCTCCATTTGTATAGATATAGTCTACGTTTCTCGATATCTCTGTTGTCTGTTGACATTGAATTATCACTTCGAATGTTTGCTCAATATTGGAATTTACGCGAGTGCTTACGACCATTGGAAATTACTCATGGAGTATGGATATACTTCAAAGGCTTTACTCACGTTAATTTAATATGTGTTTCGTGAACGGAGAAATATTGAACCAGGAATTTGATTTGGAATCATGCACGGCTTGGCCGTTATCCTCCCCGGTGATCTCCGCCGAATTGATGTAGCCGATCTGTATGATGCACCATGTTTGGGCTGTCCAAGCAACAGTCCCAATACAGGAATTTAGTTCTTGGCAAAACGACGAATGGGGACAACGGTCTGGCGAGTTTTGATAACATTGGAAGTATCTTGGCACACTGGTAAGCAGAACAAATGCCTCATATTGTATTCATATTCTGAAGTACATTACAAATTTTACAGTACATTGCATGCACTGTTGGTATATTATATGTTACGTAGTATTTTTATGATTACGTCGTAATCAAATGTCATTTGAAGTAATACAATGTGCCATACAAATGTCAAAGTCGAAAAATAGCACATGAACTAATTTTCATCAGGAAAACAGATCAGGGATGGAGGGAGAGAGAGAGAGAGAGAGAGAAAGAAAAAAAGAGAGAAAGGGAGCCAAGAGAGAGAGAGAGAGAGAGAGGGGGGAATATTGGGGGGGGGGGGTCTTCCTAATAATTCCACGATGGATATACTCGCCCATCTTCCCTGTCCTAAAGGTGGATGGACGTCTGTGCCTGTAGATGTGTCTACTCTAAAAATATGTTTACTATTTAAAGAAATATTTTGAACGGCTTATAAAGTGATGATAAGTATTATGCCACATTGATTTCAGGTATTGTAGTATGTAACCATGGTAACTCTAACATTTTTTCAATGGGATCATAACATGACTGGAATTCAAGACAGGGTGAGATTATCATGAACAGATTTCTTGAAAATATATCCCCTCAACTGATGTAGAACATATATTATTTATATTATTTAGAATACGGACAGAAAGCCACAAATATGTTTGAATAACGGACAGTATATAAAATAAATTAGATGATTAACAAAGATCATTTATGTATATATTTGTATATCATACATAATTGTATCATGATAATCAAGAGAGAGACGGGCGAGGGCGGGGGGGGGGGTATGAAGAGAAAAAAGTGGAGAGAAGAAAGAAGGAGCGACATAAAGGAAAGAGACCTGCCATAATACATCGTCATAAATTGTATAAAATTTAAATGTTTTATGAAAATGTAAACAAATTTATACATCTTTTCATATTTCTCCTTATTCAATCCCTGACCAGGGCCCCATTTCCCAAATACTGGTCATCAGTTGTTGTTGTTGTTTAATTTAGGCAAGTCAGTCAGTCAGTTTATGACCATTATCATGACCATTATGACCATTAGTGACAAATGACAGTTTTGTTGTAAGCTAGTGAAATCCTTGCTTCCGATTGGTTATTTGCCGATTTGTCACTGATTTTTGTCATAATTTATCTTTGAAAAAAAGCTTTTTGAAACGGGTCCCTGGTCTTTTTGTCAGGGATTTCCTTTCAGAATGTAAATAGGCATTGTTATCAACTCCATTGAATTAATGATTAAGACCAATCGCATCACCAGTAATCCGTAGAAAATCCCATATTGAGGTCACTTTATGGACACAATAGTTTCCTGTCTGAGCTATTGCTGCTTAATTTGGTGAGTCACTGGAATTAATTAAAGAAAAAACACAACAATCAAGGTGATGCCACTTAATTTGGCATCATAAATAAGATAGTCAACTAAAACTTGAAGGACTAATTGACTGATAAAATAAAATTAAATGAGAGAGACAGACAGAGAGAGAAAGAGAGAGAGAAAGAGAGGGGGTGGTGGTATGGAAGAGAATGTCCCAGTATTCGAGGGGGGATGCAGGAAGGGTGAGCAAGTTTGGTATCTGTTCTTTGATAACCTTCGGCCATTGGAGGGATCCAAGTGTAACTAAAGATGAGAACATTGAACGAGTTGATGTGAAGGGGGGGGGGTCACAAAGAGATTGAGTGGAAGAAGAACAGAGGAAGAAACGAAGAAGGTTCAAGGTGATGGAAGAAATTTTAAAGACCACGGGATATAGGAGCACGTTGTTCAGTAGTGAATTCAATTCACTTGCACTCGAGAGGTTGAGGATTGAAACCTCGTTCCCATGCACATCCATGAGATAGGACATGTTACCCTCTCTCGATCCAGGTGAAGTGGGCGGATGGCGGATCAAATGTATTCCTTCAAAATGCACTGTGCGCTGCAAACCAATGCCAGAGCTCAAAGGCATCGTAAATTCATTCAATTCACTTCGTGTTCTTCTACTTAAGGAAGCACGGGAATAGCACAAAAATATTTACCTTTCTCTGTACCACGGCATGCTGATTTCATTCAGTCAGGCATTGCTTTACTTCTGGAAAATCACTGTCATATACTAATTGAGGACGTCATGAAGAGTAAGAGAGAAAAGGGCATGTCTTCCTTTAATTCTAATTTTCTAGGTATTCATTGAAAAAAGTTTTACCGTCTGTTTTGTCCATGTTCGACCATTTGTGAATTCCTCAGCTTGCAGTGCCATCTAATAACAGTTACTGTTAATGGTTTGGATTTAATGACCGTCTTAGCTTTTAATCTCACAAGAGGCCCTAAGAGAAAATCGGGCATACAACAGAGATGATTAAGGAAGTAGGCGACTTATTGGTTAAGTGCATCAGCATGCTAAACGTTTCAAGAGCATTCATTTTGGGCAATAGAGAAAATTCACGCCAAGGTATTGGCCATGTCCACTCGTGTTTGCCTTGCCCACAGAATAGAAGGTGATAGCAAGATTATGAGATCCAAATGGTGTCCGTCCGGCGTCCGTCATCAATAGGGACTTTTAGATTTGCACGTCGACATAGTAGACTGCCATGTGTGACGTCCTTTTAAGGCAGCACATCTAAAAGTCCCCATTGTTACAGTTTACCTGCAAGATTCTCTTGTGACAAGAAACTTCGCAACCGTTAATTCTATTGTGACCAAACTTATTGGGTCACATATGCACTTTGGGAACCTTCACACTATGGTACTGCCAGGGTCATGTGCTAAGGTCAAATGTCATTTGAAGTCACAATGTTAAAGTTTACCTGCAAGATTCTCCTGTGACAAATAACTTCATACCTGTTAATCCTAATTTGACCAAACTTGGTACAGAGATGCACTTGGAGGAGGGGGTGGGCCTTCACACAACAGTACTGCCAAGGGCCACATGTTTAGGTCAAATGTCATTTTAGTTACATGTAAGACTCTCTTGTGGCAAATAATTTTGAAAGTGCTAATTGTATTGTGACTAAATTTGTGTCACGTATACACTTTGGACCTTCATATTATTGTGTTGTTAGGGGTCACATGCTAAGATCAAAGGTCATTGAAATCATATGTTAACATTTACCTAGGAGACTTTCGTATCACGTATATAATTTTGCAACAGTTATTCCCATCGTGACCAAAATAAGTTTGCAACCAAAAAGACTCATTTCCTAACACTATCAAACCAAATTTGAGTTAGGAATGCTCTTTGGGGACATTTGGATTGCCTTGTGTTTCACAGAGGTCAACAAAGTTCAACAGAACCACGAACACGAAATTCGCGTAGTTTATGAGACAACATCAACAAATTAAAATTATCATTTATTTGATGTTTGCGCAGATCCGCTTTGAGTAGAGCTATCAATATTGATTATAGACCCAATATAATAATTTTCGCATGTGATCCGATATGTCCCGCCCATTTAGGGTTAATCCTCTTAATTCTAATTCCGATTTTGAAACTTCCTCATTATTGAAAAAAACTATATGTAAGGAGGGAGTGCATTTAGCATAAATCAATACACAAACGTTTAACTTAAATATCTAAACCATCAATGATTTCCCAAATTAATTTTTCGAGTAGGTTTGTATTGTGCAGTGGATATGTTGAATTTCATACAAATGAAATGATATATCGCGCGGTATCATACGGGAAATGTGTTCATTTCATATAATGCATACCCGCATATCGTAACAAAGAATTATCGATATGAAATTCAGGGTCGCTACCTAGCAATATTTTATATTCATTCAATTTAGGCGAACTTATCGTGCTCATAAGAGGCATTAAACGAGGCTATTATTCATTACACCAGTCTACACATGAACACCGTATTTATTTCGATAGAGCACGTACCGCGTGCCAAAACGCGTACCACAATGAATATTATTATGACTATTCTATGACTTGTCTCTTTCTATTAATAAAATCAATGAAGGAATTTGATGGGTTATCCATGCCTATCACCCTCGTGGTCACTCGATGAATAATAAATGGAATGAATAAGATACTGAGCTGTCCTTTGCTCTTATCGCTTGAAGCAAACTGCATACTTCAGTATTCTGTTTGTGTCTCAGTCAGTCAGTGACGTAGGACCGAGGGGAGGGGCGAGGGGAAGGGGCCCCAGTCAGTTAAGATTGTAATAAGAATAGATATGACAAAGGCAGTGTGTTGGTGTGTGTGTGTGAGAGTCAGAAGGGCATTAACCAATCAGAGTTTACGCCCTTCTGGCTTTCAGCAAATGGATTGCAAGACTTTAGGTATATTATGTGCGTACTTGTATTATTCAAGCCTTTTACTTTATTGTTAATTTATAATAATAATAATAATAATAATAATAACTCTCTATACAGAGCGAATTTATTTTCCATTTCTTTTTCACATAATATATCTTGTTATTGTTTGTTTGCAGGGCCCCGATTACAAGCAGATTTCTGCTTCTAAGGGGTCCTAACCATTATATTGTATATTGTATATTGTATTTTCATTGTAAATTGTTTTTATACTGGTTGAATAAATGAAATGAAAAGAAATGAAGTATCACGGGAAACTACATCCTGTCAGTGAAGCCTCTTTTTTACCCATGAATCCATGTACCCGTATTCATTTTAAATTACGTTAAGGAAAATAGCATTATAGCACACATGATCTCTTCTTTGTGCTTTACACCCTATGTCATCGATGATGATCGATCATATATCATACCCATTGTGATATAATACAGTTGGTTACTGCTCCTAGAATCTAGGCTGTGGTGAAAGAAATTCATTGACAGAGTATAAACGATTAAACTGCCAGAATGGCTGAACTCTACATTCTGGGTCTGTACTAAAGTATGATTACTAATCAAAAGAATAAGAGGTGTTTTTCTGTTACTGAATTCCTGAAGTGAATATTGGCCTATTTTTTCTCTATTACCCTGTTAGTAAACATGTTTTGTTATTTGATATAAAGTATTTTTTTTAAACGGATATTGAATGTATGAGCTAGCCTTTGTCAGGTTTTGGGCTTTTCTAGTTATTCCATGATAATTTTAGTTTGCATTATTCTGTAAGTAGGCCTATATGTGCTCATTGCTTATTTATTGCTTAGTTATCGCTTGTTATGAAAAGAAGCAAAAACTTTGATATCAGTATATATATATATATATCAAAATGTATGGTTATTAGTTTCCCTGCATCATATTGGCCAGTCATTCGGGCATTGATCGTAGACAAATATTTCTTTGGCCTCTGGATAATTTGAGTACCGAAGTGAAATGCAGATCTTACACTTTGAATTTCGGCGAATTTCTACAAAATACTTTGACTACAAAACTTTGCGTTGACCGTCTTGACTAACTCTCTCCCGGTAAAAAAAAACTTGTGCATGCCAAGATGACTTTCAGTCAGGCGTCTTCAATTTCAGCTTGTGTCCTTGCTTAAATACCGTACAAAGACACCCCCTTTTATGGGATTATTGACTTATTTACTTTAAGAGGGGAATCTGAACACCTAATGCCATTATTGTCCCACCAATACTTATCCGTTTACCCTGCACCACTTCTGTTTTTATTGTATAAGATACTCGGGTTTAAAAGCTGAAGAAAACACCTTCAAATGAATGCACGTAAAACAATCTCAGCTGCACTTAAGCATCCAACAAGTAACTTGATATCATGTAATAGTATTATGTGCTAGTATAGACTGATCAAAGTGTTAAGTCAATGGCATTCACTAATGAGAATGATTCCTTATTATGTGCAAATTCTGAACAAATACAAACAAATCTTTCCAATTTTGCGAAGGTGCATTGCTTTTCGAGGTATATTTCAGATGGTTTGACTATAATATTTGTTTATAGAAAGGAATCTTAATTACAGCGAGCAGTAAGTAACTGAATGATTCTACATTTAGAACATTTAGATTTATAATTAACTACATAAATGTGCTTATTTTCGTAGTAGAAGTCTTGTATCCTACTCTACAGTTAGGTAATAATTTGGTGCCAGTGTTTATAACTACGCAAAGTGGTTGACGTATTTGATAGGCCAATGTTGGTGACCTTTGATACTCCTATTTTTATATTAGTGGTTTTATTCATTGTCTTGGTTGATACATTAAAGTAATATGAATGATAGTTCCAGTAAAGTTATCTCAACCATAATCAGCCCGACGAAGTGGCGTATCGTAAAAGTTCTTTTTAAAGGGGGGGGGGGGATTCTCAGACATAGATATAGTTCAGGTTAACATTTTGTGGCGTACACGCCTAACATTGCCGGATGTTTCGGGCCCCCAAATAGAATGTATCGATATCAGTTGAAACTACATGTATGTACATAAAAGATAGGACAATGCAAAATTTCCGATTGATTTCGATCAATCGCAACTCTTTTTAAGACGGGGCATGTGTTATTATTATTATCATCATTAATCATCATAATGGGGCGTTCACCGACTTCTCCATAATGGCTTTGAATGATTTCATCATAAATTGTACACAAGCGTATAGTTTAAACAAATTCCTTTCCTCATCATTTGAAAACGGTATTAGCTGACAACTTGTAGTGATTCAGATTGTGCATAACAACGTCCGGACCTTCAAAAAATTCAATTCTGTTTTAGAGCATGCTCACTTTAGCCCCTTGATTAACTAATTTAACAGAGCTTGTATGAATACATGGGATTATCTGCAACGGATTATCTACGAATAACAGGCCTCCAAGCCAGCGATGCACACTTTGCAGTTTTCACTGTTTGTAGATAGAATACTGACCCGTTAATTAAAGCCCATGTGTATAGTTTTGGAAAGCCCCCAGAAGTAACTAGGCCTATTAGTCAGATCTCATTGATTTCAGTTTATAAATATATTTCTTAAGCTGCCCCTATATAACGTTTTCCTCGAGAAGTAAATCAGGTGAGTATATGGAAATGAGCACTACCATTTTCATGATCTGTATAGATCACTTGTTGTCGGCACGCATTCCGGAGGCATCTGCTTTGTGGTATTTGCTATCGCTAACTATATTTCTAAATTTATCTAGGGATTTATATAATAATTATAAAAAAACCTAACACAAACCGTAAATATAGAATTTAATCAAATTACAACCCCAAATTACAACCCCATTCCTAACCGATGGCAGAATACTTGGCCTCTTCCCAACGAGTGGAGGCAAACAAATTAAACGATTAATTACGAGCGAAAATGACTTAAAGTGACTATTAAAGACTTTTCTCTAGCACTGAAGCTATCACTGACTCTACAGAGACCCATTTCCCCATTGTTATCAATCATGCAATTACTGTGGTGCATTCCAAATCTGCAGTACTCTGTACTCTTAGAACATTTTTGTTTCTTTTTCTTTTTTATGTAATAGTAGTAATAACTTTGGTTTTGTGAATATTTATTCTTGTGTATTTATGTGTATACGTGTGAATGATGACCCTTCGGGCATCATGAACGTGCGATCAGTAATGTTGATTTGAGTACAGTTTCCCATATTTTGTCACCTATGATTGGAGATAATGAGACGTTTGGAATAGATCAATCTTTTTATTTGCCTGATGACCTTAATTCTACCCTTTTGAAATATTCTTTGAACTCGATAAATTTTTCCATATTACATATGAATTGTCGTAGTATTCTAAGTAACTTTGATGGTATTTCTGCTTTGTTAAATAGTCTGAATTTTCAGTTTTCTGTTATGGGCGTAACTGAAACTTGGCTGAAAGACAACTCATTATTTTGCAATATTCAAGGTTTTAGCTTTTTACATAATAGTAGAGCTGAGAGGAGAGGAGGGGGTGTTGGTGTGTTCATTCGGGAAAATCTGATTCATAAACATAGAGGTGATTTAGATATTAACAATGGAGTAATAGAAAGTATATTTATTGAAATAGAGAATGTATGTAATAAGAACATAATTATAGGAGTAATTTATAGGCCACCTGATCAGTCTGTGCAAGAATTTTTAGATATAACTGGTTCAGCTCTTCATAAAATAAACACAGAGAATAAAATTGTATATCTGATGGGAGATTTCAATATTAATCTATTAAATACCACATCTTGTCATAAAGCTAATGACTTTTTAAATATGCTGGTAACTTTTTCTATGTATCCACTCATTCATCACCCTACTCGGGTGACCGATCGTTGTGTTTCTTTATTAGATAATATTATTACTAATGATGTTACTAATAAATTAAACGGTGCTATTTTAGTTGATATCTCAGATCATTTTCCTGTATTTAGTGTTTGTCATCATAAAATCAAGGAAAAGAAATATGTAATAAGCAAAAGACAGTTTAATGATAGTAATATTTTTGAATTCAGTAAACGATTGCAAAATGTCAGATGGAATTTGAAATCAAGTGATTGTAATGTGAGCTATAGTTGCTTTTTGTCAAAATTTATTCGCATTTATGAAGAATGCTTTCCTTTGCAAGAAAAAAATGTTAATAGACGTAAGCATAAACCATGGATAAATAAAGTATTGATGAAAAAAATTAAAAAGAAATGGAAATTGTATGAAAAGTCTTTGAAAAATTCAACTGAATATAGGAAAAGAGTTTACAAACAATACAGAAATAAAGTTACAAATGAAATTAAGAAAGCTAAATATCAATATTTTAAGGATAAATTTAATCATGATAAGGGTGATATTAGACTAATTTGGAAGACTATTAATGGAGAACTTGGTACGAAATCTGTCAAACATTGTGTTGAAAAAATTGATGTAAATGGTTCCACAATTACAAACAAAGAAGATATCTCTAAAAGCTTTAATGAATATTTTGTTAATATTGGTTTCAATCTGACAAACAATGTGCAATATTCCAACAGTTTCTACAATGATAATGTATCTGTTAATGACAAATCAGCATATTTTACTCCTATATCATGTAAAGAAATTATCGATATCGTTCGTTGTTTGAAGAATGGTACCAGTGCTGGTTATGATGATATTAATATTACTGTTGTCAAGAAAATTATACATTTGATTTGTGTACCTCTTTGTTCTATTTTCAATTCTTGTTTGTCAACTGGTATTTTTCTGTCCTCCCTATTTTTTCTAAAATTTTTGAAAAGTGTTTATATAAGCGTTTAAGTACTTTCTTAACATCGTGCAATATTTTGTCTGAAAATCAACATGGTTTCCGAACGGGACACTCCACAACGACTGCTCTTCTTAATTTCATTGATAAAGTTTCTTATGCAATTGATTCTAGACAGTTCACAATTGGTTTATTTCTTGATTTAAGTAAAGCCTTTGATACTTTAGATCATGTAATTTTGTTACGTAAATTAGAGGCTTATGGTATTCGTGGAATTCTTTTGCAATTATTTAAAGATTATTTATCAAATCGTCAACAATTTGTTTCTATTCAAAATCAACAATCTTCATATTTGCCCATTCGTTGTGGAGTGCCCCAGGGTTCAATACTTGGTCCTTTACTTTTTTTAATTTATATTAATGATATTGTGAGTTCATCTGATTTGTTACATTTTATATTATTTGCAGACGATACCAGCGTGTTCATGTCTCATAATAATCTCCGTACGCTAGTTGATTCATTCAATTCTGAAATAAATAAATTAAGTGAATGGTTGATCAACAATAAACTAGTTTTGAATGTTGCTAAAACCCAATATATTGTATTCACTAAACGACGTATTGAAGATAATTTTGCAATCAATTTTTATGGTCATCAAATCAATCGTACTTCTTGTGTGAAATTTTTAGGTGTTCATATCGATGAATCTTTAACATGGCATGAACACGTTGGTGTCGTATGCAATCGTGTTGCCAAAGCTGTTGGCATTATTTACCGTTTGAGACATTTTCCAAGACATATTTTAGTTATGTTATATTATGCATTGATTTTCTCCCATGTCAATTATTGTAATATTGCTTGGTCAAACAATCATGATTATTTTATTACTAGACTATTTGTTTTGCAGAAAAAAGCCATAAGAATAATTTCTAATTCACCATATCATGCTCATACTTTGCCAATCTTTTCCCAGTTAAATCTCCTAAATGTTTATGACATTAATAGATTGAATATTGCAATATTCATGTTTATGTGTTCTAGAGGTTTATTACCATCTCCAATTACATCAAAATTTATTTTAAATAGTAACATACATAATTATAATACACGTAATGCTGTTGAATACCATCTGCCAAAAGTTAGAACTAATATTTCAAAGTTTACTATTTTTTATAAAGGTCCTCATCTATGGAGCACGATTCCAAACCATCTAAAGAATCAACCTTCCTTAAATAGTTTTAAACGTTCCTTCCGATTGTTTTTATCAAATTTGTACTCAACAACCTGAATATCATAGTATATATATATATATTTTATTTTTTTTTGTATAATGTTTTCCTTTTCCGTTTTACTGTTTCTACCTGCTTTCTTTTTCTTCTTAATGTTATGTTAATTACGTATTTGTTTAGGGGTCAACGTTTAACAAGGCTAAATGCTCTTTTTTGTTGACCCCTCATTCGACATAAATCTTCTTTCTTAACTAGTTTCCTTGTTAATTTTATTGTATTCATATTATCTGTAATGTTACCCTTCTATATGTATTTATATATTTCTCTTTTTTTTTTAATACTCTGTATGTATTGTATATGTTTTTTATGAAGAATGAAATAAATACCATACCATACCATACCATACCATTTGGACGAAAGAAATCATTGCGAAAAAAAACACCATATCATATCACCCGTACTACATTGAGTGACGTTTTACTGGGGCAAGATTTGGATACATGTTTCGCGGCACCATTATTATGTGTATTGTAAGGCTTGTTGCCTCTGAAAGAGGCATAAAAGGGGTTCCAATATAATATAACTACAAACATCCATTAACAGTAACAAATCGAAGAGGAAATGTTCGATACTTATTTCCATAAAGCAGCTACTTTTAAAATCCATTTTCATCTACAAAGCTTGCCATTAGTCATTCGAATATTGCGTACCACAATAGTCATAATACCTATACCAGCATGCACTCTAACCCTGGGAGCCATTCACATTATCCGCTTGGCTTGAATACAATTGAATTGTCATAATTACCTATTCTCATAATGAAAGGGAATTGAATTTCATGTAGTGCTTACAATGGACCTATTGCGTGTGATTGATGGTAGATTAAAGAGTGCAACTTAATGAATAGATGAAACATAGTTCTTTTTATCGTTGAGAAGGCGGGATATTTATGCTTTTAACAGAGGACACAGTGTGTAATGCTCTAAGGCACCCATGCTAGTTCCCTTTGTTCAATTATTTAAAGAAAGAAATGCACAAATGGGATTTGTAATTTAAAGAAGTTACATGATATCGAGAGTAGAACAACGGTGTTTCATGACTACAGGGTTTATGTGGTCTATGGTTAAGGGTTCTTGAGGTTGCATGTAAAAGCGATTCATAAAATGTTGTATGGCAGATATCAAATTGATACTTACATGTAGTAAATTGGCACTGAGGTAGTGTGTACAATTATCACATTTCTCCCATGTTTACAACTCAAATGTAATCTGTAAAATTACATAGTTTGAACACCACGGATATCAAGTGATTATGTTTTCTAGACATGCTCGACTTCTAGCATATCTGTATCTGAATGTTCTATTTCAGTGAAGAAGAAAAAAAGATTTGCATGCAGTCAGTTACCTTGAAGAAAATCATTCCTTGTTACCTACTTCATCAAAATATGTGAATAACATTATTCAAAGGGTGGATTGGCGAGCTCAGAATATTGTGTCCGTGTCTGCACGGGCATATTAAAGGTATTTTGAAAAATGTATAATGCATTGTTTTCATTTTTCTTGTCGGAGATGTTGTCACCTGCCAGAAAGTCCTGGATTTGTCCTAGGTTGGAGATTGTCCGAATGGTGTTCTCCAGGGGAAGCTGTCCGGATAATTATTATCACATAGATATAGCTTGTAGCCTTTGCATGAAATCGATATTTCGATAAATCGTGGCGCAAAATTAGTTTGGTAAAACCGGACACTCAAGGATTTTTACTTTTTTGACGCACTTCTTGATCATTTTGGAGCCCAATTTCTCTAGGGCTTCATATTACACCATATCACAGACAATGATTACACGTAGGGCCATGCGTCTCAGATTTAACATTGTTAAACGATGCCTTTAAACAGGCAACATTCTATCAACGCTCTAAGGATCTGGCTCCAGGACGACTCCCACATGGAGATCCTTATCACCACCGTGTCCTTTTCGTCTGGTTGTTGATATCGACGATGATGTCTATCTGAGCATCGAGTTCAAGTCTCTACTCTAGTCTACTCTAGTCACTGTAAAATAACGAAACCGTTGACAGCTAGTGGCGTAGCGTCGATTCAGGTGTGGGTGATGGTGATGGTGGTGGTGGTGATGGGGGGGGGGGATTGGTGAATAAATATGAGAGATGATCTCTGAGGGGTTCGTGTCAAATGTCAACCTCCCCCCTTCTATCTCTCTCTCTCTCTCTCATTCTATTCCTCTCTTTCCCTCTCTATTACGTACTTCTTAAATACTTTTGCCTTCGGTTCGAGCGAGCCCCCTCCCCCTTTCTTCGTCGCTACGCCACTGTTGACAGGTGTATTACTACAAAGAGTAGCTCACATTCGAGCGAACGCTATCATTGTATGTTGGTCGTGCCAGGATTTCTGTTTTCAAAGAAAGTATCACGATGATCTGGCCAACCATGGGCGAACTGACTCAGAAAAGATATCAGATGAGGCCAAGTTATGTCAAGCGCGACATGGTATCGTTTGCATATGACAGACTGGTGACAGACGGGTATTTTAGCCATCTCAAGAAACGTTTGATATTGCGGGAAAACTGATGCTGTGGAGAGGATTGTGTTATGTTCAACAGGGTATCATCTGATTCACTCATGTTTTCACTTGTCTATTGTTGCTGCTTTTTGATGAATATTTTACACTTTTTAAAGGATTGCAGTCATACAATTATTTTCATCTATAATGTTGATTTTAAAGAGCACGGGTTCCAGCGCTGGCCGTCAGCAATATTAATTATATCCCACCCTCAAAACAAACCTTTCAATTTAAACCATCGAATGAATACATGGGAATACAATGGCAGAATTACAAACATGACAGAGGAGTAATATCCACACTGGACTTCCAGTAACCCTTGAGTGAAAAAATAAAGTGTTCTTCCCTTGGAATACATTTGAAAAGTGCCCAGGAGAAGGGGTATTACGTTTAGGACTATCGAATGATTTGAACCTCGGAATGTTTTGATTAAGTTCTAATTTTGTTTACTGCCAGTATTTAAGAAATTTAGCAAAACGGAAATGCTAATTTTGCATAAGATGATCATGATTCGAGTGGACATCGAAGCTTTTTCCAAACAATCGAAAGTTTTTAAGTGGCCGTCGAAACTAATATTTCCGACCCATCTCTATACGCTGATTATACATAACATTGCTCGCAATGAATTCTCTTAGCTACATGTCTTTAGTTTAAGGTCTTTATATTTCGTTCTTAATTTGTAACTATTTAAATATACTTGTACTTGCTTGTTTTTTACTTTGTAAAGCGCATAGAGAAACTTCGGTTTATTATGCGCTCAATAAATCTATCTTTATTATATTATATTTCATTCATTTGTTTTCTCTCCCTTCTTCTTCAAATGCATGCATTCTTCTTAACATACAAGTCATGGCCCACGTTGTGTTGAAAATCATTCGTTGTATTGCTAGCTGCTGATGTACTGTAATGTCGGTGTTTGTTTTTCTCTCCTTCTTTGACCCAAGAAAGTCGCAGACTTGGAATAGGAAGGTTATTAATATCCTGCTGCTGTGGCAAATTGGGATCACATCATGACCTCCTTGGTTTTGAGTCTCTTTACCAGACAGAAACATAACTGAAAATATCTTAAAGGAAAGCAATCATATGGTAGCATATTGAGCATGTTAATAGAGTTTAGATATGTAATTATACAAAGTATCATTACGCGTGCATACAGTGTTCAAAAATCAAATGTGGGTCCAAACTAAACGAAGTCTCTCGTTGTATCCATTGAAATTGTATATTCAACTATTGCTCGGAGAGATGATTTTTTTTAAAATCCACCCTGAACAAGTAGTCCTCTTAATAAACAAGTATCCTGAGTAAAAACTGTTTTTTGATAATTTCATGTTGATAAGTTGAAAGAAAGTTTTCTTATCATGGTTTGAATAAAAAAAAATCACTGCTTTCTGTTCTTCTCGTGAATACCTATATCGTCAGCGGAAAGGGGGGGGGGGTCTCTGCGATATTTGTTTGTTATTTTTTAACATGGCAACCATCAAACTAGCAATATTCATTTTAAAGTCTTTTATTTTGTCTTGAAGATAGCTGGGGAGGGGGGGGGGGGTTCAGTGCATGCACCCCTGTATGGCTCATTTCTATTTATTTATGACACAATTTTCTCTCCTCTTTAGCATGAGGAATATAGTATTGTTTTAAGAATCATTCTCTCACAATTAAAGATATTTCTCTTGGCTATGTAACAGATCATGGTTGAGTTTCGGTTATTGACGTTCATGCTGAGAGCCAATGAGCTAGGGGCTTTGGTGGTCGTATGGATGGCTCGCCATGGGACACCGACAGGCTGGTGGGTCTCTGCCTCAGCTAGCAGAGTGACAGAAGATAAATATACATTATATTTTCCCGTCTTTAGCAATATTCCCAATTTCCTAATGGCAAATTTGTATGTTGAGAATGAGCATGACAGGGGAAACAAAATAAGTGGGGATTTTTTCTTCAAAATTGGAAACAGAACAGAAGGGAATTCAAGTGGTAGTCCTAAAAAGGAGTCCCTGTCAAATCAGAACTAGAGTGAAAAGGTGAAATGAGAAGAGAGAGAGAGAGAAAGAGAGAGAGAGAGAGAGAGAGAGAGTACTGGAAAGATAGGAGAGATGAATTTATCAAGAGATGGAAAATTTGGATGAGGGGAGGGAGGGGAGAGAGAGAGGGGGGGGGGGTGTTTGATTATATAAAGCAAAGAAACCTATCAAGAAAAGTAATCTAGTGCAAATCTTATATTGACATGAAAAATTGTCTTTGTCAGAAATCAAACTTTAATCTTATCCACCAAGATCTCAGTGGTGAACATGAAACTGTTGCAAGGTTAGAATCTTAATTAATGTGTCGTCACAATTGAAGATATCATAGAAAATTATAGAATTCGTGTATAATATTCAATGAATTGAGAAAGAAGGGTATCTATAATTAGGGTTGACCATCAGCTATTCGTATATTGATAGTGTTTTTGTGGATCTGATCTCTATCACCAGGGTGTTTGTCACCGGAGTCACTGTATAGATTATCATGATTGTGAAGATATCGTAAAATAGCCGAAACATCCCAGATATGGCTTTAGAGCGGTAATTACACCAAACCTATGAAATTTACACCACGATCAAGCATTCGAAAGTATATCAAATTACCTCATTATTTACTAACGATGACTGCTGGGAATCGTCATGCTTCGAAAGCAGTGCCATTGCCGTCGTTTCGAGTATGCCCCGCGCTGGGGCGTATCCAGCACAGGATAGACCTGGCGTACGCCCCTCCCGTGATTGAAAGCAACAAAAAACATCGATAAAACCTACACTAGACATGATAGCAATGGTCTTCAGACTAAAGAAAATAGTGTACAGTTGTTTCAAAAGTTATCAGGTACACGTCACCCCCTCCTTGTAAATCAATGACTGGATACGTCACTTTGTATGTGCTCATATTGGCATGGTGTTCGTAAGGAACGGGTCTCGAAAGGTTGCCGCAAAACAGACCTTCCAGCATTCATACCGTAACTTTTACAGAATTTGCCTGGTTCTCTCAAGACAGTTTCTCTATATATTTTGAAAGATGTAACAGTATAGTGGAAGAAAAATATTAGTTTCCAAGTAGGCGCTACGGTCCAAGGATTGACCTTCCTATACATAAGCATTACGCACTATCATACACTGTTGGTCATAATGGTGGAATAATTATTTTTTACCCCAATTTATTGAATTATTTTGAAAATGATTTATTCCTAATAGATCTAGATAATAGTATACATTCTCAGATTTCATTGAATGACAATTGGGGAGTGTTTGTTTTGTGTGACTGCTAAAGCATGTATGTGCTACAATGCTAATCAACTAGGGGACCTACGTCCTTAAGTCATAACTGACAGTAATGGGGATTAATAACTCATAAAAGGGCACTAATATAGCACATCGACACGGTTTTGATCATGGGGGCTCACAGTAACGAGGCTATTGCTTAGCCAATGAATCATGACTGTACGCAGCGGGCGCTAGGGTACGTCGACGCCCCCACAAAAACAAAGAAAAATGCAATAATTTTTCAATAATTCATTGCATTTTGCCCCGACCCCCAACATAAACAAATCTCCTATGTCGGCATGCCTTGAACCATAATGCATGGCCCTACAGAGGAATTTTTTTCTAGTATTATCTAATATTATCTAGATCTATTAGGAATAAATCATTGTCAAAATCATTCAATAAATTGGGGTACAAAATAATTATTCCACCATTATGACCAACAGTGTACATTATGCCATTTCTAAAAACCAAAGCTGTAGTGTTGGGAGCATACCCATATTATAGTTTTGAAATACCAGATCATATACGATCTGGGTTTTGCCACGAGAGTTCTTTATGAAAGACATTCGGTTTAAATAACAGAACAAACAAAAAAGTTTCATGCTTATTATAATGTGCGTGACTCTTCTCAAACTTCGCGAAGAGACTTCACACAAACTCATTTTCCACATGGCTTGAGATACTCTAGTCCAGTCATGAATATGAGAAGCAGCGAAATACAAATCACGTGACATGATGACATGTGTAAACTTTAGTTTAAAAATACTATTCATTTGATGTTCCGAACATTCTCCATGTAATTCGTCTTCAGGGAACTTTCGGTTAAATCATATAAACTCTCTACATAATTGAGAAGTCGGGGGTTAGAAGGGATAATTAGGCAATTTTACCACTTCAGCTCCAAGACTGAAAAGTCGGCGTTTGAAGACGTGCAAAAATTGATTTCGAGGACAAATTAATTTACACCCCTTACGAAGAAGGTTGCATATGGATACAATTTGCTCTTCTGTGGATACAACGTGAATATGTTTCAAGCTGGACATTTATGTTTCATTTCTTACTGTTCTATTCAGCGGCGTAACTACGGAGAGCATGGGACCCCCCCCCCCAACAACAAAAAATGAATAAAATGAAAATAAGAAAAATTAGGAGGAGAAGAAAAAATATGCAATTGCTACTCAAAGATATACAGAACTATGTAGCATAGCCTTAACTGTATCTAGTCAGTATCGAGGCTTTACCGCATAGATATTATATTATACATGTTATAAAATTATGGTCAGATTGTTGTTATTTTATTCACGTTCAGAATAATCAAATTCGTAGCTCCGGGTTTAACTTCCATGATTTCGACGAAGTGAACGAAATCATTGATGTAAGTAACGAGAGAGAGAGAGAGAGAGAGAGAGAGAGAGAGAGAGAGAGAGAACGAGTGAGAGAAACAGAGAGAGACAGAGAGAGAGAGAGATATCATGGTTTTAATGTAGAAGTCCACGTTTGTACTCCTTTCTTTATGGGTTCAGCACTAATGTAGCGCTTAATGCGAAAATCGAATGTGACAAATAGAGTTTATGATAGCCATAATTTCGAACTATTCAAGCAAATGATTTGTACTTATTCGGTGATTGTTAAGAGTTATAAAGCGTGTAAACCGAGTTATTAAACCGAAACCGATGATAATTCTGCTTGCAACACTATTGTCATGAGTTTAATCAGCGAATATCTTGAAAATCGTTGCTTTTTATAGTCCATTTCGTTATGAGAAGTATATTTGTAATAGTGCATGGCGGTGAGAGACCATGCAAAGGTCATGATGGTATTGAAGAGTTGAGAAACATGAATTAAAGGATAAAGAAAACATTAAAATAGTGAACTAGATGACAATACGATTGTCAAGAGACCTTCAGATCATTACTTTTGAATGGGACAAATCAGAAGAGTAGTTTGAGAAGTACGAATCCTTTAGGTGGTAAGACCACCAAAGACCAATAATTATTGAGCTTCAAGGGTAAATTGGACTGTAATTCCACCTATTGTTATACCTGTACAGTATACCCTATGAATATCTTTAGATTCTTCTTCTTCTTCTCCGTGGTTTTTTAATTGGGAGGAAAATGGTTGGTTCTCTTTGTATTCAGTGTAATGACAATTCTCTGAAATTAGTTATTGATATTCTATTCTACTGAATACCAGAAATGTTGTACCCATAGAGCATTTTAATTCAAGAGATAATCGACGTGGCACATGATGAGGTCCACCGGGCATGACGTTTGGAGGAGAGAAAAAAGATTCCATATATGGAGTTCAAATCCTTGTATTCATGTGTCAATAATTGAATGGTTAAAGCTGCCTAGAGCCAGAAGGGTGTTAACTCGTATTCATTTTAACAACGAGTTAACACCCTTCTTCCTCTTAACATACATAATTATATATAGTGTCTAACGTGTATATAGATGTCCCTCACTACCTGCATTCGTTTTGGTTTTAACGATTGCGTCTGTTGACTTTTTAAAGAAAGTCCATTTGTAAAGCACTTTCTTCTTGTATAATGTCACACATACGACTGAATGATCATTATGGTTTAAAAATAGTTTCTTCGATTAATGATTAAAAATACATAGGCCTATATGTAGGTTTGATAGTGCTTTGCTTCCATTTGCCAACGTCAAAAGATGATTTTCGAGTCATACATTATATTGACTTAAATGGAGTTCTGATCATGTACGAGTCTAACTTAATTAATTATGCAAGAAGCGACATCTGTTTGCGAAACCGAGAATACGACGATCAAATATTTACCATGTAGGGTGCAGGGATTTTGATTAACTTGCCGCGAGTATATTAATTACGTATTCAACATCATGCATACTATACTTCATGACTTCACATATTTTACGTCATTCTCTGGTTTAGTATTATGTAGGCTTAATATTCAAGTTCAAGTTCAGTTTATTCAATTCCAATAAAATATACAAAACAGAATACAATCATGACAGAATAAGAGTATAAGTCGATCAATAATACAAAATAAGGTAAAATTATAAAACTATAAAGTGATACATCAGATAACAACATAAGATTATTGGAATTGGGTGGCCATAAAAAACCATGTGGATTTGTCGAGACGACCACCCTTGATGAAGGTAAAATACGTTTCATTTGAACATTCAATATAATATTTAAAAAAATAAAAGATAATAAAGTACTATAAAGGAATAAACAATTATGAAAATATGACATAATTTATTTAAAAAATACATAACCGCACAAACCCACCACAGGACAATACAAGACAGTAAAATCAACAATTTAAAATTTCACACACTTGTGATTAAGTACGATTTGAGTTTTCTTTTAAAGGTATTCATTGAGTTAAGTGATTTTATTTCTAGTGGCAGATTATTCCAGATAACAGGAGCATGATGTCTAAAAGAGAATAGTGAGTAATTTTTATTAACAGTCCATAGATGATATTTATTTCTGCTTCTTGTATTATGGTCATGAACAGTTGTATTAGAAGTGAGCATTGATGATAATGATTTATGGAGCATATTCTGCTTATGTTTAAAAAGTAATATTGAACAGTAGTAAGAGTTGAGTTGAAACACAGTGAGAACATTAAATTTAACAAATAATTCTTTAGTATGGGCTTGTCTCCAGTATTCAATACTGTGTCTATCACGATCCGATTCAGATTTTGCTCATTGTTTTCCTTCAAAGAGTAGAATTTTCCGATACTGATACGGTCCATGAAATAAACATATCCATCCAAACTCAATAAGCCAAATCTAGCAAATGATGTATCCTCGAAAGATAGCACAGACTGTACTCATGAATTTCATTCAAAATTAACGTACCCATCAAAAATAAGTTTCCCAGCTCATCTGTAGAAAGCAATATTTTTGATGCATATTGACACTTAATTGAGATGTGTAAATATATTTAGTGAAACAATAGGGTGCGTAGCATGTAAAGGGCAAATATCAGATGTATGCCTAATTGTGTAGGCAGACGACACTATTCTGAGCTCCTATGATGAAGTAGGGGAGGGGGGTCTCAAACAAAAAATTGCATTGAGCTTTATTCAAAACATAGCATGGGATGTCTCTATATATTCTTCATCTGTTATAGCAACGAATTAAGCATGCAACACAGCAATCATCTATTGAGAGACTGTATTAGCACCCCTCTTCTTCTCAGCAGACTTGTGTAACACGTAAAGAAAGTGACTCACGGCGCTTTGATATATTTAACCACTGCTCTACAATATGACAAGGAACCTCCTCTGCATTTACTCATTTACCACACCTGGGTCGAGAGTGTCAAGCAGATGAAGTGCCATCTCTATTATATTACCACTTGGTCAAGGAGCTAATCATTTTGTTTAAATAAAAAATGATGTGGTACAATCCATCAATTGGTAAAAGATCTGGTAATGCTCGATTCTTATAACCTCTTCTTCGGGGGTTGGGGGGGGGGGGGGGGCTCCAAACTTTGCGATTGAACATAAACCTCCTATACCACCAAAGCAAGTTTGCATCGCCGAGGGTGTGAAGAGGAAATACATGCAGTTCGCAGACACCTGCAAATTCACCCATTCAAACATCTTTATGTTGGCTTAGCTTGAATAACAGTACAACGATATCCATGTTATAGCCATTTTGAGCCATAAACGGGGCGGTACGTGTAAAAACGTGTTACCGTATATTTAGACCCAACGTGAATGACGTCATTATGACCGAAGGGTATTCATGTTAGGATAAAGTGTAAGTTTTCCTCCAAAAGTGAACAGTTTCTATTCTTCCTCCGAAGTGTTTTCCTCTCTCTGCATTACTATCTAGCTTTCTTGCTCTATCTTATTATGTTTTCCTTCCTATCTCACTCTCTGTCTTGTTTGCCTGTCTCTGTCTGCCCCCCCCTCTCTCTCTCTCTCTCTATCTCTCTCTCCCTCTCTCTCTCTCCCTCCCTCTCTCTCTCTCTCTCTCTCTCTGTGCATCTGTCTCCCTCCTTCTCTCTCATGCAGGTAAACAGATATAATCGAAGAAATGCTGTAAATTAGAAATGTTTCATGGAATTTAGTGCAAACATTTTGCCGTACCTTGCATTGCCGAATTGTGCAGCTGGCATGCAAATCGACATACATTCGTTAATTTTTGCAAAGGGTAGACTTTCTAGGATAAGACAATATTTGCTTGGTCTATGTCTAAAAGGGGAAAGGATCATGTAAGACATGGTAAGCCGTCAATGTAAATACTACAAGGATGACTTTCAAGGATGACTTTCTGTCTTAATTCTCTTTGGTGAACACCGTAGTTTCGTGAATAACATCATGACAAATATATTTAATGTTAGTTGTACATAGTACGTGTGTATATCCATGTGCGGGATGCATGGCGTGTGGGCTGTTGTACCCCTTAACAATTTTGTCAAACAACAATTCAAATGTGATGAATGCACATATTAAAGTTACGTAATGTATTTATAGTTTTTAAGCACCTTACAAAGGAATCTGAGATTAAAATTCACCGGGGGAGATGGGCAAGGTAGGAAACACATCATTCCTTAAACAATGATAATTAAAAAAAAGGAAGAAAAAGAAGAATAAAATAAAAAGAAACCAAAAAAAAAAAAACTAAAGCTGATAAACAAGTCTTGGTATGCACACAAGAGTATCATACACGACTTACCTTTGTCTTCTTACTTTAAGTTATTATTGTTGAGGGAATCTTGATGTAGACCTATATGCTCATTTTGAGCTTTATTATGCGTTATTTGGTTGAAATATTGAAAGCGCATACTAAATTGGTAAAACATTTTGAACGCTGTCTTTGAGACAGACTTGGAGTGAAAAGAATGTTGCCTCTTTATAAGTGTTTACGATGAAACATGAGACAACTTGTGGCACAACTAGTACTACTACATGTTATCCGGCTACATGTACGTATGATTCCACAAAATAATGCATCAGACATTATTATAAACATCACTATAAAATGGATAACATGATTGATATAGAATCTAATTATGGTCGTACTGAATGAATATTACACTAATGATTACCCTAATGATTTTTATTGTAAATATTTGTGGCAACTTCTAGTTGCACAGAGTGCGTCAAGGGACATAATTAGCGCGGCAACTACATCGCACAACAAATTCCGCGTGTGGTTGCTAGGATACGAAGATGAGTTTAAGTTGAGTTCGATCTCTTCACTCTCATCTCCACTGGTGTAGTCTGTACAAACAGACTTTGATTACTGAAAAGAGCGAGTGTAAGCCAGGAGAATAGCAACACTTACAGGTAATCTACGCATTATTATGGACATGACGATTGCAGATTCATGCCTTAGTAAAGGGCACGAGTTGATCGACTTGAATTCGAGCCCGGAATCGTACGAGTGCACTGCCTTACCACTGAGCCGTAGCCCGTAATGTCGCTTCATAATTGCATAGCATATTTTGTTCATTAGAGTTATTTTTTGTCAGCCTTACCAGTATGACCACATGGCACATGGTGTATCGACGTGGTTTTGAACCTGGGACCTCCCAATTAGGATACCACTGATCTACCACTAAGCCATCATGCCCTCCAATCTCACCGCTCCTATCTCTTCTCTCTTGCTCTCTCTCTCTTTCTTTTCCCCTCTACCTCTCTCTTTTCTTTCTTTCTCTCTCTCTCTATCTATCTATCTCTCTCTCTCTCTCTTTATATTGAAGGCGCATAGTTAACAGCCACGTCAAGAGGGGTGTATGTTCGCTGACATGTAGGCCTACATGTTTCTTGGCACTTATTCATTAACAAAAATTGGAGTAAAATAAGATAAAAGTCTCGATTCTTGAGACTATCTGTCAATAACATGTCCAACATGAAGGTGCGAAAAATGTACGTCTGGAGTTCATCTTTATTTGGATATGTCAGCTTGTGAATAAAAGAATCAATACACACGAGTTCTCCATTTCTAAAAGACGATGTGATGTCTAACAAATATTCGTATATGGTTCACACGAGTGTGCTAAGGGACAACAGTGTTTGATGTTTAAACCGTTGTTTGTTTTCCCATGCCCATCCACTTACTATTTTTATGCTTCAATTTATTTTTGGGGTCAAAAAAAGTTCTCTTTGTAGTCATCTGTGCATAAAGTTTGAAGGCTCAAGCCTCACAATTATTCTCGATAAATGTTACTGTTTACTTGTTTGACACCTCTATACTCAAATCCATATACACAGAGCGGGCAAATTCAATTATAGTTTGGTGGGGACATAGTACTTGTTCTTTTGGGTATGTGCTTGCCCGACAAAGCAACTTGTTCTCATGTAGAGCTATATGTCATACATACTTTTACCAACCTGTAAATAATGTGGGATGGTACTTATTTCTTTTTTGTGCTTGCTCGAAAAAAAGCAACAGGTGCCGTGTAACCACTCAAACCGACTTTTCCAAACTAGATTGCTCTACCCGATATACAGCCATCGGTATATGCATATTTAGGCCAACTTGGTTAGGGGGATATGATGCATATTCTTTTGTCGTGGATTGCCTGACAAAGCAACACGTACCAAACCAAGTTGGTCAAACTCCCTGCAACGTATATCGAACTCGATCGAAAAAACTTTCCGATATCAACTTAGGGTTTTAATACCCCATTGTTCATCCTACAGAAATCAAGTTTTAGTTATTAGATCGCTTCGCCCCTTTTTAAAGAAATTACAACAACAAAAAACTAACAAATAACCAAACAAACATACAAACAAAACCACCATTTAATAGCGGCCATCAGAGGCGGACACCGGCGCTATGCAAGAAGCCATCATCATCGTGAATTCATTCAGTGTAAACTGGGCAAATTTTTGACAGACCCCCATTCTAAATGTTCGATCTATGTTGCACTTGCCCTTTACTCAACATGACCTTTGATTTATGATGTTTTTTAGAAAATGTCATGCAGTCTTCTTGGGGTAGCATCAAGGTCAAGAGACATGAAAATGGTCCCAAGTGCACCACATTGTCGTAATATCAATTGCTAGAAAACGACAGATTTATGAGTGTGAAACATGAGAATAAAAGACATATTTGGGGTGTTTTTGCTCTTTATGACTTTTGAACGATTCTGTTTTAGTTTCTACAAGTTTAAGAGGAAAAAGTATCATTATACTTCCCTTGGTTACGTCTCTAATGTGTCTTTTTTGTCCATTTTTAGTCCCTCTCTGCTCTCTTTTCCTCCATCATGTCCATGCCCCATGCGAACAATCATCCCGATATTAATGTTTCAACACAAAATATGAAGTCCATTCTGAGTCCTTGAATGACCATATCTGGATTTGATAATTTGTCCTTTAGGGAGAGGGGATTCCAAGGTAATATATTCGGCAACGTTCCCAGTTCTTTAGAAGACATATTTCATTGATTTAGAAGTCGACCCCCTATGGACCGTGTACTTGATCTCTCCGAACCCCCTTTGGCGTCATTAGATTCCCTGCCAAACTGGGTCCATTATAGGATCCAAATTCATACACCTCTGTAATAAGAAATGCATTTTGGGAACTTTGAGAAAGATTTAAAACTATACATAGCCAAATTGACCATTTTAAAATATTTTGCAGTAATGAGATGCAATCAAACTGGTAAGAAGACGTAAGCCTATTTATAAAGTTGAATTGAGATGGTTTATTGATTCCAAAAAAATCATCGCAGTCATAAAAACTGAATTGTGATATTGTATAATAACTGAGATCGAAAAAAGTAGATACAAATAAGTAGTAAACAACAATATTATTATGAGCTGATTTAGATAACGGTACAAATTTGAAATACAATTTCAATAATACAGATTTGTTCTACAATCGCTTCTTATTATTTCTCTTCCTGTTTTAGACAATAATCCTCTTTTAACATTTGTGTTCATGGACATGATGAAAAGTCACCTTCGTGGCATTCAATGACCAATTAAAAATTACTTTTCTCAAGCATTTTATTGGTAATTAAAATCAACATTCATGGACAATACTACGATATTACCATTATGTTTTGCTGTTATTCTTCTCCTCATATTTTTGTTCACTGATCTTTGACTTAAACACTGTGTTTATCCTCTTCCGCCGTCCTGTCTTCTTTTCGTTTTATCCTTTCTACGACCTCGCCCAGCTCCCATCTGCTCTTTTCTATTATCGCTATTTTATCATCTAAAAGTGCCAATTAACGTCAAATTTGACACACATCTAACCTGTCTCATATATTTTCCTGAACAAAGCAACCGAGACATTTTCTTTCAAATAAGCTTTTTGATTTTCAACTCATTTTATCACGTCCGCGAGGACGTAATATATCCGATCTCCTTTCGCTCCCTGTAGTGTCGTTACAAAGAGTGCCAAATCGCGTTCGACAATCGTTCAGGTGTCAAGTTCACATCCAAATCCATCAACTTCTCATACATCTCTTCAATAGGTCCATGGTATACATGACTAGATTCGTACCATATTTTGCACCTTTTAAGACTGCCTCTACATGTGGTAAAATAAAACATAGGCCTATTGGGCAATCAAATTTGACTGATTTATTTCGAATAATAATGCTCAAGTTTGTTGCCCAACATAGGACAGAATAAACAATTTGTGTATAAGTGTGAGGGTGTGCTTGACTTTTCTCTCATTAATCTTTTGTAACACATATTCCATACCAGCGTCAGATATGAGTAAAAGAAAATCATTTGTATTTCCTTCTCTTTTCGTCAGTAAACTCTCACATTTTTTCTGATTTCTATCAGGTGAATCATTTGGGTATTGTGAGTTTTATTACCGGATTCGGGCAACTACATCGTCAAGTTCTACTCATGTTATTACACTGGGCCCACCAATGGTGTCGAGTCTTGTTTAACTTGGGTTACGTGACAGTCACAGCTTTACCACTTATTTGCAAAGAACTTATATTTTGTTTAAACTGTAATAAAGAATCATGCAAACGTAAAATCTTGTGCAAATAGACATTAATGTACTTATTCTCACACTAGTTGTGCCAAATCTTATAGGGATTTATGTTTACTTTACAAAATCGATTATTGCCCAAGATCAGAGTCCATGTACATGTATATACAATTTTTTTATCAGATTGTGTTTTTTTAAACATATCTGTAATAGGAGTCTTTTGTTTCCTATTTTATGAGTCTGTACATTGAAGTCTAACAATCCAGACTGTTCAAGTAGGCGCCAAAAATCGGTATTAATTCCCTTTGACTTTACGATGTGTTTAAGATTGATCCTTTTAACATTTACTATTTCAACAAGTATTCATGCTTTATATTGCACCTCTGTGATAATATAATAAAGTCACATCCTATAGGCAAATGCCTGTGTCTCGATAATACTAAAAATTGCACCTAAGCAACAACGCAAAAATATCGCCGTCACACGCATGCGTTGTCTTGTGATCAGTTAGTTTCGATTATATATTTGGAAATGTATCTGTATGGCGTTGTAAAAATGAGGGGATGAAAGGGGAAATTAAACTTGTTCGCTAGAGGTTATTTGTCTTGTATATCGAAGGGGTTTAGAGATTGGAGTAGAAAAGCCTCATCTAAACTCTTCAAGTCTTAAAACATCATGACCATTTTCATGACCCTGCATGCATGCGCGCCAGTATTTGTTATTATTCGTGAACTGTGAGCCAGTAAGAAGCTGCCCAGGATAGGTGCTGAAAGAGCCTCTTCTCATGGCACCAGAAAGTTTCACATCCTCCTTGAACTTTAACATTGATTGAAGGGGTCGATGTAAATCATCTGGCAATGTGAACTTGATCCCCCTTGTGTTACGAGCTAATGATCTTAAATTTTCCGATGAACGAAGGATTATTTGCGAATATGATAGATACGAGGTGAAATACATTAAAGCTGAAAGTGAAATTTAAATGTTTGACTTGTGCATAAGTCTGTCGGAAACGGAAGGTTTCTAGTAGAAAGATTTGTTGTTATTAATAGTTAAAATAGCAATTTATTTTGTTGTTCCACTTTGAGTGCGTGCATAACCTGTAGAAATGGCATGCACGACTATCTGAATCTGATCAATTTTCGGGAGGGGGGGATCGGTCGCTGTTTAAAAACGGATATTAAACAAATCTTCAGTGTAGTGGGCAAACGTATGATATTTCGAGCCTACTCCAGATTTGCTACTACTGACTTGACTAAGACTTATTAGTGTTTAACATCTCAAAGTTCAAGCTATTGGCATTGTTGTCGTATATAGGTAAAACTAGTTGTCCGTGACTCTAATTTGTAATATTTGAATACAATTTCTAATAACCTTTAAGTTTGAATCTAAATTAATTTCCCATCTTAATTGGCCATCTTATTATTCCTATTTGCATGATTATGAACAGTAGATTTTATTGTAGTAAATTCAAGGACTGGAACAACCAGACAACCTACATTTTTTTGACAAACAATGAAACAATGATACATGTTTAAAAACAACTTTTGATTGATACCGATGTAAATCTTACATGCTATTGGAATTCGACGGCTTACTAATAAAACCAGAAAAGACTGGTATGTAGTGTTTTAGAAGAAAACAATCGGTAGAATATTCCATTTTAAGAAAAACATAAGCCCTTCCAGTCACGCGAATCTTGATAAAACTTAAACGGAAATTGACAACGTCAGGCGTTATATTATATTGCAAAAATGCAAGTCTGTTGTCGTTGTTGTTGCTGGTTTCACATATAAGGAAAATATAACAGATGCGTGTTGCGTGACCTAAAAACGTTTTGAGTTTGGAAGAGGGGAGGGGGCGGTGTCACACCATTTTCTACCAACAACATATTTTGCCGAAACTTTCAAGGAATCTTTCAGTCAGATTTTCATTTCTGCTAAGAGAGATAGCAAAGTTTTAATGGGGGAGGGGTGGGGGGGGGGGGGGCTTGAAATTCTCACCACTGGGATGCTTTTATGATGCTAGAAAGAAACGAAAGTGCACGATTAATTAACTTTAATGATGGGAGGGGTGAGGGATGAGGATTGAACCAAAAAATGGAGGCTGTTGTCCCCTTATGCCCTGTCATATTTCATATCCCGCGAACAGTGGAGGATGATTAATGAACACCGAATGTCCCCGCTCTGACATTCCTTAACCCCACGTAGTGAGCGCGAGCACGAGAAATATAATCCCATCTTCAATGAATTTAAAGGAACTTCGGGTTGTTGCCGTTTATTGCTTTGGATGTTTCCCCTTGTTTCATTATGATTGAGTACATGAACTTAAATAAGTTCAGATAGAAATCATGACACTGTGATGTTTGGTTTTGCTTCTTTAACTTTTACCCGACTCCTGGGGTGTTCACCATCTGTTGTTGGATATACCGCTTTTTTTAAAATAAATCCCTCATTTTACGGAAAATTTGTAATTTGATGATAAAGCAAGTAAAATGTGACGAACAATACTAATTTGATGCATTTCGAATAGGTTTCTTCAGGAGATACCTTTTTATCTGTTACACTGTCTCTGGTTATAACCCGCCAGACTCCTTGATATAAAACACACTATTGTCAGAGAGGTTCCACTGTACAATCTTTAAACTAAGTACATGTACCAGAAATAGTACTTTCAAACAGGCACCTCTCATGTTCGAACATCGCGGACCTTAATGACTGATATTATTGCAGAAATAAAACTGGGAATTGTAAAAACTTATTGCAATTTTTGTAATGATCATTACGTATATCCATCTGTCCATGAAAGAACTAAGGATATATTCGTTCACTCTGGTTATATTGATTGACACTGGGCCCTTTGGACTTTGATTATGTGCCATATGAAACATTATCTTTACGTAACACGTAGCGATTTTAAATAACACATTAATGCTTGTTTGATCTTTTACCCATTTTTGGCTAACGTCCAATAGGGCTTGCAGTGAATTCGTTGTAGGACTTGAGTACTATAGACTACAATGTGGCCTATCTGGTTATGTTATGGTAATACATAATTTAACCAATTGATAAATAGACCTCATGGAGAATAAAAGAATTTCGTGAGCTAGAAAAATTACCCCCCCCCCCCCCCCCAAAAAAAAAAAAAAAAAAAAGAAGAAGAAGATTGATCGATTTATCTCTGATGTATGTTTTAAATTCATTACATTAGATAAAATCAACTTAATGAAACACGAAATGATCTGTGATGTTATGGTGGTTATCTTGATATTCATAGCTGTTGTTTAGCTATAGCTTGAAATTACCGTGTATTATGTCTGTATACTAGAAAGAAAGTAAAGAAAAAAAATGAATTTACCTATGAATAAATATAATTCAACGCTTAGGCTATTCCTTTTAATCTTGACGAAATATTCTGCATGGTTTATTTCTCACATATTCCTAATTGCATCTTAAAGGTACTATGTCCCATTTGCAGGCCAAAAAAATGAAAAAGTTAAATTCCAACTGCATTTGAAAGATAATACTAATTTAGAACTTCCCTAAAAAAGGTGGGGCTTGAAAATGTCTTCAAGTGGGAAAATAACGACTATCAGTTGTCAAATCGACTTTAGGGCTATAGAGCCCAAAAGTAAAAGTCTTGATTTTCAGACAATTGTACCGAATGGTCATACGTTTTATGCTGCGCAAAGATTCAATCAGTTTAATCTTGGCCATCACAAGAAGTGGGTTATTGATGTAGACAAATGCTCATGTACCCTTTACAACTCTTTTCATGTATGTTATTACCAAAGAAGAAAAAAAACCAGTCAGTCACTCAAAAGTGTCTGACAGTGAAGTCTAGCAAGTAAACGGGTTACCTTGCATAATTTGAATATGAGGACACTGCTAACGTTTAAATTTCACAGATAGAACATACATGACATATTCATAATTCCTGCAAAGTTCTACAGCATTTGAGGTTGGCTGCAAAAGGGACATAGTACCTTTAAGGCAATCACATGCATGCAATTCATTTTTTTTAATAAATTAAATGGTATTAGAGCAAAACAAGAAAAATATATACAAAGTCATGTATATACATAGCAACAGCATTTGTGGAAAACCTTGGTAAAAGCGTCTTTGACGATGATAGTCAAATTGTGTCCGACCACCTGCTTTATTACAATTTTTAAGCTACTGCTTTTTTGCTACGGAATGAGCAAAATATCACCCGATGTACACACTTAAAATAGTTGGGCAAAAAAATGCCCAACTTTTAACCAACACTGAGCAACATACGGTCCACACAACTATTGGTTAAAATCTGCCCAACTGATGTTGGGTAATCAGTTTGCTATGTGGTTGGGCAAATCAAATTGCCCATCAGTTGGTGACCCATCATATTTTACCCAACTCTACAATTGCCTAACAGTTGGTTATATTTTCAGTTGGGTAATTTCTTGCCCAACCAATTTTACCCAGTTAGATATTGCCCAACCTTCTATTTGCCCAACTTTTGAGTAAGTTTAATGTTGGTTAATTAAATGCCCAACCAGTTTTTACCCAACTCCCAGTCTGCCCAACTATCAAAACACCCATCTATTGGGTAATAATTGCTCAACAATTTCTCTGCAACATCCATTTGCCCAACTCTCAAAACACCCATCTATTGAGTAATAATTGCTCAACAATTTCTCCACAATATCCATTTGCCCAACTATCAAAACACCCATCTATTGGGTAATAATTGCTCAACTATTTCTCCACAATATCCATTTGCCCAACTATCAAAACACCCATCTATTGGGTAATAATTGCTCAACTATTTCTCCACAATATCCATTTGCCCAACTCTCAAAACACCCATCTATTGGGTAATAATTGCTCAACAATTTCTTCGCAATATCCAGTTGCCCAACTCTCAAAACACCCATCTATTGGGTAATAATTGCTCAACAATTTCTCCGCAATATCCATTTGCCCAACTCTCAAAACACCCATCTATTGGGTAATAATTGCTCAACAATTTCTCCGCAATATCCATTTGCCCAACTCTCAAAACACCCATCTATTGGGTAATAATTGCTCAACTATTTCTCCACAATATCCATTTGCCCAACTCTCAAAACACCCATCTATTGGGTAATAATTGCTCAACTATTTCTCCACAATATCCATTTGCCCAACTCTCAAAACACCCATCTATTGGGTAATAATTGCTCAACTATTTCTCCACAATATCCATTTGCCCAACTATCAAAACACCCATCTATTGGGTAATAATTGCTCAACTATTTCTCCACAATATCCATTTGCCCAACTATCAAAACAACCATCTATTGGGTAATAATTGCTCAACTATTTCTCCACAATATCCATTTGCCCAACTTTTTAATTCGTCTGTTGGATAATCATTGCTCAACATTTTTTCCATAACATCTATTTGCTCAACTCTTTTTCTCATCTAAAGGGTAATAATTGCTTAACTGAAACACAAATAACATACACAGTAAACACATGTTGTTGTTTTCATCAGAAACGTAAAAACAAAACTTGTTCACATCAACTACAACATTACAATTTTTGGTGAAAAAAATACAACCTTTTAAAAAAAGTAAATGCAAATATAGCCCCTGTTTGGTGCAGCATGACAACTTTGATGTACACTGTATGTATCCCATGTACTCCCATGTGTGGCATAGTGTTCATTTATCCTGACACACCACTACTCTGCCTTAGAGTGTTACACATGCACACATTTTTTTGAAGTGAAAAAAAAAGAGGAAATAAATTCAAATCCCTCTAGATTATTTGACATGTGCAGAAGTACCACATGAAAGTTTGGCTATCTGTGATGGTGAACAGGTACTGATCAAATAACAAGGATACACACTGCCTACTATAACTTTTTGATTAGATTAAAGACAACAAAAATCAATTGACCCTACCTGCTATACTCAGTTTGATTGATTTTATTGATATTATCAATAATATCAATACAATTTTGCAAAATGTAGATGAAAATGTTGACTTCTCTACTTCTGCTTTGCGCGATGTAAATTAATGCATGCAGTCCATTCAGCAGAGAGTTCAGCGTAGGGTCAATGGACGATACACATTACATGAAAATTAATGGTATATGTAATTTACAATCATATACCCCACTTGCTGTTTTAAACGTCATAAATATCATAGCTCATGTTTTATGAAGAAATATATCATTTTGATGTACGAGTTATGAAACAGTACTCTTGGGATTAAGACCAAACACGATAAGCATTTGTATACGCCAGTGCAAAAGATTTATAGCCAATAATATGTTTTGTATTTATACTTGGCATATATTCATTTGTTTTCTTAAACTTTCAAGGTGGGGATGTTAAGCAATGATTGGGATAAAACAATTAGGCCTTTATCATTTTTAAAATGTACACAAAGACTTCTGCTGTGTATAAATTCTCTCTTTTTTTTATATTATTCAGCGATCCTCACCCCACCCTCAAATCTTCAGTCTTACACAAACATGTCTAAATTATGTAAAATAATGTGCTGAATCCAACTCATAACAGTTTGTCTTTAAGGTTATTTTGTCCAAAATAATACTTTTTTCCAGTTTTTTTTCTCCCAAAATAAACTGGTTCAAGTAGCCAAAATGTGCTAAACGATGATGTGTCAGTTTCATCTGTAGGAAATATATCACCAGTAATCATCCTTGGCGTGAACACATCATGATGGCTTATGGCATGTTCATGAAGGCTCGGACCTCCCGCAGCTTTGGTGTAAGATGCTCCCCATCGGTAAACTGGAACACCACAATCTGGAGAAATTTCCAAACAGAACAGCTTTGCGGCTGATATTCGATATCCATCACATAAAGTGCCTTAAAGCACAAGTCGACTGCTTTAAGCAGTGTTGCGGCAGGAAGTATCCTCCTCTCTACTACGACGTACGCCTGTATTGGTGTGAGAATGTTCCCACGCACAACAACAAATGGCTGTGACCTGACTGCTTCATCAATGTTATCAACATAAGTCTGGATGTCGAGAACCTCCTGTAGTCCAAAGAGAAATCAAGAAGAAATCATTTGTAATTATATGGATTGATATATATATATTTGATGCTTGTCGAATGCTTCTGCTTATGAATCCACAATCACCTACAGGACACCCAAATTTGTTTATGCATGTTCATCCCTGTCCCATCAAAACATTACTGGGTATTCTTACATATCCCTGCGGCAAAGGTCAACTGTACCCAAACTGGTCACGTTCAGAGCATTACATCAACTAAGCTGGAAGGCATATACAGCCTGTTAATATAAGCATGCATTTTTCACATGTCATTTGCAGGTTAAAGGACTTGCTTGCATTCATGAGTGAAATGCGATGTGATGACAAATCTGAGGCCATTTGTAGTTGTACCACAGATAATGACGAACTGACTTATTAAGATTAAAGCGCCTAGTGTTGCCCCTGCAGGGCCTCCTTGGGGACCAGCGTGCCCATTACTAGGAACTTGAAAATGGTTGCTTTTCAAGTTTTACACAAATAAAATGTTATGGCAATGCCTTATCTGGTAAGAACATAGGTATTGCATTTCAACCTCAATTTCATCAGTTGTCCTAGGTTTGAAACTCTTAACAAATTAACTATTGAATTTGTTTGTAATGAAATATGATTACTAAGGCAAGATTTTAAACACAAACCAAAATATATGCCTTACATGTCATTACTTTACCACCTCCCCAGCACATATACTTACTGGTTGAACGTCAATGAAGGACGACAATGTTTCTGCAGTGGTGTACGTTCCTCTCTTGGAATCTTTCCTTCCTCGGAACAAGACTGGGAGCATGTAGAATCCAAGATTGCTCTTTTCCTCTAAAAAGAGGGAAACAATGAAAGAGTTAAGTAATTAAGTCCCAATTACATATGAAGAAAAGGTGCAACAGCAAACAGGTCAATTATGGAACATCTTACAAAATGTACAGTTATATACAGCAAATTAAAAATAACGGTCGAATACAACAATTATTTTCTACAAATATGGGTAAAATCACTCAACGTAAATGTCAGTCAGTAATTTGGAGCTCAGCTTTCTGAGTAAAGAAAATCAAAATTGCACAAACTTCAGCATAGCCTTCCCAATGAGCTTTAAACCACCATCCCCACCCCAAAAAGCAAACAAACAAAACAAGCAAGTAAAAGTATGCTAAACCTTTGTCATGGAATCATGTTTTTATCATATGTTGTACATGTATTATATGTTTCAGAGCACTTTTATTTATTTCAGTTCAATTCCTTACAGGGGGGATATTAGACTCAATGTTTGGTCCTGGCCACAAAAATAAACATCATATAGTGTAATTGAAATAAATTCTTTTGACTTTCTCTCAAGTCATTTTCACTAATACTGTCAAATGTGTGTTCTGACACCACATACCAAGACTGAGTTTCCCAGGGTCATGAATGTTTTCGAATTCGGCTCTTGCACTTCTCCAGTTGCCAGTTTTCTCGGTGAAGTCCACTACTTTGTTACAGAATGTGGGCCACTTCTGGTACAGTGCGTTTGCTTTCTCTGGGAACAATTCTGCAAAATCTCCTTCAATCTGTAATTGTTAGGATAGTTATAGAAGCCAGATTAAAGGTAGGATATCTTTCATTTGCATCTTCTCTTTACCATTTTGCAAGGATTTGAATGGTACACACTAACAATTATCGGTTCAATAGGGATGCACGATTTCTGTAGGACCGTGTATCTCAGATTGTTAAACGATCCCTTTAAGGAGACTGCTAAAGTAAACCTGCCCATGCAACCAAAAAACAAAAAAGTTACTTCTCAAAACATGCGACTCTAGTTTAATTTAATGTCCTTTCTTGTCACATGCAGAAGAAAAATCAAGGTCCACATACCATTCCAGCATCGAGAAGTCTGGGATATGTGGTAAGAATGTTCTTCACACAACAGTCACTTCTCTTGATCCAGTCATGTCTTTTTGTTGCTGTTTGTTTCATGTAGTCCTTCACCATGTCCTCTGGCTCCTTGTTGTTACGCAGCCATTCTTCCATTGTCGTGATGTTATCATCGTTCACAGACTCAAGATCAGTATCTCCTGGATATAATGCAACAGAACAATCAACAATTAGCATGTATCAACAAGTTTTTGATGATTGTATTGGAAGGGGGGTTTTAGTTGACATTGCTCATGCCCCACCAGTTTGTTATGGCACAGCATGACTTCATCAGCCGGATCTGAATAACTCATAACTTTAACTATATGAAAAAGTAGCCAGAATACCTTGCTTTTGAGACTCTGCCTCGTCTTCAGCTACTGGTACCCTCAGGGACTTCTCCTTTTTTCTGACATACCTCAGATGCTCCTCCAGGTAGCCTGTTGCTGGCCGTCCCTTGGCCCCCACGCAGTACCAGGCCTCCTGCTCAAATAAATTAAAATTCCTTCATAATTCAACTTCAAAAACAGTAATGCTCAACAACATTTGTTAAACATTAATAATAATCAAATAAAAGCACAATAAAATTCCAGTGTAAACTGTACATTTACATATTTTGTTACATATGTCAGTGTTTGCAATAACAAGGTTTGTCCTCTTAAGTACCTATTTCTAACTGCACACTGTTATATTCCAGCAATGTCATCAGGTCATTGCAAAAACAAAGTGAATGATGGATAATTCTGTGAATATCCATTACTCAATGGCATGCAGACAAAAGTCTAAATATTAAGAGATGTGTCATTACTGGATAATATAACTTATAAACAAGTGGTAAAAATAAACAAAAATATTGCACGATTTAGTGATTGATGCCATATTAGCTTTTCATTATTTGTAAGCTTTTCAGGCCTGTCTACTGTCAAATTTACTATTGCCAGAGATGCTCTTATAATGCTTGTGATAATGTGATACAACATGCAATTGATTGAGCATCTCCAATATAATAAATACAAGAATAACAAAATTGAGGAAGCTTCATAGCAAGTTACACAAAATAATATGATCCAGTATTCCAAAAGTTATTGCATAAACACATAATTTATTTGATTTAGACCTTAAAGTAGCTTATTGCTTCTGGCTCAAACAGAAACTTCTCATAAAATTTCACTTTCTTGTAAATGGGGTCTGTGGGGTAGGGACAGATGGAGGTATGGATGGACAACCTAAGAATTAAGGCACCTCCAAGTAATAAATGCCCGCTGTGGTAAGAATCAATCCATAAATCAGTCCAGAAAAAAGTGGTGATCTGAGCCATACCTGAGGTCACATATATTAAGGAAAGCAATTCATGGACAGGACTTACATAGCCAAGTGGAGATTCTGGATCTTTTAAGAAAGGAAAGCTTGTCACAAGGGCATGGGCCATTGATGCCTTCACAAATGAGCTTGGCTTGGTACCATACTCCCGTATCAGGTACTGAGTCAACATATCCACAACAGTATGCCGGTCCCTTTTGCTGCAGAGATTTGTAGCATTGATGTTCCTTAATGCTGCTCTTCCCATGGTGGTCTCTCTCAATATACAAGCAATGTTCTGCAACAGATAAAGGATTTTTTTTTTAAAGATCAGTAAATTCAGAATAAACAAGTGAAATGTGACAGCATGCAGTCGGTGGGTATATCTCTGGCTGTCCGACCTCCTACAATAAGCCCATCATAAATCACTCACTGGGCATTCCTTGCAAACTTTGTTCTGATAAAAAATTTCAATGAAACCTTGAAACTGACCTTAGACTAGCTTAAAACCCATAACCCCAACCAAACATTTTCCATAACATTCCTTTATTCATTCATACCTAAATGTACCTACCAAATCATATCACTAGCCATTCTGCAGATGTAGAAATAAAATGGTATTTTTAGTAAAAACTTGAATAACCTTTGAACTGACCTTTCACCTTTGAGCCCTGCTGCTTGTCAGAAATACTGACAGACAGATAACTCCAAGACATAATGCCTCCGGCACTCTTATGTGTGGGAGGCATAAAAACTGATGAATGATGGTGACTCGACATGCCCACTCTTCAATTGTATCAGCCCACTATATACATAAACTTACGAAATGCACTTTCTTGACCCGTTTCAGGGGAGGATGTTGATCAGGACTCTTGGATTCTGGGGAGTCGTAAAGTGGCGTATCCAAACTGGGCTGGGAAGGGCTTTGTCTGGGACTCCACTCACTTCCTGTTACACAAGAGAGATCTGAGCAGTCATCTAAGGAGAACACTGATGGGCTTCTTGTCGACGTTGATGCTTGTTCCATGCTTTGTTGATTTGCAGCATGATACTACAATAAATAAATGAAAAATAATTGAACTTTCAATGTACATGTAAATGACTGATTATTCTTTACATTATTAATGACACAAACAGCCCCAGGTTAGACTTTAGTATCAAGTTTATTCCTTGAAGGGGAAAATCATTCTCACTGTTTCTGTACCCTTGTCCTGTTTAAAGCAAACCCATAATTGAAAAGTGGTCACTCATGAGCCGAAGCTTCTTCAGTACATCTATAATATAATAATATCCAGTTAGGAACTTTCACTTTAGGCAGGAACATGCATTGGTAAAAAATAGCACATTTCCGGGGCCTCAATGAAGTACATATGCTAGAAAAACTTGGCATGAGTCATGGTACATTTAAGAAATTACAACATAATATGAATGAATGCAAATATAACAGACACATTTTCAGATACAGAAACAATGAAGTTAATAACGAGTTAAAAAATTCAAACCAGATATTTACTGTAAAATTTTCATTGGAATAATCAAAAAATTTTAGCAAGTCAGTACAGATCGATCAAGGTTAGCTTCTTAGCTATTTTTTCAATCAAAATGTGTAGAATGATACACTAAGAACTGATTCATAGATATAATTGTAATTGGAATAACAGTTTCTTTCTTTTGCTTTGTTTTGGTTCTGTTCTCTAAGACAAAATTTGCAAGTGCACCTGTAATGTCTAGTTGTAAAAATATATCACTTGCTTGCAACGTGTTGCCTACACGTACCTTCTTGTTCCTAGATGAATGAATGGTGCACCACAATATACAAGCAGCGCCCTCTTCCACTATAGGACTGGACAGCATTGACTGGCCTGTGATCAAACAGGTCACACCATTCAACAGCAGCTTGTGCTTCCTCTCTGCCCACCTGTACTGCAAATGCTTCAACATGTCTGTTGAAGTACAAGGTCTGATACAGCCGAAGGAGCAGATACAACTTTTCTTGCACCACTACAATATGCTGAACACGTCCAAACGTGGGTCCATCATCATCAGTCCAATATAGAAGTACATCAACACCTGCCCGGAACTCATATCCATGAATGTCCACTTTCCCAGCAACTGTAACTTCGGTTCCCCTTCCACAGTTAATTTTTTTGCAAAGTGCCTCATCATCAAGTAGATCACCAAGCATTGCTGCAGCTTGCTGTGACACATTGATATCTTGGCTATCCAGTGACTGATTTGATACTGACCTGTAGCACCGTGCCATTTGGTATCTGTTAGCCAATGTTTTGACAATGTTTTGGTAGTTGCAAGATACACTGGCAATCTGCTTGAAAGGTCTGTGCATTGCTTCAAAACGCAATGCTGAATACTGGGTCAGTGGCCCAAGGTGTTTCAGTGCACGTGGGTAATGCACAAGAAAGTGCTGCTTCGGAGTTAGACTAGCTTCAGGGAAGAGCTGCATGAAGAGCCTGTGGTGATCATCAATCATTGCCTTCAGGACATAGATGGCAGACTTACTGATACTGGGACTCATAATGATTTTGAAGATGTCAATGATTGACAGTAAGAGTTCCCACTCATCACACATCTCATCAATCTTGTCTCCTATCATGAGAGGGATGTTGTATGCAAGGCACGTCATCTGTGCTGATGTCTGTCCACTGGCAGAATATGGATTCTTCAGTGATGCCTGCCTGATTGGGCTTGGTCTGTTTTTGCGGTCCACAAAGCCAAAATTGAATGAGGATATTCTACTGTTCACCTCATCCAGTGTTATGAAACCCTTCTGAACAAGTTTACTCAAAACAAGGTGCATTTCCAGGGGCAAGACTCCCTCTGTAAAATCATGCATTACATCTGGACATAAGTTTTGGGTGGAATGGTAGTAAGGCAATTCATTCAAAACTGTTGCATGCTTCAAGCCAGATTCTGACAAGGGCTTTTGAAGATCTGTATCATAGTTTATTTCATCACGGAGATATTGGGCATCCTCTTTTGGCTGTTTCTGAAGCAACGAGCGATGCCCTCTACAGAATCTACAGTAATAGTTGGCACGGAAACAGGTTGTACATCCCAGCATGGCATGAATGCCAAGATTGTCCCCTACAACTTGGAATAAGTAGGGTTTGACCCTACCCTCAAACTCTTTGCACTTGATAGTGAGTCCATCAGTCCACATCTGCTGCAGATCATCCTTGATTACCTTCAAAACTTCTGAGATGCCATATTTACTCAAAAGCGGAGATGTGATCATAGCTGTGAGCATGATATTTTCCAGCCTAGCCTGGTATTTCCTGGGAAGGGATAACACACTTGTATAAAAGGCACTTACCTTGTGTTTGCCGCGTTTTGACCCAAGCGGATTGGCTGTCTCAAACTCATCATTGTACAACAACAGAGGCACTAAGAATTCACAGTCTTGTCTAGCAGTAGCTTCCTGCCTTTTATAATAGTGACCATCTTTGAATGAATACAAAACATCATTATCTTTTGATCCTTTTTGAGACAGTATGGCGTTCATTACTCCTGGTCGCTCTAAGTATTGTTTAATAGTGTCAGCTAGTGGTATATATTGAAAGGTTTCTTTTTGTGTGCTTTGCAGTGGATCACCTGTCTTTTGATCAATTTTTGGTTTTAAGCAAGTTCCCAACAACACCTCACAAGGCTGAATGAAATCACCTTTCTCAGAGAAATATTTTTTCTGTTGAGTATCTGACATGAGCTCTGAAAATGGATTCTTTGAATTCTCGAATACATCTTGTATATCAGATCTCAGCTCACTGTTAGCTGCATATTGTGGCTCACTTAAGATATCCATCACATCCTGTTGCACAGTTTGTAACACAGAAATAACCAAATCTTGTGCGGTTTGAATGACCTTGTTGGTGTGTGAAGCAGGCACATTAGTCCTTGCCCTGAGTTCTGCTACAAACTTTGCTGCAATATCAGGTAGTCTCTCTGTTTGCGTTTCAAAAGAGACATCTTCCTGCTCACTGCTTTCTCCAACAAACAATGCCTTTTCCTGGTGCAGTTGTTCCAAATTCCCTTCAGTGTTGTTATTCTTTCCTACATGTAGAACAGATCCTTCATAACAGGTTTCACTTTGGTGATCTGGAACTGCTTTTGTAGTTGTGCTTGACGTCTTTATCCGTGCAGCGTGCTTTGAAATGAGATGTTTTCTATATCCCGATAATGTACGAAATGTTAGTCTACATGCCCCTTGCATGCATGTTATACTTACATTTTTTCCCCTGGTTGTTGTATGTGTGTATTTTAAATGATGGAATAGGCAAGAAATATCCCCCCTAATTAAATCAAGACACTGAAAGCATCTGTAACTATCCATAGTGAGATATTGTGCCACACTATTGTCCTACCTCTGCACGCCACCCAGCGAGAAACTTCAATCGAGGTCCAATCTTGGGTATGAAGGATGTGATTATACTTTCACTTAGAAGGGGAAGGGTTTCCACATCAACTTCATTTTCTGGAGAAGAAGAGAGAGAGATTGATAAATAAGGCTTAGTGCAGCATAAACTGATTGTTTTCATATAATACCACAAACACACGTATGGTTGCGCAAATTAAACAAAAGTATATGTTTTAGATAATGATAAGCTGTAAACATTTGCTCATGTTCCAGCTAAAATATCTTCCATTTTGAATAAATCGCATAATCAATGTTTTCTTATTCCACAAGGGTCTATGAAAATCTGAATTTTCAAATGCGATTTTCTCGAAAATTTGGTCTTCGTATAGAAAACTTACTTTTAGATCATACTAGCGAATTGTATCAACCAATTGCTATTTATTTTCAGGTGATGTTACTAACATCCACACAATCAAATTAAGAATGGAAACCTTTTCTAAAGTCATACTAGTAATCACATTAGTTTAGTCAAATTGTGCCTAATTTTTAACAATGTTGGGGCCTATTTAAAGTATAAAGATTAGTTGCATCAGCAATGAATTTGATTTCAAAGAAAGTCATTCAACTTACCAAATGAATCAGAATGATTTGAGAGTTAGCATAGAGGTCAATGTATGCTGATTGGTTAATTAACATTACTAATTCATTGATAATCATATGTGTCTTCTCCATGTGCACTGTCATGCCTATTACTTCAACTTTAAACTGCCATACCGGTAATTGTTTTTTTCAACCTTTTGCGGCTGCCATGATATTGTCTGCATTAGTAGCCATGTTTCTCAGCTTTAGTATGACAAATAACCTAGCTTTATCTGACCAGGGTTTCTCAAAAAGTCTAGCACTCAAGCCTTTCACAGGCCACTTACAGTACCATACAACCATATATAAATTATAGTGTGTTACCTTGAATAGAGGCAACTGACAATTGTTTATCCTAGAAAAGATAATTTGTGGTGTTTAATAATTCTTTTGTACAGCTTATTGTTCAGTGGTGTGAAACATTAAAAAAAATGCATGTGCTGGAACATTTCACTGACATGAAGCAAAATAGGACAGTTAATCCTGTACTAACGAATGTCCTTCCTCCATGTGCACCTCCATCCCAAAATCGAATCAGTTCGTTGGCTTTGCAACTTGCAAGATACATGTACATGTCCCAAGTTTGGATTGTAATCCGTCCATCGGTTCTAATGATTTCATTGAAATCTGGACATGTAGTAAAATAGTGTACAATTTTGTCGGCATAATTTGGTGGCTTAAGCATCTGTAATTTTTCCATATTTAAAAATTATTTTCAGAAAAAGATTTTTTTAAATGAGAAAAAATGTACCCATGTTAAAAATTGTGCCCATTCGTGTACTACAGCGAGGTCACTGCAATTTCGAAAACCACCACAGCCTCTTGGTTTTGAATTAGGCTATTAATATGGGCTAAAATGTGGGTCAACTGCCTTTTAGTTGTGACAAGGAATACCGCAATAGCACATAATTAATAGCCCCATTTAAAACCAAGAGGATGTAGAGTCTATGCTCTGTAAAACAAAGTTAGGCAGATGTTACTGGGCAAATCAAAGTTTGGCGCGTTTTTGTCAAATAATTTCTCCCAACCATTTACTGTATGAAGTTACCTAATAAAAGGTCAGAAATAAGTTGGGTAGGTGTTACTTGGTAAAACTGATGTTGGGCAAATTTTGTCCAACAATTGGGTTATTTTCTACCAACCATGTAGTTACCGATGAAATAATTGGGTAATATTTTTGGGCAAATTAAAGTTGGTCATTTTTGTCCAATAATTGGGTTATTTTCTACCAACCATGTAGACCTAGTTACTGATGAAATAATTTGCCCAACTAGTGTCGAATATACTACACATTATGGTGAGAATTGGGTGAATTTCCTATTGGGGTAAATTTTGTTGGTTAAAAGTTGAGTATTTTCTTTTCATCCAACACTGGGTAAATCATGCAAAATCTTTAATTTACCCAATAGTTAGTCGGACACATAAGTGCCCTCATGTTGGGTAAAAATTGGGCACTTGCCCAACATTTTTTTAGAGTGTTTGGATTTCAAAGTCCTGTAGAAAATGAAAGGGCAAAATCCTTAACATGGCAATGGGCAAGACAAATTGTCTCACTTTTTGAAATCTAGACTTCTAGATCTACAGGAAAATGAAAGATCATAAGATGATCTTCCACAAAATAATGTTCATAAAATTGTACATTATTTGACAACTTCAATTTTCTGATGAATCATTCAGTTCAGTGTTGATTATTAAATATAAGTAGGCCTAGATCTAGATCTAGACCTAGACTAGATCTAGTATAGTAATACCAATTTCAGATAACAGAGATAATTGTTCAAAATTACACCAGTCCCACGTACTGTAATACTATCTGGGTACACACCTACAAGTATGTGGTCCAATGTATTGGACCCACAGAACTCTTAAATACGTATTTAAGAGTTCTGTGATTGGACCCCATACAACCCATGATCCATAGAAAATGGAGGGTATTGTGTTATGTATGTATTGTAGCAGGAAACAGCACAGAAATCCGGGTTTTGGCCTGGCCATGGCTTTGGGTTTTGTAAAATCTTGAACAAAATATTTTTAAATATTCATTTGTGATCTAAAATTCATGGAAACAGTACAATTTGAATTTGATATCTATATCAATCAAATATTAGTTTGGATTAGTAACACATGCATTAAAAGAGCAAATTTGAGGCAAAGTTTAATAGACCAATTGAATTGAAGCGTATTCATTAACCATTGCTGAGGCATATAGAACTAGTCTACATGTTGCCCATGTGTTATGGATATGGGAACAAGTCTACAGCAAGTACCTGTTGATCATGTTCTAAACTTCTAATCTCAATAAGATGTGAACGTACCTTCTAGTATCTTTAACACTGACGGACATCCCCACCTTTGAACGATTTTGGTGAGAGGGTCTATGAACCCATCTTCACTTGAACTATCTCCGCAGCAGTTGTCGAGCTCCATTTTTAGACCCTCAGGCTCTAGCATGCAAGACTCCGATATGATGCGTATGTACGTACGTACGACGTACGTACAGGCTGCTTACGTTGGTGTATCATATAGCTCGAGCTCCCGGGCCGGGACGGCCGCGCCGGCTAGTATACCGAGTAAATAGAAATAGTACTGCGCATGGCATGCTGATCGCGAGAGACCAGGCCATGTGCGCGCTACCCCAAGACCAATACCAGGCAAACTTTACCCAAGTCTGGTTAAACGTAAGTCTAGTCCCCATTGAAGGTTTCCACTGCCATTTACGCATGCGCGTAATTGACGATGATAGTGTGTACGTTCCATGATCATTACTTACGTAGATTATGTAACTCTATAGGCCTACATGGTTAAGATGGCTCAGTTTTCACAAAAGATAAATCTTGGACTCTTTCAGCATCAAACTCGCACAAATTCATCGTCGCTTCAACACTCTGTTATTATAATTTTAAAATAGAAGTAAATGGTTACAATTACAGGAGAGATAATTTCAATTTTTCATAGCAATATTTACACAGCATATTGTGAGCTAAAGAAAATTGAGCTAAATATATTTGGTAAAAGTCGGTGGTCAATTACTACCCTATATAAGCAAACAAAAAAAGGCGCAAAGTGAAATTGGGTAACAGGCGTTGGTCAAATCAATACCCAATGTATGAGCAAACAAAAATTGAGCAAAGTAAAATTCGGTAAGTGGTGATGGGTAATTATTACTCAGCATATGAGCAAACAAAAATATGGGCAAAATAAATTGGGTAAGGGGCGGTGGTCAATTATTACCCAATTATGAGCAAACAAAAATTGAGCAAAGTAAAATTCGGTAAGTGGTGATGGGTAATTATTACTCAGCATATGAGCAAACAAAAATATGGGCAAAATAAATTGGGTAAGGGGCGGTGGTCAATTATTACCCAATTATGAGCAAACAAAAATTTGAGCAAAGTAAAATCGGGTAAGTGGTGATGGGTAAATATTACTCAGCATATGAGCAAACAAAAATATGGGCAAAATAAATTGGGTAAGAGGCGGTGGTCATTTATTACCCAATATATGAGCAAACAAAAATTTGAGCAAAGTAAAATTGGGTAAGTGGTGATGGGTAAATATTACTCAGCATATGAGCAAACACAAATTTGAGCAAAGTAAAATTGGGTAAGAGGCGGTGGTCAATTATTACCCAATTATGCGCAAACACAATTTGAGCAAAGTAAAATTGGGTAAGTGGTGATGGGTAATTATTACTCAGCATATGAGCAAACAAAAATTTGGGCAAAGTAAAATTGGGTAAGAGGCGGTGGTCATTTATTACCCAATATATGAGCAAACAAAAATTTGAGCAAAGTGAAATTGGGTAAGAGGCGGTGGTCATTTATTACCCAATATATGAGCAAACAAAAATTTGAGCAAAGTAAAATTGGGTAAGTGGTGATGGGTAATTATTACTCAGCATAAGAGCAAACAAAAATTTGGGCAAAGTAAAATTGGGTAAGAGGCGGTGGTCATTTATTACCCAATATATGAGCAAACAAAAATTTGAGCAAAGTGAAATTGGGTAAGAGGCGGTGGTCATTTATTACCCAATATATGAGCAAACACAAATTTGAGCAAAGTAAAATTGGGTAAGTGGTGATGGGTAATTATTACTCAGCATAATTATGAGCAAACAAAAATTTGAGCAAGGTAAAATTGGGTAAGAGGCGGTGGTCAATTATTACCAAATATATGAGCAAACAAAAATTTGAGCAAAGTGAAATTGGGTAAGAGGCGGTGGTCATTTATTACCCAATATATGAGCAAACAAAAATTTGAGCAAAGTAAAATTGGGTAAGAGGCGGTGGTCAATTATTACCCAAATATGAGCAAACAAAATTTGAGCAAAGTCAAATTGGGTAAGTGGTGATGAGTAATATTCCTCAGCATCTAACAATAATTTACCCAACTACTTGGTAAATTGCTCTCAACTCCTTGGAACGATGTTGTTGCTAAATGTATAATAATTGGGTAAATATAATGCCCTGAAATAGATTGGGATAAAAATTACCCAACTTTGGAAACGATTTCTCGACCAACCATCAGTTGCCCAACGAAATTTACCCAACTCGCAGTGGGAATGTGCCAAAATTACACAACTACAGGCAAAAATTACTCAATCCTAATTTGCAAAATAATGTTGGTAAATTTCTAGGCGAATTTCTACCCAACCATCAGTTGCCCAACAAAATTTACCCAACTCGCAAAGGAAATGTGGCAAAATTACACAACTACGGGGCAACTGGTTCCCAACCCTCATTTACCAATACTGTTGGTAAATATCCGCCCAATAATTAAGTAAAAATAATTGCCCAATATTGGTTAAAACACTTAAATGCTTAAATGGGTAATAATAGCCCAGAATAACGAATTGTTTTAACCAACCAACAATTACCCAACTAAATTTACCCAACATTTTAAGAGTGTAGGCGTAAATTGCACCAAATTTGGTCCGACATAAACCCTTATCATGCTCATATTTTTTGTAACTGTTTCGTTTGTTTATATTTGTTAATATATTTGTTAACCTCCCAACAGTTTGCATGCTCTGTTGATGATAGTGTGTCTTTTATTTTCCAAACATCATCGTTCCAGGGATGTTGAGTAATAGACGATGAGATGCGTTGCCCATGTCTTTGTTCAGGTGAAAGTTTACGTAAATGTTCTACCTTAGCCTCGGGAAAACAAATCCTGAACTACAAAGTAAATAATAATGTTAGCGTTACTCAGTACATGTCTTCGGCTGGTATAGTTTACATAAAGTTATAGCTTAGCTTTGAAAAAATAAGAAAACACGTAGCAAGGGGCTTCTGTCTTATACAACGAGCCGAGTTTAAGCCATAAAAATCCCCATTCTGACATTAGCTGAGACATGAATCCAAACAGAGACTCAGAAACGGATCGAGTCGGGTCGTCATCTTCCATTACATCAGGAGTAAGAATGCTTCAAGTCTGGATGATGCAAACCCTGGCACGTCACACCTGTCACGGGGTCAAAGGTCAGCCATGAAGTACACATGCATGAATGTGATGACATGTCGGTAAAATAAACACAACAGAGCATAAAGCTTGCTGGAGGTTGTTCTTTGGACTTGGATACGATCTTTATCCCTTTATTTTCATAGAGATGTCTTTTCAACGATTCTCTTTTAACTTCTTCTATTAATATCATTCTCTCTTTCTCTGTGCAGTCATACTCTTATTTTATTTTCTTATAAGATATTAATTTATTTGAGCATCTTCTATTTTCAATCACATCCTTTTCTTCTTTCTATGTTTTATTACCAAAGAGGGACTTGAACTTGTTAAAAAACAGCCGTGCTGCCTAATGTAGTTTTAATAAAAAACCGCTATATTGAAAGACTTAAAATAAAACAAATCAAAAAAAGTTATTTGCAGGGGCGTTTGATCCGATAGAGGGGGGGGGGTGATTTGGATGGCTGATACTCTTCTGATCATTGCGAACACTGTTCATTCCATTATCGTTCATCCAGTCGGATTTTCGTTCAAATATCGTAGCGTTTGGAGTGTTCTATACATTCGCTTTGAAGGTGTACAAAAGTCAATATGTATTCTTAGCTTTGTTGTTAGGGGATTAAAGCTCTCCCTTATCAGGGTAATTAGTTTTATATCTCATCTTTTATCATTAATCGTATTATGTGCCATAGATATCATGATCTATAGCGAAATATGGCCCAAGGACATCAACGGTTCAAAGTTTATTCTTAGATTATCATCTTATCGTTGAAATAAAATGACACCTGCACAGCATTTCTTGAGATGGATTGCGTAATATAATGGGTTAACCTGGGTCATGTAGTCCACTAGTTTAAATATCATATTTTTGCAGAAACGTTCGATGACTATAATAATTATGTTTAAAAGTATCTCAGAGATGCCCACGGTTTATTCAAACTTTTACACAGGGTAATCATTTGCTATGGAATATCAGGAATATATGTACTTCTTTTAAAGCTTATCTTCACTAGTTTGGCCAGGAGGGATTAGACCGCACAGCGAGGTCACTGACAGGTGGCTATCTCATCAACACAGCTATCAAATAACATAAGAAATAGAGGATCATGGGGAACCAACAGGCACCGATTGGGGAAGTTTTCTATAAAGAGGGAGCAAGTAGCTACAAGTAGGACAGTGGGGCTTAAGGGCAGCCTCTCTCGTGATTCAGCATACGTGTTGATTTGTTGTCGAACCCGAGACCTCCCCATCCAAGCCCTCTTCTCCAATACCACTGGGCCAATTCCTCCACCTTCAATTTCATGTGTACCTATACTACTCATAATTATGCAGTGGCGGATCAAGCTTCTAGGATTCTCGAATGGAGGAGCTCGGCTAGTCTAAACAATCTTTGTCATGTAAACCAGAAAATTTAATACATTTTGAAAAGAGAGAGAAGAAGAAAAAAAAAAGACAAGTGGTATTGCCTGGTACACTGTCGCTCATAAAGGTGGAATATTTTAGTTTTACCCTAATTTATGGACTTATTTTAAAAATAATTTAAAAATAATAGATCTAGATAATAGTATACATTCTCAGATTGTATTGAATAATAATTTGCCAATGTGTGTTTTGCAGGACTGCTAAAGCATGTGTATGCTACTATGCTTCTCAACAAGGGGACCTATGCCCTTAAAGGTAATACAAAGTTTTGGTATGGGGTCATGAATTTGGTTCAAATGAACATATTGGAAGCATATGCGATCCTACAACATTCAGTAATCGTTGTCGCGGTTGAAATCGAGTCTAAAGTTATGAAATTGTAAATAATAAACTCTTCATGTTGCATATAGCTCCCTCTCAAGGTCAACATATTAATTTAGCTATGAAACAATGTTTCTTGACTAAAATCGAACGATTAGCTGTTCCCGTTTGGAAATTATATATCACAACTCCATATTCTGAGATTTTCATGGTCGCAGCTACCATTGTACGGCCGTAGGCGCTATTTGAAATTTATCAAAATTTACCGGGAGCACCGGTAAATTTCTATATTCAATTTTTCTCGAAAGCAGAAGTGTTTTAGGGGCTAGATTTTCTAGTGCTTATAATACATCCACAGGGACATCCAAATATATCAACATTGTAAAGAATCACTATCCACCCAATTTTCAAAATTTCCCAAAACTTTGTATTACCTTTAAGTCAGAAATGACAGTGATGAGGATTAATGCTTCACAAAAGGGCACTAATATAGCATATCGATACGGTTTTGATCCTGGGGCCTCACAGTTACGAGGCCATTGCTTTGTTACTGAACCATGACTGTACGCAGCGGGGGCTAGGGTAGCGGGCAGTTTCCATAAACAAACAAAAACATAGAAAATGCAATACATTTTCAATAATTTATTGCATTTTACCCCGGTTCCCAACATTACAAAATCTTCTGTGTGCCCATGCCTTGAGCCATAATGCATGGCCGTCCAGAGGATTTTTGTTATGTTGGAGACCGCCGCGGTAAAATGCAATAAATTATTGAACATTTATTGCATTTCCTGTTTTTTTATATTTATGGAAACTGCCCCCTACCCTACACTCTTATTTCCACGGAGTCAAATTTCACTCTAAATGGCGTCAGCTGGGAGTCAACTCTATTCCTAGTTAAAGTGACACGGATTCCGAATCAATTTGACTCGGATTGTGTGGCATCAGCTGAGAATTGACTCAATTCAGAGTCAAGATGACTCCTTTTCCGTGTCACTTTAACTAGGAATAGAGTTGACTCCCAGCTGACGCCATTCAGAGTGAAATTTGACTCCGCTGCGTACAGTCATGGTTCAGTGACAAAGTAATGGCCTCGTAACTGTGAGGCACCAGGATCAAAACCGTGTCGATATTAGTGCCCTTTTGTGGGGAATTAATCCTCATTACTGACATTTATGACTTAAGGGCGTAGGTCCCCTAAGTTGATAAGCATTGTAGCTTACACATGCTTTAGCAGTCACGCAAAACACACATTGGCAAATTATTATTCAAAAAAATCTGAGAATGTATACTATTATCTAGATCTATTAGTTTTAAATTAGTTTTAAAATAAGTCCATAAATTGGGGTAAAACAAAAATATTCCAACTATAAGAGCGACAGTGTATATTATGTAAATTATCCCTACTAAGAAAGGGAACAGACATGACAGATGTTATACAGTGCCTTCTTCCCCCCCCCCCTACATACCGACTTCTCATATTTCTTGCTACCGTCACCATTATGAAAAGCCCTTCGAGTGACGACTATTTTTAGAATAAAAAATCACGTTGCCAATAATATCAATATGAACTAAATCCCGGTTAAAATCAGATGGATTTTCAGAATATTTATACACTGATTTATTTCGATGTTAAATATTATGCAATGGGGGGGGGGGGGGGGGGCGGACGATGTAGATAAGCCCAAGCATTAACATCATTCTGTTTAGCCCCGCCTTGTCAATAACAAACGTGACAATATGTGTGGAACAAAGCTCTTTCCACGTAATACAAACCCTTTTCATGTTTACTTGGATATAACAATATTCAATAGAGGTACCATAATAAATCATTGTGGATTCGACATTGATGTACTATTTCACCTCTGTATTCATACGACAATGTAGAGTGGTAGCAACATGGAGTGTGCGAGAAATGATCCTTGCCCCCTGATGAAAAGAAATAGGTCGTATTTTGCATGAATGTTTATCGCTTGATATTTGATGTTCATGAAAGTTCCATAAGGGCACACCATAAAACATGTAGAATCTTATCACCAAACAACCGGGAACATTCGTCTGCTATCATTTTCAAGAGAACAATACACTGGATGCTGACGTGCAATGGTGATGGGAGTAACATGTCTGTATGTTAAAGTACATTTAGTCAATACAATTTCAATCCATCTCCAACCCCCCCCCCCCCGAACCTTTGGAACCTTTGGCGACGGAGTGCTTCTGATAATCATTAACATCCAAGCATCGTAGACCTATATTTCGAATGCAATTAGCAAATTTTGACTTTTCCTCTTGGTTTATGATAAAGATTAATAATAATAATGGGCTGTATTGTGTCCGTTTTCATTCAAATCAGGATAGAACGATATTCGTTGTTTTGCAAATCCTAATACAAATCAGGTGATGATAGCAGTCCCGTTCGTACAGCGCTCAATATACTACGTTATATACCAGTCATGAAATTTAGTTGCTAATCCGCACGATAGCGCACACACTCCGCTCCCTATGGAGTATTCTGGCCAGGCGCTATCATTACGAGCGTACGCAATCATTATGTCAATCCAACCACAATAACCATGTAAATGCTTGCATCCTATCGAATACCAATTGAACACCTATTCACCCTTCTTTAGAGAATAAAATCTCTCCCAAACTGCGTGTGTGTCGGGAAGGGGGGGGTGGGGGGGGGGGGGCAGGAACGGGAGGGGCAGATGGTCTCGAATGGGGTCCTCTAATATTCAGGGCGTGAGGTCACAAAGGGGCCAAAACAAAAATCATGGCTAAAACAAGGGCATATGGATTGGCTGGGGAGGTAAGATGGTAATGTGAAGACATACGAGTGAATCCATCCAAAACACCTTTCTTCCGACCAAATAAAGCGATCAAAGAACCTCTCAGAACCTGCCGATATCGTTATCAAGTGTTAGGTGTCCCTTTCTACTTCGTTCATTTTTGTATTGTTATAAAAACTCCTAACTTATTTACGTCTTAGGTCCAATCAAAAGTGAAAACAATCACAGGCCTACATAGTACAATGACTGTTTTTTACTAATCCTACTCTGCAGCAGATGTTGCTGGAACGATTTGCATTGGAAGAGAGAGGCGGCGAATTCGAACCTAAAGTAACAAAACAAAATCACTGAAACTTTGAAGTGAGTTCTGTGTTTGCGTGAAGGATTGAAAAATCTATATTTGAAAAGTAGTTATACTGGTCCCACCCAAATCGACACAACATTTCAAGAATTTTTCGCGTCAGTTCAGATATGTTCGAACATTCATCATCAACCCGAGTCACCTGTAAACCTTTCGATTTGATTATGAAAATGACCCGTTTCATTTTTCAAAGGTATTGCATTTCAGGATGATACATGCAAGCTCGTTTTGATCCTTTTGATATTTGCATGTTGACAAATAAAAGGAATGAAAGGGTGAAATGCATTCCAAGCAGGGCCTATAAGTTTAAGTAGAATGTTAGATTCTTTCAAGAGTATATCACTGCATACATGCTGTCTACATGTTATGAAACTGCGATGAGTAACAGAAGCCACGGGCGTTAAAAAAGGTTTTCTACAGTAACATGAATATTTTATTTAAAATCAATGTTGGCCCAGGTTGCGCTTCCAAAATCTTGTGTTATAAGTATTTTGTTATAGTGAATATATATACTACGAATTCCTGCTAATAGAATATTGGCGCTATCATTTTTTTCTCCTTTATAGTCAAAATGAATATTATCATGAATGATAAATCATGCATGAGTTTTTAATATTTTGTCATGCTTTTTCCTAATTTTCAGTAGCGCTAGAAACTTTTCTATAAGACTTTAAGTTTAATAGACATTGAGTGTACACTTATTATAGGCCTCAATGGTATGACACTGGAAATAATATTTTCAATTTTAGCACTGTGAGCTACCATTTAAACAAAAAATTGTTTCTTATTCGACAGCTCATTTCATTAATTTATCCGTGTCTATCAGTCTATTTCATGTTTTATTTATATTTTTTAAATTTCCAAACAACAAGAAGTAAATTGTCATCTTATTTGTGAATTCTCAAAGATTCCAATTAGCTAAGTTTGTTGGCAAGTGCATGAATAAAATATAACCATTATGACTTTTTTCATCATGTTGCTGTAGAAAACTAGCAAAGAATTCGATTTCCATAGAAGATGATACACCTACCTTTACCTCGATGAAGTGTGAATGATGTTAATCGAAAGAGAGTCCATCTGCTAGTTCAATGTCGTTTATTGTCCACACTACACTCAAGACCCTTTTCTTTCACACTTTTTGGAGCAGAAGTTTATCAACCTAGTAAAAAAATATGAAAGTATACAATAACGCAGGTTTGATAGGCACTTACCGCCTTCACCGTCCATTGCGAACTGTAGATTCGGCTTCAATAGATGTGTAGGGAGAAAGTCACGTGAGCAGGTGTTTGTTTTGCCCTCGACTGCCTTTTTGTCAATTTTGTGCTATTTCTTATCGATCTGTCTACCAAGGATAATCTTTTTTTTTCTATTCAAACTGAAGTTTGGTTTGAATATGTTTTATATAAATAAATCTGCGTAAATATGTTGTGAAAAACAGTAATGAAGAGGAGTCAGAAGTCTGTTTTTCAGTTTCTTTGTAGAAAAATTTGACTTGTGAATTTCATTATCAATGTTTTCCCCTGCCCTGTTTGAAATGCAAGCTGTGATTAACTCCGTTCACGTTAACTTTTGCTAGCATATTATAGGGGTCAATTGCCGTTTGGTGTACAACCAGTTCGTCTACTATCCATATTGTCTAATAATAATTTAATCATGAATAACAATAATAATCATCAAAATTAATGATTACTAACCTTGTGGGTAGTAGACGAAATGGACAATAGAAAAACTGGGAATTAGAACGACTAGCATTTAGACCAAGTGAGTGATAGACCAAATGGGTAATAGACTTATTGGAGATTAGACCCAAATGTATATTAGACCAAATATACCTAATAGTCTAAATGGTCTTTAGACCAAATGATAAGTAGACGAAATGATTTTTGGTTCATGTGGTTATTAGGCGCGCTGGGTGTAGACCACATGGGAACAAACCGATTGGGTAGTAGACAAAGTAACTAGTCATTGACCAAACGGTTTTTAATGAGTAGGCTAAGTTGTATCTAAAGTTGACAATATTTTTTAGATTTTTCGGCTAGCACTCACTATAATATTATAGCAAGTAAAGTCTAGATACGTATCTGGTCCGGTGATGGCGCTATACGACAATGGGAATCATGGGCATACTTTGTATTACATACTGTGATAATTCTTTTGTAATGTGAATTTTATGAGGAAGGAAATTTCCGAAACAGGTTGCATGCAGTGTGTGTGTGTTTGTATGTGTGTTTATGTGTGTGAAAGGGGGTTGGTGTGGGTGGGCTAGCGGGGGGGGGGGGGGGGGGGGGTGTCATGAGTTTGTTGGTGTGAGAGTGTGTGACAGGATGGTAATAATTATGTAACCTTAAACCTTCCTCTAATGTTATTTTGATTATACACTGTTACATGCAAGAATTGTTTTCTTCTTTTTCTTTCTCTATGTTCATTGATTGATGTAACTCATGAAGTGTCTTATATCAATGATCTTTTTTTATATTGCTTATTTTGATAATTTCTTGTTATGTGAATTTCTTGTTATGTGAAATTATGAGGAAGAAAATAAAATATCATTTAAAACAAAACAAAAAATGAGATTCGAGCGAAATTTAAGTTGCAACCAAACATGCTTTTGCGGGGGGGGGGGTGGAACTCTTTGCCGAATCTTTCTGTTTTTTGAATGTCCTATATCTTTTGCAAACTTCATTCAGAGGGGGGGGGGGGCATCAACAAAAAAGGGCACCTTCAAAGGGAAACATCAAAGCGAAAATATACAAATTTTTGACATTATTTTGTATACCCCTATATTGTGATTTTATATCTATTTCTCTCTTTAAATAGTCCAAAATACTGATTAAGCATCATACTTTGCAGTTGGTGCTGGTCTGAAGATACATTTGCATGCGAGCCACACACAACAAAGACTGAAAAGATATTATGGAGAAAGGATCAGAAAAGGGCACTTATTAGAAAAGAAAAGGAACACGTATCAAAATAAAATGGGAGCTTATCAGAGGTGAAAAGGGGACTCATCAGAGATGAAATTGGGGACATTTATATCATTATGTTCTTCGTTTTTAAACTGCTTCATATCATATTTTGGGGGCATATTTTTGTGATATCTGAGAGTTCTTGATCTTACCACTCAGCTACAAAGTATGTCGCCCTCATGTGTTTTCATGGTGTAATATGTAAACAAGATGGCGGGGAATACTATCGTAAATAGACAAACTTCTTGACTTTTCGAGACTTGTTTACAATCAAGGAAAGTGTCAAAGAAAAATGGATGGCTCTAGGAGGAAAGCCAATGTTCGTGTGAAATATTCAGGAGAATCTGTGTCGAAACCGAAAATACCAACTCCAGAAATAATCGTTGATCATGAGCCTGAAGATGACACTGCTTCGGATGCGGAATACAGCGACGATAGCGAGTAGGTTCACCAGTCATGACAAGTGGTCCGGTAGAGCTTGGCACGCCCACGGCTCGGGCGGGCGCGGGCCTTGGTTTGGGCTCCAGTGGCTCTGCAACTCTATATAAAATGGGGGGGGGGGGGGGGGGAGGGGGAGAATTTAAGATAAAATGTATAGACTAGGTCTACTTCTTTTTACTTGAGTAGACCTAGGCCTAGTTTTAATAATTTTATTAAAGGTAAAGACCAGTAATGGTCATGCGATTGCATTGTGAAAGAAACGTTGTGGAATCGATCAGAAAAGGTCGATCATCTAGCATCTAGCATCTGCAAGGTTCTGGAATCATCAAAATGATAAGAAATTTGGCTCATTCTTCGTAAAGTTACAAGCACTATACACAGAAAGATGTAGATCTATATGGGACTACCCTATCTCTCTCACCAGACCATGAGAGAAATAAATTTACCAAATAGACTATATGAATTAGTAGGCGGTTTCCCGGCAAATTTTTTATCATCATGTATTAGTCAAAACATATTCTTTCACATGATTGGTAATGAGAGCTTCCATTTCATTTTTTGAAATTGGGGCGTTGCCAATACTGGTCTTTACCTTTAAGGAGAACCCTGCATAAATCATTAAAATTAAATGATTTTTGAAATTGATCATTTCACTTGAAAGTTGAAGTTGACTTGGATTTGGAAGTCTTTTTTGTCAACGAGAATTTTCTTGCACATTTCTCTAAAATGTGCTTGATCTCATCTAGCCTGGTCAGACATAAGTGTTGTGTATATTTAGATATTGTCTTATTCCTCATAATCTAGTAAGAGAGTAGACTAAGTGTGCCCAAAATTGTGTACAAAAATACTACAAATTCAAGCAAGAACATTGTCATTTTTATATTAAGAAAGGTGCTAGATGGTGGTGTGGTGTCATGATTACGAACTAAAGCAATGCACTCATTCAGGTACAGTTTGACGTTTTAACTTAAAAGATAACAATCCATATTTTCTAGAATCGAGATGCATTGTACTGTAGACTAGTAGAAAATGTATTGGATCTGAAAATGGCGATGCTGGAGACTCTTCTTCTTCTTCTTCCAGTGCAAGTACAGTCCTTGGGTAGAGTATTTTTGTACTATTGTGTAGTGCTGCGAACAAGTGTGCCATGCTGCATTTTGTGAGCCTCCAAAAAAGAGGTCCCAAATGGTTTTAGAATTGAGTAGTAAAAAGTGTTCATTGTGCAAGTAAAAATGACTCGTTAGCATGAGCTCCACGCATCGTCTACATTTACATCTAGACCAATTTTATCATTACCGGTATATTGTCATTGTTGATAATCAACCAGCTTTTTAATATTGAATGAGATAATCGTTTCATGCATATTCTCATCGTCGGGTGTCGAGCTAACTTTCTATCTTCTTTATTTTGTTCGCAGTGCTCTTGAACCAGCCTGGAGCAACTCAGTTCATAAAGACTCTGGGGAACTTTTCTACTTGGAAGCAGGAAAACCGGTGCTATCGCCTCGGGAAATTAACAAGGGTCCCACCACTCCAAAAGACACAACTCCTGGCAAAACCAACAGGAAAGGCATTGCCCAGCTACAGAAGGTCCTCAAGGTTTCAAAGAGCAGAGACTCTACCCCTCAGTCGTCGCCCAACGGAAGCCGATTCTTCTCACGGACTCCTCCCGGGAGCAACCACAAGCTGCGGAGGTCATCTCCCGGGTCACAGTCCAACGGGGGCACACCAGTCAAGGAAGTCATTCTGAAAGTAGGGACTTCACCTCCAGGAAGCCCTAAGGATACCCTGAGCATCAGACTCCAGGGATGGTTGGGGATCGTCCCAGGGAAGGGCGCAACAGACCTTCTGTCAGGGAGTGTCATGGGGAATGGTAGAGAACACAAGAATGGAGGGCCAGTGCGTGTGGATGACAGATTGATGGTTAGAGGACTTCTTCCGCAGGGCGCTGCTATGAAATCAGCGGAAATTGAAATTGGTAAGTTTTCTACTAGTATCATTACTTGGATATTGTTGGCAATATAATTGTTAGGGTAAGGAGCAAGTACATGTACAAGTAGAATTACACTCCCCAGTGATTATTACAGTAATGTTTGTTATCTGCATTATTGTATATTTTACTGAATAGAGCACGAAACTTTGCACACTGGAGTGTACATTATAAGCGATTTATTGAATTGAAGGTACAAATATTGTGCCTGTATGATTTAAACTTTGAGCTTCTTTATTCACTCTGCAGTCTGCAGTTCCTTTCATAAAGTGTTATAAAATGTTGACATATTTAAATTTACATTACATAGTATGTCATACTTGTACATCTCTCTTCATACTCTTACTTTCCTTTTCATTTGCTGCTATGCTCTTTGATTTATGTATCCCATTTGTTACTTGATCATGCAAATGTACAGTTGTACATGTAACTCTGTCTTTTATAACATGATAAAATGTTTGTTATAATTAAATACATACTGTACATGTATATGCTTTCAAGTTGGTGTAATCTCTCTGTAAACATGGAAATACCAGGATAGTTTCTGTAATATTGATTTATTTTGCAATCATATCTGTACTTTATACCAATAAATTTCACTTTCTACAAGAGCTTTTTTCTATAAAAATAATTTAAAACTCAATTAAAAAAAAAAAATTCTAAAGCAAAGACATGAGCGGTTAAAATTTGTTTGCGTCACCAAGGTGTATGTTTTGCATTGATTGCAGTAAAGTAATGTATCATTGAAAATGAGAAAGCAGTACATTTAGTATGTACATGTACATGTACTGTGTCTGTATATTATAGAAGATTGACCTAAAGAGAAGTTTGAGTTCTGGGAAGAGGTGAAAAATAATTTGTGAGCGTTATAATTGTTATTATGCAAGAGTGGAAGAACATCAGATAAAAAAAATGTTTCCCGAAAAGCATGGCTCTTGAAATTCCTTAATATATGGCATGTAACAGCATAAAATTCGGGACAGATTTGTATGCCACATGTTCGTGTAGTCCCATACATCTTCTGGGTACAGTGCAAGACTGGGCCAAATGTCTTATCATTTTAATAATTCCAGAACCTTGCAGTACACACCAATACTTATGCTAGGTGATTAACCTTTTCTGATCGACTCCACAACGTTTCTTTCACAATGCAATTGCATGACCAGAACTCAACTTTATCTTTAAGGTTTAAAAAAAAAAAATTGGAAGAAGAAAAAAAATCAATAAATTGTTCTTTTTAATCAAAGATGTAGTTGAGGTCATGAGAATATAAATTCTGGAGGTGTAAAGATTACCATAAGGAAAGGTATATATATATTTTTGTTGTTGAAGGATACAAAGAAAGGTTAACATACCGGTATAGAAGATAGAGAGAGACAATGATTGAATAAAAACAAAGAATAACGTAAAGATAGATGGAGAGGGAGAAAAATGCATGTAGCTGTACTGAGAAAAGACACAGAACTTAGAAGATAGAAAAAGGGTAAAAAAAACTCAATATGAGCTTTGAATGTGTTTGCATCACTGATATTGATGGACCTAGATTTAAGCTACATAGTAGCAACAAATCTTGAATTTACAACAAAAAGAATGATGTAGTAGCTCAAAACTTTGTATAAGTAAGAAAAATCCACTTTTAAGATGTTCGAAGAAAACAATACTTTAACAGTTAACACACAAGCCTATGGAAGTGATTTCAATCCTTGGAGGCTTTACTTTGTCAGTAGTATGTAAAGAGCTCCCATATTAAAGTCCTTACTAAAATGGGTTCGGCTAGGCAAGGTTTTAATAGTAATCTGTAAATGCACTCTCAGAACTCTGTAGAGCTGAAATGCAATCAGACTGAAGAGCATATTACTGTAATACAAAGAACAAACTCAACCATGAAGAAATGAATAGAGGAAGCCCTGTCTGTCCAACTCAATGTTCATTGTAGTGTACCACTTTATGTGATGGTTGGTTGGTGTAAGTGGAAAAAAGAATTTGCATTATCTACACTGATGTACATGTAATACTTTACTTAGAGGCTTATACATACATGTAGTTTGCATAGTATCAAAACAGTAGTGTACAACATGTAACTAGACTGGTATTCTTGACATATATTTACTTGCAAATGTCAGTTTGATAATGTACATGTGTAATGTATGCACTGTGCATTGCCCCCCTTTTTTGTAGGCACTTTAACAAGTTTTATGTAGATCGCTCTTAATCTTATAGATGCTAAGGTGTGATTGCTCCACAGCTTGTTTGAGTTTGAGTTTGAGTTGGAGTTTATTAACAACAAAAATAATAACAAGTAAAACACAATGTATCAAGCATGATTACATAAAATATAACAATATAACACAAGATCGATAACATTACACATGAATAATATAAATATTGTTTTACAAAGTATGTCGTATACAAATGGAATAAAATATTATGTGTACACTTTTGTTGTTAAAGGGGGTACCAGAAGTTAGCACAAGTGCTAGTCGAGTCTGGTTCCCTGTCTTTGGCAAGAATTTTAAAACTATTTTTTTTTTTGCTTGTCATGTGATATCGATTATATAAGGGTCTTAATAAGTGTATATCACTCCCTGTTATTTTTGTTAGTAGTTGTATTGACTACTATTGATATTTAACTTACCACAATAACTTGACAAGCAATTCAAACCACACTTGGATAAAGTATGTACATGTATGAGCAATTTAGCATGCAAGTAAGGATGAAGTTATTATATTTTTGGTGGTATCAAGATCAAAGGTTATAAGTCACAGTGTCATAAGTCACAGTGTCAAGAATCCTAGAAAATACATTGTTACCACATAACTTCAAAAAAATCATTGAAGCCATTCAAAGTTTCAAAGCAAACTTGGGATGGAGTTTGTATGAGCATGCAAGAATGAACTTATTAGATTTTGGGTGTTTAAAAGGTCACAGGTCACAAAAGTGTTCAAAATCCCAGAAAATATCTTATTAATGTCATAATTTTTAGTTTAATGAACCATGTTGACCAAACTTGGCTCAAGTATTTAAAGCCACTAAAGAAATTAAATCATAAGGAATAGGGTCTGTGAGGTCACAGGAATCAATGAATTTACATGTAGATGTAGGTGAAGGCTTATTACAGATGCAGCCACATTCATCTTGTTGAAATTGGCATTTTGCCCTTCGTCCCACTACATTATCCCTGTGTGTGTGCGTGTCTCTCTCTCTCAACATTCATGACAATTGTACATCATGATCTCCATGTCTTTTTGGCTTAACTTCCTACTCTTCCTTTCTGTTTCCCCCCTCTCACTCTTTCATATTTGTATCCATGTTGGTCCATCATAGGTGATGTAATCTCAGCCATCAATGGTGTACCTGTCTCCTACTCATCAGCTGAAGCTGTGCTCAATTCTATGGAACCTGTCAAACAGGTAAGATCTACAAGGGGGAATTCCCCATCGACCCAGGTTTACACGTCCAAATGTCCAGGAGACTGATGGTCCACAAGACATACATGTTTACACTTTTTGGTGGTCCCACATGTACGATCAGTTTGACCAGTCAATCAAGACCAAATGTTTCAGTCTCGTATAACTGACAATTAGACATGCAGTAAGGTCATGAGACCAAAGCTTGGACAGGTAACATCCTGAAACCTGTGACAACTATTAAAAAGGTTCATAGTGCCAAGTTTACCAAGACCAAAGGCTCAAGGGAATAAAGGAAGAATGTTCATCAAATGCAAGATTCCAGTCTCTTGGACGTTTTCACACACACATATACATTTTACAATTCAAGAACAATACTGAAGGTTTAGAAGACCACATCCTTACAGAATCTTAGACTAAAGCATCCAGAGACTTACAAAACTTAGTGTCAAAGACATTCTCAGATGAAGGTTTGAATTTTGTTGACCTTCTTCTTATTCTTTGAAAATTCATTAGATTGATTTTCTTTGTTTAGTGCAAATTTGTTCCCATTTGGTGTAATTGACCTTCAGTCAAGTGGGCTACTTGTGTGTGTACCAATCATGGTAATACACTCATATTTCAGATTAGGTTTCTCTATTTGTTACTTTCCTTATAGAATCAGGAAACGTAATTTAAGTTCATTTAAAGACAGTGTTACTGAATAGTCCATTTTCGTAATGTAATCAAATTTAATGTTAGATTAAACAAGAACTTACCTAAGTTTGAAGTTTGAGCTTCATTTTATGAAGTAACAGAGAGTCTAGGGATAATGTGAGATACGAGCTGCGCGTGCGCCAATCAGTCTTGAAAAAATAGTGAGGCCAGAGTGAGAACTTTATGATTAAACAGAGATATTTGTCCTTCACCTTTTTCTGTAATACACCTAAATTTATTTCTCGAAGCAATGGGAGGGAGGGTAGGGCACATAATCCCTAGACTCTCCGTTACTTCATAAAATGAAGCTCAAACTTCAAACTTAGGTAATTTTTCGTTTAATCTAACATTTTATCTCGTAACTCCAAGTTACAGGATTCTGTGAGATATTGAAAGCCACTCTGGATTCACTAGAAACATACACTCGTATGAAACAAGATATCAAAGGTCAACAAGTTTATTATATACATGTACTTCTGCACAGATCGACATTATTTTGTGACGAAGAAAAAACACAATTTCTTCTGGAAACGAACATTTCATCTAGAAAAACTGCACCAGTTTATATAAGCAAAAAATACTTGTCATTGTCAACTGTAACAAAGACGGGCTCTCAGAAATTCTAGCCTGTTCCTGTAAACATACCAAAAAGCATGCATGAAAATTGAGGAGTTAACAAAAAACTGAGCCACTTTGGCCTACCAGCAATATGTCTGAAAACATGCCAGAAGAATAGAAAAAATGTCACCCAACCATGCATGAGTTGCATAAAAAACTGGCCTATTCTTAGGCCCTAATTCGGACATAATGATTCTTATCTTTAATCAATCAACGACTACTTGTACGTCCGAAAGTCAAGCTTCCAATACAGCCCTTTGGAAATTGTCAACATGTTTTTCTATAAGCGGCTTGTTATAGTAAGTACGAAAGGTGTTCTCCGATGACCAGCCAGCCATCAACATAATATCACAGATGGGCACATGTCTCGCTTCTGCTGCGGACGTTGAAGCTGCTCTTGTAGAATGAGGCTTGTATTTCGCAATGTTAATTCCTGAACGCGACAAACCCTCCTTTGCCCAACGGGCTATCGTGTCTTTTGATACTGCACGGTGAGGTCTCTTGTAACTTATGAAAAGGCGTTTCTCTTCTCCTCGAAGCGATCCTGTCTTTGTCAAATACAGCCTTAAAGTCTGCACTACACACAGTCGCTTGTCAAACAGGTACTCTTTCAAGCAGATCGTTACACCACAGTTTCCTGGACGACTCTGCTTCAACAAATCTGTTACAGTGAATCTTGCGCTGTCTTCCTGCAAGTCTAAGTTGTCTATTCTCAAGAGGTGAAGCGTTTGTACACGCTGTGCTGATAACAAAAGTATCAGCATACAGAGTTTCAGAGTTAAATCTTGTAGTGAAATGTCAGCATCTACTGGAATAGAGCGAATGTAGTCCAACACCTTTCCAACATCCCAAATGTCGGAATACCGAGGTCTTGGTGGTTTCAGATTAAAAACTCCCTTCATGAACCTTGCCACCATCTGGTTGTCCTTCAAGGATTGCCCTCCTTGAAAAAGAGCATAGCTACCGATAGCACATTTAGCTGTGTTTATAGCACTATATCCTATTCCACTCTCCATCAGGTTTGTTAAGAAATCTAAAACCTCACCGACATGCGTCTGCAACGGATCAGTCGACCGTCTGTGACAAAAGTGAATCCATCGCCTAATGTAGGAGATGTACTGTTTTCTGGTGGATTGCCTCCATGACGCCAATATGATGGGTCAAGCTGATTCCGGAATGCCTCTTGCCTGGAGCGATTCCATGATAATCTGCAAGCAAGCAAGAACAGTTTGTTGCATAGGGGGTGAATTTTCCCGGTTTCTGTTTGGATTAATGTATGCTCACTCTGCGGCAAAACAGTAGGCACATCAATTAATAATTGTAATAACCTCGGGAACCACGATTGTGACGCCCATTTTGGGACTATCAATATCCCTTCTGCCTTAATATCCTCCACAACTTTCTGGAGACACTTATTAATGATACAGAACGGGGGAAAAGCATAAAACTCAAGTCCCCCCCCCCCAATCTAGGGTGAATGCATTAACGGCTTGTGCCCCTGGATCAGGTTGCCATGATACATAGTCTGATAGCTGGGTATTTAACCTAGATGCAAAGAGGTCAATCTTTGGAGTACCCATCAAGTTACACAACTCCTTAAAAACTTTAGGATTTAACATCCATTCAGTTTCATCCCTGAAGTTTCTGGACCTTTTGTCTGCAATGACATTCTCTACACCAGGCAAGTGGGCTGCTGTGGCCCATATATCCCTTTCTATACACCATTGCCATAATACACGAGCAAGTTCATCACATTCCACAGATTTGATACCGCCCATTGCATTAATGTAGCTGACTGCTGTGGTGTTATCTAGCCTCATGAGAACATGGATGCCACTTTTTCCGTTACAGAAGGCCTTCAGTGTAAAGAAGGCTGCAAGTAATTCTAGATAATTTATATTGTTCCCACTGGCGAGGGACTTTGAAGGTTTCCATCGCCCTCCACATTGGGCTTTACCATCCGTACCACCCCAGCCAGAACCACTAGCATCACTGCTCAACTCAACATCTGGTTTCCTTCTACCCAAATGTTTAATTGCTGACTCAATGTTCTCCACCCACCAATGCAATTCTTCCTTTGCTGTGTCTGTGAGTGTCAAATTAGCATCATAATTGCCCTTATGTGCTTTCAGGTTAAAGATTTTGTCTCTTTCAAGTGCTCTGTAGTGCAATTTTCCTTGCTCACAAGCAGGAAGAGTTGCTACAACTTTCCCAATAAAACAAGCCAGCTGTCTTACCGTAACTTTGCTTTTTCTGAGCAATTTGCCCGCAAACTCTCTCATCTCAGCTACTTTCCTCTCTGTCGGTTTGACAGTCATTGTATCTGAGTTTATATCAAAACCTAAGAAAACGAGTTGCTGGCTAGGTTCAAATTTGGATTTTTGAGGGTGAATAACAAACCCCAAATTTGTCAGTATTTCTGTTGTGTCATGCACCGCATGTACTACTTGGTCCTTAGACTCTGCTATAATAAGTATGTCATCAATGTAGGAGATAATAACATGCCCCCTGCTCCTGAGCACGGTTAAAGGCACTTTAAGCACTTTCGTGAAAATCCTGGGCCCTGGTGAAAGCCCATTAGGTAGCGCTCTGAATTGAAACAAATTTCCTTTCCACTGGAAACGCAAGAATTTTCTGCACCTGAGATCTATTGGGATAGAGTAGTATGCATCCTTTAAGTCAAGTGATGCCATGAAACATTCTTTGGTTAACAATTGGACCACAGTTTCAAATGTGTCCATTTTGAAGTGGTGGAAATCCAAGTGATTATTCAATTCTGACAAGTTGAGAATCATTCTCAATCTTCCGTCTTTTTTCTCCCTTGTGAAAATATTGGAAATAAACTCGCCAGTTATGTGGTCACATCTTTCAATTACCTCTTTGTCCAAAATGTTTTGTATCTCTGTATCTACAGCCATCATTTCAGTAGGCCCGAGTTTATAAGGGTGGGGTATGTATTTCTGTAGGGGTGGTGCCCCTATGAATTCCAATTTATATCCCCTGACAATGTTCAAGATATTTCTATCGGAAGTTAGTTCTTCCCATTGGCTCAAACGCAAATTTATTTGGCCTCCTTGAAAAAGGTTACAATTCAGAGTGCTACTCAGTGAACAATCATTCCTCACCTCATCATCTGTCTTTATCAGTTTGGATTCTAGTACAGGGGCCTGGACTGGGTGGCTGGTGCCTTGGAACCTCTTTGTTTCCTCTGACCTCTCATGTACCATCCTCTTCCTCTGCCCCTCGGGTAGAGTCCCCGCCCTCTGTTCTGCATACTGCCTAAAAAAGAGGGCGTTGAAGGAGAGTTTTGGTTTCCCCGGCCTCTCCCGGGATAGGTTGGCCTGATGAAGCTACCTGAATATGGGCTATATCGCTGCTCCTTGAATTTCAGGGTCCCCATTTTAGTAACAGACACTGCCTTCTGTTGTTCTGTCATGTCTTTGACAACTTTACCAAGATCCTCACCAAAAAGTTGCTGCGTTACCTTGACTTCAGGGCGACACAATGGTTGATATCTCGGATTCAGTTCAGGCCTTATACTCTCCCTTCTGAACATGTTCACCTCATAATTTGCATGGGCCAGTAATGCCAAGGCCTCTTCCTGTTCTGGGGAAGACTTTTCCGCTATTAGACCTTTAATTAGAGGCTTTTGGAGTTTTTGCAGTCTCAAGTCTCTTGATTTTGTTTTTGCATGGATATTATCCCAAATCAAAGGGTTCACCTTGGGTACTACCAGGTTGGGGATGTTGTTTGGTGGAACATACTTGTCCATGAGAGTGGTCATGTTTTCCATGCCTAGCCGTTCTGATAGCATGATGTTTAGGCTGTCTACCAGCTCGTCATTTGCATCTGGCCCCAAAGGGGCTTGTGTCTGAAAACGGCCTGCAAAGCCCTTAGCCAATATAGGGCTAACAATATCCCCTGCATGCCCTGTTGCCAAGTCTGTTTCTACTTCAACTACATGGTCAATGTTCTCAACTTTGTCTTGGCAGACGGAAGGGAAAAACAATTTCCATCATCCTCATGTTCGTAAGGGTATTCATAATCGGGTTCAAAGCTCCCATCATCAAGGGTCAATTCCTCCATATACTCATTATATGCTTGTTGTTGTACCACTTGGGCATCTCCAGATCTAACCTTAACACTGTCATTTTTCCCAACTGTACTATCACCGGACATTTTCTCACAGAGCTTTTCCAACATTAAATTCTGTTTCTCAAGTGCTTTTTCCAGATTTTGGAATCTCTGTTCATTTGACTCATTTACATGTACCTCTTTAGTGTCATTTGGCTTTGCCTTTCCTTGTTTCGTTTTACAAATCGAAACGGCTTTCTGTTTAGCCGGCTTAGGCTTAGGTTTATTTGGGATTGTCATCTGAGACTGAGAGTGAGATTCAATAACCTTATCTCTGGCACTCCGATCATCCGACCTACTACTAGTATTTGGTAATTTGGGTATAACAAAACCGTCTCGTTTCTGAACATTGCTAGCCGTGCTAGCGAATAACACTCCGTTACCAGCCGTGCTGATATTCGGAGCATTCACTATCCTGCTTTCAGCGATTGAAGCCCGTACCGCCGTGCGGATGGCCTCCGGTGAGAACAACTCACCGCTCGCTGCCTGATTTGAGGCGCCTTCTCGTGGGCCCTCATTACTAACAAAATCAGTCATAACAGGCACTAACAGGACAAACAAACTAAAATAACCGGCTCTGAAGCTGGTATTATTAATATTAATTCGAAAACCAGTTACACATACCTCCTGTAGAGCTTGAAATTTCGAAGAATATGAAATTTTAACTGATAAAAAATGGCTGCCCGTGGTCAGCCATCACATGCACTAGGCTTACTGATTGGCGCACGCGCAGCTCGTATCTCACAGAATCCCGTAACTTGGAGTTACGAGATAAAATGCACAAATGTTTGTTAAGTGCCTCAATACAAATAATTTCAATTACCTGTTACGAATAATAGTATTTCAATAGCGGTATGAGAATGTGAATTGCATACATTACGTGTTGTTGGGGAGGACAAGCCATAATGTTTGTCCTACCTAGCAACACTTGATGTCCATTAACTGTATACATGTAAGTTGTAAGCAGGCATAAAGATTAGAGCATTAAATTTGATTACATTAACAAATGGTCTATTCAAATTCAAGTTCAAGTTCACTTTATTCAATTCTTTCATTAAAAATATACAAAGGAAAACAAACACATAAAAGTTAAAATATAATACATGTATCAATATATAACATGAGAATAACACAAGTGGAGAAGACATGAGGAACAAGGGGAAAACATTCTGAATATGTACATTAATGAAAGTATTTGGAGACTAGACAGGAAGGCCGATGATATCAAACAAGCAACAGATTGTTATGAATATTGTTTCATTTATTTACAAGTACATGTACATACCAGGTATACACCGTACATTATGTATGAACATTGACCTGATATGTCTAGATATGATCAATTATATGCATTATACATGTAGTTCATGCAGGAATGCCAACTGAAAATCTAATCATTCAATCAGCCCACTTCCTATACATTTACACGACTGAATTGTCTTCATTGTTGTATGTATAGTATGGCTCTCCACATGATTGAGTCTCTATAGCATAAAGCCACAGCAATTTATTGTCAGTTGACTTTGCGTGAATAATCCTTCTATCCATTGGGCTCTGTACTATTCAGTTGCTCTTGGCATTTCATTTAAAATTAGATTTGTGGAATGAACTAGGAAGGTCATTGGAGTGTACATAATGTCAAGGTAGTGAAGGCAGATTAATACAGCGCGGTGCATACATATACATAGTTATGCAGTACTGATGCATGTATGATGTAAAGTGAATGCACTTTTATACGACTGTAGTTATTATGTATGCAGCGTCTCAGACAATTATTTGTATACCTGTAAATCAATGATTCAAAGGGGGATAAAACAGTAGTTACAAAACCTGTACTCAATATTGCATTTGATTGACTGATTATACCGGTACAGTAGTGGGTTTATAACAGCTCCCTTTTGTTCCAAAACAAAGTAAAAACAAAATTTGAATTAAAATGGATTTTTGGTTTCTTTTTTCTTTTATCATCTTCACAAGTTTGTGCTTTATTGCCCCCCCCCCCTAATTATTTGTTTTGTTGATGACATGGAAAATGTATTTGAGTATTTTACTCTCTATACTGTAGTATATAGTACATGTATGTAGTACAACTCTCCAGTTGTACAGTATGTTAATTTTTGATACACAAAGATGTTTGTCATATTATTTATTACCATTTACGTGATTCAATGAGAAATCAGATTCCAAATTTCTTCTTTATATCTTGGAAGTTGGAAGGCTTCCTATTAGTGGCTAAGAACAAAAGATATTCTTTTTCTTTCAAATTTCTCAAAGTCAAATTCACAATGACTTCGCATATTACAGTCTGGTGATCCCTCTTTTCAATTTATCACAACCAATATCCTTGCTTCCCAGGTGAGGTTATCTGTGGAGAGAGCCCCTTCATGGAATGGACAGATCCCCTCCCCCGTGGTCTGCCGCCCTCCTAACGGCACCCTGGTGAAGATGCTCAACAACATCGCAGAGGCAGCAAGCAAACAGCAGGATCAGCAGCAGCAGGAGAAAGAGGAGGGGAATCCCCACATCAGTCCGGGGGATGATGTACCATGTGCTATCATGTATCTCACCCTGGTGAGGGACTCAGACAGTGATGATGCCGAGGTAACTATGTTTACAAAGCACACATGTTTGTCTCAAAGGATGTGGGCTTGGAAGTTCAAATTGCTTGCAAAATGTTTACCCTGAAATCAAGCAACTGCAGAGGGAGAGAGGGAAGGAGAGAGAGAGAGAGAGAGAGAGAGGGAAAAGATATATAGAGAGAGAAAGAAAACTAGAAAGAGAAGAGAAAGAGAAGGATTGAGAAGCTATATATGTCATAGTGATGGGAAGAATGAGCTGTCCTACCAATGGTAGTGAAATCTATTTAGTATGTCGTGTATCTCCTTCTCAACCTATCACACAATTTTCATCCTATGTTACCCCAACAGGAGGTATTGTACAAATACCCATCTTCCAGTGCTTCAACCAAGTTCAAGGACATTAATGGTCTCTTCATTACCCTAGGGGATATGCTCATGAACATCACTGGAAGCAAAATCACATGGTAAGGAGCAGCTATAAATATTTATCTAATTATTGTCATCGCCGTCGATGTTATCTTCATCATCCTCATCATTATTATAACATTCTTTTTCCTTGCTTGCACTTTGTCATAGATTATTGGTACTGTTTGATATATCAGTATGAAAGTTCAAAGTGTTAGAATGGGTTATATGATGTCCCATGGAAAATGTAAGGTCTTTTATTGTTAGGTGAAGTCAAAGCAATTGATTTGTATTGATTCCATGCTTGTTAAATAATCACTTGTAAAACAGAGATCAAAATGGCTGCAAAATACCCTTTACATTAGATATATTTATTTGATGATATCTTAAAGCCTGTCTACACTAGTTTATTCAGGAGGGATTAGACCTCCCTGCAAGGTCACTGACAGGTGGTTATCTCATCAATTCAGCTCTCAATTAACATAAGAAAAAGGGGATCATGGGGGACCAACGGTCACCGACTAGACATTGTTTGCTATATAGAGGGCGCAAGTAGCTATAAGTAGTGCAGTGGGGCTTTCATCAACTGTAAATCTGTTGCACTTTTGATACTGCTTTTATTGTAGCCTCCAAACTGTGAAATAGTCCCTTTCAAGTTAGTTAACATGTTCCCATAAATCAATGTATTTTATCTCATGTGCTTTGTATTCTCACAGTACTTCTCTTGAGGTTGGTGATGAGTTGGTGCATGTTGGTTATCACAAGTGGGGCTCCGAGCTGCTGGTCCTTGCCTTCCCAGCATGCTTTGCCTCCAAACACACAGTGCAATGTATGGTCCAACAACTAGCAAGGCTACTCAACTTCATGTTCCTCTCACTCAATAGGTAAGCTTACAAAGCACCAGAAAAGTCAGCCATTTTGTATTTTATATTTGGACAATTATATGTATGTCTGTGGTAGTTTGACTAAGTACTGTCGAACCCGAGACTTTCTCATGCATGGAATATGTTTACTTTTGGAGTGGTTTGCAGTTGTTTTCTGGTACCATTCTAAGCAATGATTAGATAATAACATTGAATTTTTGCAGTTCAGGGGAGTTTCTTGCTGCAAGGACATCCAGTGTTTACTAATACTCAAAAGTCTCTGGTTTTAGAATATAGAAATCTTTGTCGTTAACTTTTTTATATTCATTCTCTCTGTGAGATTATAACAAAATATGATGTATTTTTTATATTATGGTTTAGTTTAATTGTACCAAATATGTGCACAATACAAAAGTGTTGTAGTGTTGAACTCCATGTAAGAGTGACATTTATGAACTTGTAGTGTTGACCTCCATCATGTAAGAGCTACATGTATCTTCTAGAATGGCCACAATGCCCTTTAAGAATGTTCAAATGTCCACATTCGGCACTTGTTGTGGTTCTCGAGGGTGACCTGTACAGACCGCTTTGATTGAATTAAAGTTATAATAATGCATTTTCCTTCTCTCCTTCTCTGTATAGGGCATTTTCGGAGAGGAGAAACCACCAGAGACTAGACCACCTGTTTGCCCTGCTCTTCCATCAAGTCCTGGTAGACAGGAGTCAGCTAGAACCCAGGAAGAAGCATAAAGAAGACATCTTCATTCAGATGCTACCTGGTGTTAGGTGGCTTAATCTGCCTGATCAAGATAAGGTATGTCTGCCCTGTGGCCTAAAGCTCATTTCATTCATAGGAAATAACTGTCTGTCCTGATTATTGTTATTCATTCATCACAGATAACTATTAAGTGAAGGCCTTATTGTATATAGGATTTTAGAAAAAATGCCACATTCATTTTTAAAAATTGATACAATTGATGTATTTACACATTTATTTTATTTTGGTTCATGCACTATGATACAAAATGTGTAAACAAAAGGCATATTTGAAAAAATAATTATCATCTTTGATTTTGATTTTGATGATTTGTATTGAATTACTTCAGTGATTTGTCTCATGCAACATACTTGAATGTAATGACCAAAACTTTATCTTTTACAGCTCAATGTTGACTGTTGCCTTAGTGAACTAGAAGCCGCAGATTTTGCAGATTTGGTAAGCCCAAAACATTGAGTGTGATAATATACATTTTCTTAGACTTATTTGAAACATAATGATGAAATAATTCTTAGAAGTTGTAATGTGGTGGTGATGATTAGGGTGGCATATTCATTGTTACCTTCAAAAACCTATCTAGCCAGGCTACTGGTTGCTGGTGTATGGTGCATTGAAATGAATTGAATTGATATCTTTATTTATACATGGTTGAAAAAGCCCAAACAGTTACTGTTTGTGGAGTCCACTCATGAATGGTAAATGTTAAGGAAGAATGCAAAGACATTTTGATTGGAGCATAGTTCTATTAAGCTGGTATTGAAAGAATCTCAGGAAAGCCAGCTTAGATGCATGTAGGTGTATACATTATAGAATTGTGCAGTGAATGATGCCAGAATAATGATACACAGTCAACCAGAGATTTTTGTTTCCATCCAAAGAATTTCTTTTTCTTTTCTTTTCCAGTGTGACATGCATTTTGACTACAGGAGACCATATGTGATATTAGGATCCTGCTTGTTATATAAGGTAAGCTTACTTACAGTAGTTTCAGTTGGAGCATAAGACTGATTATGAATACTTATTTTAACATCTTCAGAAAGTGCATTCATATAATGCCCTAAAAGTCTAAAATGCAGAAACTTGATGCATTATCTGAAGGGTGTTGACATCTCTCAGTGTTAGCTTCTTCTGTATAGTTAGTTTGACTGTTCGACCAGGGATTATTTGCACAGAAATAAGAAATGCCACCTGACATCAATTTTTAGATATTATAAGGAGAGGGGCTGTATGCAAGTATACTCATTGATTCATTTGTTCCAGTTACAGATAAGTGACATATTCTGCACATCCCATTAGATTTTGCAGCATGGCGCACATGTCATGTTGTTGTCCACATGCCATGAGGCGTGAGATAACATCGTTCAATTTTTAGAGAATACAGTTAGATTGGAAATAAGAAATAAGAAATCTTTTTACTTCTAATATATATAATAAAGACTACAATTAGATTTCACCATCTCTTGCATTCTCTTTCTTTCCCTCGTTCTCTGCAATTCCCCTCTCACTTAATTTTCATCTCCCCCCCCCCGCCACTCTCTACTGATCTATATATGACCTTCTCTTTATTTGTTTTGGAATAAATAATCACACCCTCTACAATTTTTATGAAATTTCGTAAAGAAATATGAAGTAAGTTTTATTTATAATTAAAGATAAAAAAAAAAAAATAAAAAAAAATTATTTCTAAGAGATGGAATTAAAAAATTAGAGTGGTTTGATAAAGTAGGTGATGTAAAAAAAAAAAAGGGGGGTGGGGGGTAAAGTAGGATAATGTGCGCTAAACAAACAAATTATACGCAACATAAAAGCACAGACCACAAACAAAATAATGTGCGTCTCGGTTTGGAAATAAGATTATTCGCATGTGCTTTTCTTCAGGCGCAGACGCATGGAGGGGGGGGGGGGGGGGGGGCAACGGGGCAAGGCTGCTTCCTCCCTGGCCAAAAAAACAAAACAAAAACGGACCCCCATCCCTGCCAATAAAAAAAGTTTAAAAATAAGATGGTAACCATAAATATCCACTCTCGCTTTTTATCTAAATGTATCATTTCATTAGTCCTCAGATCTTTCAACACCCACCATCTCTTGCATCCTCTTTCTTCCTCTCATTTTGATCATTCAGATTCATCCGCATTTTCATGCAAAATATTTTCTTCATTCTTTCTCAATCTTTCTTCTACTCTTTTTACCATCTTTAATGAGGCATCATCTCAATCAACACCAACGTTTCAAAACACCGCGTATATTTGACACTGTAACGCGCCTTTGTTCTGAGAGCGCCGACTCAGAACATATTTGTGGCGGTCTGGCGGGAATGTCATAATAAATCTGTCTTCATTCTTTCTCAATCTTTTTCTACTCTTTTCACCATCTTTAATAAGCTGAAGAAAAGAAAGAAAATCAAATACAATATCACCGACGCTTGAGAAATAAATGGTGAGAGAGAGAGAGCTACAAGCGAAAACAATTAAATATCACTGATGTTACCGGTTAGCCGTCGGAAAGAAATAAAAGTAAGTCCATAAATGCAACCGATCGCGGGAGAGACAGAAGCGAAACCAATTAAATATCTGTCGATTTCAAACAATTCTTATGGTTCATTCTATTTCGAAACTATTCCGGCACGCAATATCAAGAAGGTAGTCGCTGCCGATCGATATCGCCTTTGTTCGGATGGCCTATTCATGGAGCATCGCCTTTGTTCGGATGGCCTATTCATGGGACATTCCAGAATGTACCCAGAATGCGCCAATTAAGACGTTAATTACCGCATTCTAGCTACATTCTAGGTACATTCTGGAATGTGGATTAACGAACAATAGATTCTGAATAGGACATTCTACATGCATTCTACATGCATTCCGAATGCCAGTTGAATAAATCCGTGGCGCCTAACTTATTACCTATGTACATGTATAGACCCCCCCCCCCTTTAGGGTCAAATGTGGATTACTAAATCTGACTTGCTTGTCCATCACAGGGCTACATTCTTGCCAATCACTTGCCAGTGGACGACCTGATGGATGTCCACCTCTACGTCCAGTACTACAGCCTTAGCTCACTGTCCACTCAGCAGGCAGTCGGTCAGCTGGTCATCTGGAGAGAAGTCTTCCCAACTCGCCGAGTTCAGCCCATCGAAGCACCCCACCCTGGCTACACAGAACCCCAGGGGAGGTGGTTTCTCTTAATCGTTGGCTTGGTGAGTTAGGTTTAATACAGATTTTCTCAACGAGACTTTACAAGAGCCACCAAGTTGACATGTGTCAAAAGGAAAACTCATAGGACAAGTTTACTGTCTTGCACAATTGTTGTGGACCCGCTGTAGTAGCCCTATTTAGGAGTTGGGATATCATAGAATAACCCTGTGGTTTTGGTTGTTATCTATTGTATTTTTCTATGTCATTCCACTAAGTAAAAACGATTTATATCCGTGTTTCCATATGAATATGTCATTGTACATTTGCTACTGTGTATTATCTATTTGAGTATATTATTTTCTTTTTTGTATATATATTGTTCATATGCTTTATGTAATGCCAACAACTGAAATTCCAAATTGACCAATAAAATTAATCTGAATCTGAATCTGAATCTTAATACTATTGTTTTATAAATATGGCTCTCCGTGTAGATAAGTAGGCATTTAGTAGTTCATATACCTTCATTTCATTATATCGTTCCTATTTTCACGAAGTGACGGTAGTGAGGAAAATCTGCGCGCAAATTGTATGCGATTTTCATTCACTATCGTCACTTTGTGAAAATAGGAACGATATGTAAGAAATTAATAATATTCATGCTCACCCTATCTGTTCTGTCACTCTGCACATATGGTAATTACGGTCTACTTCATTTTGATTAATTAAAACCCAATTCCATAATATTTCTCTCCACAGAAACACTCTGTACTGTGTGTGCTATTAGAAGCAGGGGGATGTGCGTCACCGTAAGTAACTATTCTGATACAATAATTCACAATCTCATTATTCCTCTTACAAGTATGTTCATAATTATCCATAAGTGAGGATGTAGTGCTGAGGAATCAACTTAGGTGCTATTTGCAGTGCATGCATGTTGGTGCGTTTAAAACTTGTCGTTGGTGCATATGTATATGAAATATTTTTGTGCGTGTTCTACTATCCAATTTTGATAAATCTTACACAACTTTATATCCGATACATGTTTCTTTGTATCGTGCATTAATATGTTGTGGTTTGTATAACATCAATAATTCTCATAGATGTATTTCATAAAAATATATTTGTCGTTATTTGACAAGGGATTATAGCGAAGAATTCATACATTTTGAATTTCCTACGGTTGTTTCTTTTTCACTTATATATTGAGCTAGAAATGTCTTCCTGTGTATTAATCTTAATAGATCCCTCCTTATTCTCCAAATAATGAAATCTGTACTTTCCTTTCCCAATCTTTTTTGGATGTAGATGTGAAGGTGTTGTGTACCCTGATGAGTTCTATGTGGATCAAAGCAGAGCAACTCTTCTTCATCTTGAAACCTTGGATGTTCCATCAGCTTGTGAAGAAAGGTGATTTTCCGACATAAGTTTATGCATTATCTTTCTAAATATAGGGCTTGTTCCCACACAAGGCCATGAATCTTAATACAAAGAACAGTGGAATTTATAGTCTTCCAAGCATTTTATTGAATCGTAGTGATTTTTTTGAGGTAGTCTTTGTTGGATTGCATCTTACTGAATTCTGCACCAAATACTTCCGATTTTAAAAGTGGGGAAGCAAATTGCAGAAGTGGATATCGGTTATTTGTTGAATACATATTCACTAGCAATATACAGACAGAATGTGATTCCTAATGGAATTATTTATCAGTGTTTCATACTCTGTTGATCTTAAGCTCAGGCTGCAATCATAATTATAAACCTTTAGGTCAGTCACGAATCCCACGACTTTTACAAAACGATCGCCTGTCTGATAATCAAGATGTTTATGATTGGAAATCGAGATTTCAAAAACCGTTAATCCCAACGGTTTTTATAACACTACAGTCTATCGGGGGAAATGAGTATGGTAAAAACAGTCACTCAAAGATTTTTCCTTTCTTGAGGCACTTCATGATCATTTTGAAGTGCAATTCTTTAATGGCTTCAACATTACACCATATCACAGACACTTATAACACGTAGGCCCATGCATCTCAGATTTAACCTTGTTAAACGATGCCTTTAACCTCAACTTATTGTTTCTTGCAGATTAAAAGTGCCCCCCATCCCAGCGCTCTCCTGTGCAGACTGGCTCTTCCCCAGCCCTAGGAGGGGTAGTTTTGATAGCAGTGTTCCTCCTAGACCCCACCCTGACTCACCCATGCTCAGCAAGTTACACAGCCAGTCACAGACACCACTCAAAGGTAAGCTCTCCCAGCACTGATGCTCAGAGGTCATGGTCTAGTGGATACGTCATCGGACCGTGGATCACATGGTTCGCGGTTCGAGTCCCGTCGCGGCACTCCTGTCCTTTGGCAAGACATTAGTTTACTTTTGTCACTTTTCACCCGGGTGAAGAAAATGGGTTCCCTAGAGGAAGACACGTCTTGAATGCTGTATTATGGTGGCTAAGCTACAGCCGATTTAAGAATAGGATACTTTGTATTCAGCGCAATAGACTATATTTATATAGTAGAGTGTTCTATCTTTTATACACAATGAAGCCAAGCTAGAGATGATTGCCTGTTGTATATCAACTAGGGTAGGTTGCTGGGATGGTTCAGTTCGGGTTCGTCCTGCATCTGCAGCTTAATATGGGTACCTTTGACCTTCGTGCCTTAGCTAGGGCGAATGAAACAAAACTTACCAAAATATACCACCATCTGCAAAAATCTGTCGAGGAGATGTGTCAAAGAGGTAAATCATGTTCCTTAAGAATCAATAATCCTGGGAAGGTGAATATAAAATGCTCAGATTCAATAATTTGGTTACATGATAGTTGGTGATAGGAGAGCTAGTATTTAGTCCTGCATACTTAGCATGTCATGCACTTGGTAAAGCTATAATTGGCATCAGCTATAATTGGTTGAAGGATGTCTGAGTATGCATAAACCCCAAAAGTGATGAAAGAGAAAACTCTGTTTCCCATTATTTCTCCATTATAACATATACCATCGATCAGTCTAAAAGTCCCTGCTGTCATTAATCATCCCCCCCCATCTGTTGTCTTCCCTAGGTAAGAAACCAGAGAGTCCACACATGCCCCACAAGCGATCCAGCTCCCCTACCCCACCGGTCTCCTTCCTCTCTGTCAGCCCCAACCCCTCACGGAAGCCCACCTCTACCTCCAGCAGGACCGAGTCGGACAACGAGAGTGACTCCACCAGCCCTCACAACTCCAGGACGAACAGTACTCAGTCTTCCCCCTCCACGTGCAGGCGTAGTGATTCACGTAAGGAATCGGATGCTTCCATTGGCTCGGTGGGTAGCAGTGAGATATACAGGGTAAGACCATGCACTCAACTTCTCTTTCATGCTCTCTTATAAATTGACAGCTCTAGGACAAGACCAAGGAGAATTGATTGTTAGACGTAAAGCGGAATGCACTACTTATAGCTACTAGCGCCCGCTATATAGCAAACAATGCCTAATTGATGACCATTGGTCCCCCATTATCCACTTTTTCTTATGTAAGTTGAGAGCTTATTTGATGAGATAACCACCTGTCAGTGACCAAGCAGGGGGGTCTAATCCCTCCTGGCCAAACTAGTGTGGTGGGGCTTTAAAACATACCCTACCAATGATTGAGTCAACAGTTATCTTGAAACATATAATGCTTCATAGCAGAAATAGCTGATAGTTTTACATCTCTTCATAATTTGTGTCCATTTTATTACATTATAGAAGTCAATTTTTTATAAAGGAGCTTTTAAATCTCATAGTCGAGTGGTTTTAAGCACTTGCCTTGAAATGAAAAGCCTCTGTGTTAGTAATTGCCATATGCCCTCACAGTGATCACATGGTAAAAGTACGCCCCAGGGAGTGGAGATGGTGTACATTGTGCCAAATGAATCCAATGACCAGGGTAATGATATTAGTAAAGCGCTTAGAGGCCGTATTTCTTATTTAGTGCTATATAAATCCAGATATTATTATCAATGTTTGTGCAGGCTGTACGTAGAGGCCGTCTGATCCCTGATCCCTACTCTATGGGTGTGATGCAGAGGGCTCGGGAAGAGACTTCATCACCGGATTACTTCACAGCAACCAAGTGAGTATGGGTCAAAGGTCATGCTTTTCAAATCTCAAATTATGTACATTGTGATGCTCTAATGATCATATCTGCATTTGATTTTTTGGGGTGGACATTTGAAGGAAATCTGATTATTTTTGAATTACCGGGTACTAGGGAATTTCATGCATGTATCCTGTTTTCACAAGTTTTTAAGAAATGTATATATTGAATGTAGTCATGAGCTGGTATAACTTACCATTAGTAAGCACAATTCTATATATTGACTGTTTTTTTTTCAATGCTTGTGATTACTTGAATTTTCTTTGGTCAACATCTCACTTGACCAAACATACATGTATGAACCACATGATAAGCAATTCATAGTAACTTTTAGACAGTTTTCCCAAAATGCATTCCCACTTCCAAAGCTTTGAATTCTTTTGAACCAAACACCCTTTACATTTCTTCAACTTACTCCTTTTCATCCCCCCCCCCTTTTTTGGATGTAGATTAACAAGTGGGCGTGACAACACCATGTTCCATTACGTGCATCTGGACCCTGCAGGGGGTATCTTGATCACCCCTACGAGGTCAGACCTAACCTTCCTTGGAGGGGTGATCCACAGTCAGCTGGTGGAGAACTTCCAGCAGTGCTGTAAGGTCATCAGACAACAACTCACACTCCATGCTCATCTTAGGGTGAGTTGGGATTCTCTCATGCTCTGCTAGCAAGTGCAACTAATACTAATAGTGCACCAGGGATAATACGCATCCCTGAGGTACACCAGTACTGATGGAACGAACACATGAGATCAGCTTTCCTATTTTACCTGCTGACATCTACACAACAGAAAGTCTTGTATTATCATATACTTCATAATAATAATAATATTCGGTTCTTGTATAGCGCATATCACATTATACAACGTCTCTATGCGCTTCCAAAGAGCTTTGGAAATTATTACCCTAGCTTAAGCTCCGGCAGCCGTAATCAGCGCGCAGTGCACTTCAAGGAATAATCCTACCAGGTACCCATTTACCTCACCTGGGTCGAGTGTGGCAAATGTAGATTAATATCTTGCCAAAGGACATTGATGCCACAGCGGGACTCGAACTGCAGACCTTGTGATCCACAGTCCGGTGACATATCCACTTGGCTACGACACCTCTTCTTCATACATATGTATCTATCACAACAACAGCAACAATAACATCAACACAACAACAATAACAAAACAAATTGTAGATACAAATATATGAAAGTGCTTGACAGTGTTATTATGACCACTGGCTTCTGGATTTTAAGCCTGACATAAGTGTTAACATGCATACTGGCCAATGACAAAGACTATCTCCATCAAGTTGGCTTTTAGTAATCCTGACACTTGCCCATTCTTCCCTTGGTGAGAGTGACAAATGTAATGTAATGTCTTGTCAAAGGACATTAGTGCTGCTGATTGGACTCTAACCACACTTCATATGATCCATAGGCTGGTAGCTTATCCTTCTTCTTCAGTGTAAGACAGCAAAGTACAAAGTAGAGCTATTATGAACATAAAGAAAATCACTATATACCTCTAGCTTATCCCATGGATCAGGACACCCAAAGAACAAATGAAAACCTGAAGACTTTCGTTTCTTTTCAGTTTTACAGTGTTGAGATTCAGTGCCAACATTACCGAAAATAATATAGCCTCCTTTTAACCATTAACATATATTTTCTTCTCGACAGCCCAAAGATCAGCTGAGTGGTAAAACCATTCTAAGATCTGATGCTCTCACCGTTCTACGAGAGTTTGGAGTCTCTTTCAGATGCCATCCTGAGAACTGGCCAGAGAAGAAGCAACCACCCTCCATTAAATACTGGGTTGTTGGGTGAGTAGCCATCATTCTAGCTTTCTCATTCATTCCAAATGTTGGCATGAGTTGTTGTGTTTAAAAGTGTGCCACTAAAGTGCCACTGAACAATGTTAACATTTTGGCATGTGTTTTTGTGTTTAAAAGTGTGCCACTGAACTATGTTAATATTTTGGCATGTGTTTTTGTGTTTAAAAGTTTGCCACTGAACAATGTTAATCGTGTACATAAAATGCAGGTATCGTCACTAACAGGGGGTCAGTGGACACCCACAGTTGGAAGCTTGAACAAAGGGCCAATGCAAACAGACTCTAAACAATTTAATCCAGCCCCCCTCTGAAAAAAGGTAACATATAGCATGGATCCCTAATAAACCTATCAGTATAAAGTTACAATAATTTCTAGACAATTGGGTGCAAGATAATGATTATGGAAATATAAAGTTGAGATGAACATTGATTTCAATTTCTGTCACTTTGTCTCTTTTTGAATGCAGGAGATTGATCAAAGGACCGAGGGGACCCAAGGAGTGCTATGTATGCTATCATGACAGCACCACACAGAACACTCTGGAGCTGGCCTTCAAACTGGTGTTTGGTGTTGGTTCATGATGAAGGACTATGGAACATCCATCAGTACACTTCTCATTTGGGAAGTTTTGTCATTGTGATGACAGAAGATGCTGTTGTCTCACGCGCCCATAGGAAGGATGTGTAATCCTTCTGGTGTTGACACTGAGATTCTGATTCTACGTTGGTGCTGCCTTTAGAGAATTTCAATGTTGTGATATTCCTCAAGATTCCACCAGTGTTCAATGTTTGGGAATATTCTGCTGTTCAGTGTCACAGAATTATATAATATCACACAATAGCACCATTAATTATTGTGTCGAAAACCAACATTGGTGTGCAGATCCTCAGAATTACACCAATGAGCTTTGTCACATAATCACGTTGGTGTTCCATGTCACAGAATGACACCGTGATGTGATGTGTCACAGATTTGCACCGGTGTGCAATGTCTAAGAATGACAGGCATCCCATGCCACAGAATTACACCAAGCTGTTTTGTGTGACGGACTTGCAACGGTGTTGCCTGCCCAAAGATGTTCCATTTCTTGGAATTACATAGGTGTTCTGTCTCAAAGAAAAATCGAATTATGAATTACACTAAGATATATTGTCTCAGACTTGCACTGGTTTGCAAAGTCAGAATTACTCTAATATACTCTTGTGCACACTTACATCTGTGGGCTGTGTCACAGAGTTGTACCAGCACCAATATCGCAAAATTACGCTGGTGTTTTGTTTCACAGACACTACATTGATTTATAACGATGTACATGTGTAACAGGATTACACCATAATGCTTTGTCAGAGGAGTACTATAGTGTATGATGTTGCAAGATATATGCCATTGTGCTTTATGGCAAGGTTATATCATCTATTTGCTGTGTGGTACATGTAAAACTATGTGTACAAATATCTGGTATATCTTATCAAGAATTACTTCATACTGAGAGGGGAAAGAAATCACTTGAGAGATGATACTCAAAACCTGGTTGGATTGGTGAATTCTTGGAATTTAAGAGTTTCCCTTCAAGTTTTGTTGATTAATGAGTTTCTTCAACACTATCTGAATCACCATCTTAATTTCTGTAAAGCAACTTTTGCACAATAGGGTTTTGAAGATATTATGCGGAAGATCATTTATGTAGAGTCTTTTGCAGCATCCTGATCTGAATGTTAATTTTAAGAAGCCATTGAGTCGCAGAGGATGTCATTAGATGTGCTACAAGCAATAACTCATGAACTTGACTATAATTTTATATGATCTAAGATGACTCACAAACAATAAAATTATTTTGTTGGTTTTGATGACTAGTTTATAAATTCACAGGAGATATCTTGTGCTGAGACCACTGAAAATCTTACGATATGGTGCTACGTGTGGTGCTTAAACACAACTAATAAATTAGTGATAGAATGTGAGAATAGTATAATAAACTGATATAAGGAGGAATGATACTCTGATTAGGAACTGGATTTTGATTGAGGGATTAGGGCCCTGTTTCATGAAATTTGTTATTAATAACAAGGTATAATAACTGTTATAAGCTACTGAAATCGTGGCATTTGATTGGCTGAGAGCAAATTTGCCATATAAATTTAGCATTTGTTATTGATGACAAGTTTTATGAAACAGAGCCAAGGTGTTGGCTAGAGATGCTACAGGATAAGTATGATCCACATGCAAATAACTCAAAACAGTGCAGTGCTGTGTACCAGGAATATTTTATCACTTCTTATTGTGCGTATCGGACAAATTAAAAGGGATACAAGTTTACAGGAAGTACTTGTATTGCACTAAAATTCCCCCTCCCATTGCCTATTCAGGTGCATGTATTGTTCTTGATGAGCTCAACTCAGATAAGTAGTTTTGAGTATGTTAGATGTTTAGTGCCAGAAACATGTATTTATATGATGCCGAATATAAAGTCCTTGAATAATTTCAAACCTTGACTGCAGATTCTAAAATATGCAACATTTATGGGTGTCATAAGAATAATGTAGTATAGCAAGTTGTGAGTGGCATTAGTAGACAGACTTGAGTAGCATTTGAGAATATATCTCATTTTATTTGATGATCAGCCTATCAAGTTCTTTTTTTTTTCTCTCTATTTTTATAAACTGTTTTACATTTAAACTTTCATACCTTTTAGTTCTTGAATATATTATGTGGGATCTGGAAGTGGATGGCATAAGAGGGAAGAGAAGATCAAAAATATTACAGAAAGATATGGTGAAGATAGAAAGCATCAAGATTGGTCTAAATAAGGAGGATGCTTGAGACAAGTAGAAGGAGGGAGTGTCATCATCATGGCGTGAAAGTCAGTAACTCCTCATAAGAGGGAAAATGATGACTTTTAATAAATGATGATGATCTTCCTATTACATATCAGCATGATTTTCAATTGTTACCTTTCTACTTTGAGTTACAAACGATAGAACTATTTTTATAAAGCAATTTGGTATACTGATATCGACCATATTTACACAAAAAACTTGAGTAATTCTCCTCTTCTATGAGCTTTGATACACATAACGTGAACTCTATCATTTTACCAGAGCCTTGACTGGCAAGCAACAACATTTGTTGTCTTGTTGGTCTGCAGCGATTCTTATACTGTACATGTAGATTCTATTTGATCTCTAAAATGAGAAGAATCAGAATTAAGTTCCTTGTTTTTCTTCACCTTGACGTTACTATTGCTACAGGAGAACTACCAGGTCCTCTGACGTCTCACTGAAACATGTCCACAAACTTGGACCTACATGTGTGATGGTTTATGTGAAACGATGACCTTGGTTGAAGGGTAAGAATTAAGTGAGTGTTAAAATATGATTGTGAAGAACTTGATGCCAGAGCATGTATTCTACATACGCTGGACAGCTTCCTGGTCCAATAAGCCAGTTCATGGTTGCAGTCTGAGAATGAGCAGATAAAGGTCATTGCAGAACAATTTTGAAATACACAGAGACAAAATACTGGATACGTGCTCTTGAAAGTTATGTAATCATTATTCATTCATGCACATTCAGTGCACTCCATGAGCACAGGTTGAAGTATTTTTTGAAAAGGGGAAACTAAGGCTATTTATATAGCATCTCCATCGCTGTAGGAGTGATTAATTCAAAATGTACAAAGTGGGACCTCTTCATGTTTTGAAGACCTGCAGATATTTGGGGTCATTGCAGTAATGTACTAACCGTAAACTGGTTTATTGTGTCTTCATGCTTGTGCAGAAGCGCTATCTTGTTATGAGGATTCCAGAGTCCAGAAGGCACTGCCTTGTAGACCATATGTTGTCCTTGTTACACTTGAACATTCTAGTACATGTTCACTATATAGAGAGTTTAGAGACAAGTACGGTAGATTACCAGACAATGAAACCAAAGGTAGAGGTATGCTGAATTTATATTTATTAGATTGTTCTGAACAAAGTACTTTGCCAGAAAATGTGTACTAATTACTAAACAGTACATCTATATACAGAGTAAATGGTAACATATTCCAATAGCCATTCTCAAATTATATCTAAACAGGCATTAAATAAAGAGGTAAAATAATTATTATTTATGTTAGTTACGCAGACGAGTTATCCTTTAAAATGATATCACAGTACATTTAGGGTGATTCTTTCAACGAGTCCCATATGACATATGTCTTTTTTTCTTGTGTCTCATTAAAACATAAAGAATCTCTTGATGCAACCATTGAATAAATGGTGCTTTCTTGAATCTGCCATTAGTAATTATCATATCAAGAGATTTGTCATTTGTTGATGAAACCTGGATTAATGTCATATGTCATATGGGAAACATTACATGGAATGTCCTTGCACTAATTATGTATTCAGTGCACAGGGACCTAATGATGAAACCTTTCATCCACAGGCAATGCTTGGAACACAGTACATTGAAACCTGTCCATAAAGACCACCCAAGGGAGACAAGACAAGTAGTCTTTATAGGCAGGTGGTCTTTATGTACAGGTTCCTTTAGTACATATTTCAATGAGAAACTATTATCAAGGGAAACAAGGAAAGTGGTCTTTATAGGCAGGTCATCTGTATGTAGAGGTTCCTTTAGTACATATTTCAATGAGAAACCATTTTCAAGGGAAACAAAAAATGTGGTCTTTGTAGACAGGTGGTCACTAGAGCAGGTTTGACTGTATATGTACCAGTATGTAGAAGACGTGTGGAATACTGACTTTGCACTGTAATCGTGCCATGATAATTGGGATTTAAATTATTTACTTCCGCAGCATTTGCTTATTAACTGCACTTTTATGGATAAACTGATTGCTTGGTTCCATTGATGCCATTTATGTTATCCAGTACAAACTTATTTATATGCACATACAATTTATGACATATTTTTTTATATATTATAATCTTATTGTATCATCTCGCATTACACGAAGGTAATGAAAATTGCCTTAAAGTGAACAAAGTTTGTGATGTGTGTACTTTTTTCATTTCAGGCATTTGTTCTACTGTAGTATTAGTGTGTGCATGCTGAGAGAGGAGGCATGGGAGAGAGGAGGCATGGGACCTCGTAGTGTCGTCTGGGTACCTTTAATTAGTGGTAATCACATTTATACATCATTAGCTATAAGATTAGCTATAAGCTTAGTGGCTGCTTGAATAGTCTGGGAATTTCTTTATTGATATTAATGAGGTATGTATGTTCGAGTGAGAATGTGATACACTGAATGGCAGGAATGGTGATGAGATGAAGAAATGAATGGCATAGAGTCGGAAGTATGTTTGTGCAGATGTTATTGTTTGCTGTCAGAATGAGCACAGTGATTCCATTCAGCACTTCCACCTGGGTAGCAATTTAAAGATGCTCCGCCACCCCTGTCTACATCTACAACGAAAACAACAACAACCAGGCGTGCCAGAAGCAGTTTGAAATTGAGGGGGGTGGGGGGCAAACATTCCAGGGGGCTCACCTTTCATGGGCAGTGGTGTAATGAGCAAAAAGGTTTGGGAGGCACTCGTATATGTTACATGCAGGCCCGCGGAACGTTTTTCAAAGTGGAGTATTAACAATCGGGTAGAGCATAGCGAGCGTAAATTGGCATGGGTTACAGAGGATTTGCCCCGGCAGGGGTCAAGGGACGGAGCCCCTGGAAGCTCAGGAGTTTTAGGCATTTAATTGCGGTCAGATGAGCATATTTTGAAACCTTATTTGTGACAATGGCAGGTCACTAATTGGCGGGGGGTCCAGGGGGCTGAGACCCATGAAGCTCAGGGGTTTTAGGCATTTAATTATGATCAGATGACCAATTCAGGGGGCCGTCTTCGGGCCCTGGTTGGGTTCAGGGGCGGAACCCCGGAAGCTAAGGGGTTTTAGGCATTTAATTATGGTCAGATGACCAATTCAGGGGCCCGTCTTAGGGCACTGGTGGGGTTCAGGGGCAGAGCCCCCGGAAACTCAGGGGCTTTATGCATTTAATTACGGTCAGATGAGCATATTTTGAAACCTTATTTGTGACACTAATTGGCGGGGGATCCAGGGGACTGAGCCCCATGTAGCTCAGGGGTTTTAGGCATTTGATTACGATCAGATGAACATCCAGGGGCAACTACCCCCTAGGAAAACTACCCTCAAACTTTTAAACTGTCATTAACCCCAATTTCGTTGTCTGATAATAATTAAGAGGGGGGGGGGTCTAAAAGATTACTATCCATTATTACACCAACCATCGACATGCTTTTAATTCAATGTTTAGTATGATAATTATAAAAGGTAAAATATTCTGACACAATATCACTTCCTCCCTTATATGGACGAGCCCCATCAACGATCAGTTTGAAACATAACATAGTTTGGCAAATCTTATATGTCAGCTATAGTGTGTATATTAAAGATTTGCCAAACACTGTATCTTTCAATCTGATTGTTGATTGGGCTCGTTCATATCTGGATGATGTGATATTGTGTCAGACGAATGTAATAGGAGAACAAAAATATCTCTGTATTATCTGTATGATATAGAATATAGTTGTTTGAATAGTATGATATAGAATATAGTTGTTTGAATGGTATGATATAGAATGGAGTTGTATGAATTGTATGATTTAGATATACGGAGAGATAAATTATGTAGAAAAGGAGAAAACTAATAACGGACATGATTGAGATAATAGAAACACAAAGTTCAAGTTGTATATAATTAAGAGAGAAGATGAGAGACAGAGAGAGAGAAGAAGAGAAAGAGATAAAATGAGAATGTTGAACATGCATCTAATTAATAAATTCCACCAAGTTTCATAATTTGATATTCAGTAATTTTCGCTTACATTCAACCTTATAGCATAGACAAAGTCAAAAACAAAGTTCAAAATTTCGAAATTTGAAGAAAGAGTTTTTAATGCCATATATAACTTTGATCAAAATTGATACATCATTAAATTGTTCACAAGCTCACTTCAAAATCGCATGCACATTGCATAAAATCATAATTATCTTGCTAGCATTGCACTGTACTACTGTCCAAACTGTTTTAGATACTACAATAATAACTATATATTGATCAGCGCTCACATCATAAATTGCCACTTTTAAACTCAGGTGACTCTTGACAGGTAGTATAGTTACGATGATTGAGTAAACTTACATTAATTTCACAATGGAATAAAATTGTACAAATTATGCTTATATATGCAAAAGTGGTCCTCATCTTACACCAAAATATAAGAATATAACATCCTTGAAAATGTTGACATATTTTCTACTCGTAATAAAACATTTCATGAGCGTAAATCTATATTCTGAAAGTCAATTTTTCTCCAAATTGCACACCTAGCTATTAGTAGACGTTATATTGCAATTACAAGAACCATACTGTACATCAACTTTAAACACAACGATTCACATTTTTTACATGCGAAAGAACTCAAATGAGTTGACCATAACCACACATTATTATTCATATTTCCTAAGATGGATATATTGTTTTGAAGTTGTTAAATATTAGATCGATTGAATTAGTTTCACACACACAAGGAAAATACTGCCTCAATTAAGCCTATAGACTTATATGTATCTAAGTATGTATCTAAGTATGGTTTAATATAATCCAAAGAAAGTATACTAAAGGCAGCAAAGTTTGTGTTTTTAATCTCGAATTAAAGTGATATACGAGAGCGATTACAAACTTTCCTTTTTCACAATCTTAGTGTATAACATTTATTATTGAGATGGATCTTTACGAATGCTATTTCTAAATTCCTCTCCATTAGTAAACAACAAAAAATGGCCACAATGTCGTAAATCAATGCTTACTAAATGGCCACAATGTCGTAAATCAATGCTTACTAAATGGCCACAATGTCGTAAATCAATGCTTACTAAATGGCCACAATGTCGTAAATCAATGCTTACTAAATGGCCACAATGTCGTAAATCAATGCTTACTAAATGGCCACAATGTCGTAAATCAATGCTTACTAAATGGCCACAATGTCGTAAATCAATGCTTACTAAATTGGCCACAATGTCGTAAATCAATGCTTACTAAATGGCCACAATGTCGTAAATCAATGCTTACTAAATGGCCACAATGTCGTAAATCAATGCTTACTAAATGGCCACAATGTCGTAAATCAATGCTTACTAAATGGCCACAATGTCGTAAATCAATGCTTACTAAATGGCCACAATGTCGTAAATCAATGCTTACTAAATGGCCACAATGTCGTAAATCAATGCTTACTAAATAGAAATCGAACACTTATTTCCAAACTCATGAATCATTTTTCGGTTCGAAAAGAAATTTATGTATACAATGCCTAAAAGTATATTTTCCTAATCATTGCCAAGGCACACTAAGCAGACATACATTAATTTCACCATTTAGAATAAACATAATGACATTTGATCTTATAAAGAAAATTACCCTGTCAAACATTAATTAGCACAAACTGATGCTCTCCGATAAAATGTAGGCATTCGATTAATGAAAGGCATCTGAAACACCCTTGTTGTAATGAAACGGATGCATTTCCACCTCATGAAATAGTGTTACTTATTACTGATACAAATGAGATACATGTGTATGCTATTGAGGTTCCTGATCTATGAATATAAATTTACAACTGACCTCTGAATCATTTCATTATATTCACAAAATTCGTTCGATAATAATGTTATTGTGAGAAAAAAATTACTGTAAGGGATTGTAAGAGGATTACTTTGATACACTGGGCATGAAAGACTATACAACTCGGCGCATAATATCTTCGTTTAAAATATAATTTATACCTTATACCCTGTCTCCCCCCCCTTTTTTTTCTCGCTTTCTCTCTCTCTCTCTCTCTCTCTAGTCTCTATCTCTCTCTCTCTCTCTCTCTCTCTCTCTCTTCTTCTTCTTCTTCTTCTTCTTCTCTCTCCTAATCTCTCTCTTCTCTCTTTTTCTCACTTTCTCCTTGTCTCTCTTTTAACGTAGATTTTTACTATTTATTGATAACGCTTTAATACCCACTTTAAACAACATTATCAAGGGTATAGTGTCAGCCTGTGGGTCACACAATATACCCTGTGGTTTCACACGTGCCCTCTCTTGATGCAGAGATGTTGAACAGTCATTGAGGGATCACCCTCTTTGGACTTGAATCCACTCCAATGCATAGTAAAATTCACTCCTAAGTAGGGATTGAATAACTCTTTTGAGCAAAGATTCCACTCCAAACGGAGTGGTTCATTTTCTGATATGAATTTAGAGCGGCCCGGTCCAAGATGATCTCCAACTAAATTTAGTTATAGGTTTCGCGGTTACCGGTCGGGTAGGTGACAGACCGGATAGCCGTAGAGCTTCAGCCTCTTCGGATTCCTTGGTCGGCTTCGGTTGTTTCTTGAGCTTGCGAACGATTGATTGTACAGCATCACGATCTGAGTATGATGTATAGAATGAAAGATCGGTTAGGATGACAAGAGTTGCAGTTGTGGAGTAATGTAATGTGACTATGGTCAACAAAAATGTAGAAATGTATTAAAAGAGGAGAGAAAAAAGATTTCTTTGACCAAAAAAAATTCACCAACATTGACAGGCCGGATACAGCAGGCATAAATTCAAAAGTTATAATCAAGACGTTTGTCTCCACTTAAAAAATATCCCGTTTTTGTCTCTCTCTCATTACATTCGCATAGGAAAAATAACATTATGCTGCCACTTATTGATATAGTCTTAATATATTTATCTGGACTACTTCACCTAGAAATTTGACGACAATGTTTTATTGGGCCTCTGATAACGAAGGGCTTTGGAATAGTTTTGGATGGAAAGTGTAAGAATGTAAAAATCTACACAACATGAAATTCAGCTGTAAATCAATATGATTTTGCTGTTAAAATGAGTACTCACTGGGTCATTCCTGAATTAAAAAGACGTTTTCCAGCTTGCTATATACCATCCTTTTCAAGTGAAAATTGAAGATATTTTTTTTAACGAGATATGTATTTACCTTTTTCATCAGCAAGTCGTAAGAATTCATCAAGTTTTCCTTTAGCTAATGCTTTGCTTAGTTGTTCTGTGCCTGGTTTGAATGGTTTGTTGTAGAAGTGATCATAGCTCGTTGCTTTACGTAGATGCATCTCATGACGAGCGGTACTAGTATTGGGAACTGGTGGAGATAAAAAGGTTTTAATTAATTCACAAGTTTAATTCTAAAAAATATCAAGTATTTCTGTATTAGATACAGAAATTTTTCTCTCTTAGAATTACAAATTGACTAACGTCCTTCCTAATTGAAAAGCTTGTTGAATTGTTATCTTAATGATCCTTATTATCAACGATTTCCACAGTTTTTGTGAATTCCAAAAAATCGGATTGGTCAAAGTCTATTATTCTAATAAATCAAATGCAAGGGAAATATGAAAGGAGTTACACATGTCATAAAGTAACAAGGTTCTTGAAGTCCAAGGATTCAGTCTAATAGTCTGTTTGAAGCCAGAAGGGCTCTGTGTAGACCTAACGCTCTTCAGACTACAAACAGAACTTCTTCAGGCGAACCCTTTAATCACTGTTATCGATGAGGAAATAAAATAATGAATAAATGAATATTATGTCGGTTTTTTAAGTTATGATTGTGTTCCGTTATTGATCTAAACTTGCATTCAGTATGAAATTATAAGACCAAATTTAGTATTTTCCTATGATTTCTATTTACCTATGCCTGTCGATGGTCTATTGATGTTCCTATTGCAGCCGAAGCGGGATGTATTATTAGTGAGATCTTTATGTTGTTTAGGTGCCTGATAGATGGCTCTGGTAGTAGACTCATGGCTGTATGGGACCTTCTCTCGCCAGTCTACATAGTCTTCCATAGCGGTCCGTACCTGGTAACCTGGCGTTGGAGAAACATAACGATACATTAATTTTGGTGAAATTGAAGTTACAATTTAACTTTTGGAAATTCTTTTATTGTTCAACGGCTTCATTCATATTGAAAGAAAGATGTTGTATTGCCCTTTTTTTCTTTTTCTATTTTTAGAGAGAGAGAGAGAGAAATATCAGCCCATTATATTATCAATTCATCATGAGCCGTATCTGAATTGCCACGATTGCAAAGACTTTCGAGAAACCAATTTAAGGGCAATTTCAATACTCTGCTGTACATGTATATCCTATATAAATGATGTTCGGAGTACGTAATATGTCATAGTTTAAATACGCACCATTCAATAGGTGACTCACTAATAGATATTACAATTATTCAACAGTCTTGGCAATCGTGTCAATTATATAGTGATTACACAATATTTAATATAATCTTCAATGCAATTCCAGCTTATATCATGAAGAGAATGAGTAAACTGTGGAATACATTGCAACAATTTTCGTTTGTTTTGTTGTATGTGTGTGCAATAGTTGCGATTGATCCCAATCAATGACAAGTCCTCTAATCAATCGCAAGTATGCAGTCTCCTATCTCTCATGCATGTGCCGGGTAACTGGAATTGATATCAATCGTAACTCTTTATAAGACCCTGGATGAATGAAAAGAACAAAGCCTACCCTGAGGTATCCCGAGATAGTCTGTCTGATAGGTAGAGAGACACTTATCCCTCATTATCTCCTCCATCATCTGATCGGTGAGAGGGTGAGGGTAGAGCTGGTCATGGTCGTTGAGGGCATTCTTTGGCAACTTCCAAACCATGAAAGACTGCAACAACAACAACAACAAAACAAAAATAACATCAGAGTTATTATATACATGTAATTGTAAAACAAGGAAAAAATAAAAACAGTAAAAATACAACAAAAAATATGTTGACATTGTACAGGGTTTCTCTCTCTCTCTCTCTCTCTCTATCTCTCCACCCCCCCTCTCTCTCTCTCTCTCTCTCTCTCTCTCTCTCTCACACACACACACACACTCTCCCCTATCTCTCTCTTTCTTCTCTCACCCTGTCACCCTACCCCCCCTCCCTCTCTCTCTCTCTTTATTTTTTCTCATATTTTTTTCTTATCGTACTTTTTTTTTTCAGGTGAGGCTTGGGCGCGTATTCTAACTAAAATATTGGTATAAAGACAGTACGTTGATGCTGTAGAATTTATTTAAGTATTATCATCGAATAAGGCGGGGGGGGGGCTCGTTTATTTATTGAAATAAATGCTCTTTAGTTGATTACTTAGAAGTACAAGTGAGAATGTGATCAAGTAATTTAAACAAATATTATTTTCATAATACAAAATTTAAACAAATCAACGCAAAGCATAGCATCCCCTCGCAGGGTACAACAAATGGCCTATATACATCAGAATAAGTTACCTCCATTGGACTATACTACTATATTACTAGGCAAGGAAGTTAACCATATTATTACATTTTTCCGCATATTTAATGAGCTATGACCTTTGACCTTTGACCTACATACCCCGAAATCGAACTTAGCCTGTATTTTGGTATCATGTACCTTCATATCAAATTTCATTAAAATCCGTCAAACATTACTGAAGTTATCGATCGGAAACCATTTGTTACGATCGGACGGACGCACGTACGGAAGGACGGACGGCAGCGTTACTATATATATAATAATAAAAAACTAAATAAATGACGTCAGATGAAGATGGTCTATTCTTTAGGGCTTTCAAAAAAACTGTCAAAAAAAAAAAAAAAAAAAAGTAACGCTGCGAGCAGGGTTCGAACCTGCGCGGGAAGATCCCATTGGATTTCAAGTCCAACGCCTTAACCACTCGGCCATCACAGCTCCCGCCGGCAACAGATGGCTCGCATACACACTATTCTCTAATCTAAAATTCCACGCATCCCAGTATTGATTTTGTGTATAGTAAAACGCTAAACACAGACCACGACATACCACGTACACACAACAAACTAGTTTTTAGATGCATACTCAGTCATATGAATAGTTCGTAGCAGAGTGGCTGTGATTCTACTGCACTCGATATTATTGCTGTACTAATACTAAAACATACATAGCTGTATATGGTTATTGTGTTTTAATGTGAAATAAGAGTCTGCGGCTGCAGACTAGCGAAGTACTCTCGCATCTTCCTCTATTTACACTATTTGCGACATTTGGGGGGGGGGGGGGGGCATTTCTAGATTGTCTTGAACTGTGTTTTTTGGGGTACCAAAAACCGCAAAAGAAACCATTTTACATCAAAGGCATATTTATTTTGTTAATGACTACTAAACTTTCAATATGTATTTTAGTTTTTTACTGATTTTTTTTTCATCCAAATGCTACAGAAATAAAACAATGAAATAATGTTGCTAAATATTATTGTACTAGAAATATATAGCTTACATCGAGTTCCACCAAGCTTACGAATATTATGTTCTACAGTGTATAGACAGAAATACATGTATATGCATATACCTTTCTATTTATATATCTATTTCTATATGTATCTGTTTCTATTTCCCTCTAGCTCTCTATTTCTCTCTCTTTCTCACTTGTATCTAGCTCTTCTTTCTCTCTCTTGTTCTATCGAAAGCTATAGTTTGTCTCTACCATACTTCTCACACTCCCTCTCCCTCTTTCCATACCCCATGCTCTCTCTCTCTCTCTCCCTCATCCTTATTCTTCTCTCTCTCCGAATCATACTTTATATTCCAAACGCCACTACAATCCCTTACCTCGATTGAATGAGGACTTTTCTTCTTTTTTTCCCTACCCAATGCTTCCTCTACTCCATTTCGTTTTTCTCTAATATTAATCTTCACCCCCCCCCCCCCTATCCCTCTCTCCCATTATTACATTCTAAACATCCCTACAAACTCCTTACCTCGAATGGATAAGGATTTTTTTCTCTTTTCCTAACTTAATGCTCTCTCTTTCTCTCTATATTTTGTCGACTATTTCTCTCCATCTCTCTATCTCCTCTCTCTTCCTCTCTCCCTCCCTCTCTCCCTCCCTCTCTCCCTCTCTCTTTTCTCTTTCTACCCCTCCCCTCTCTATATCTCCCTCATATTTTCATACACCCCTTCATTCCCTTACCTCGAATGGATGAGGATTGTTCTTCCTCGCTCCCGATGACGATCCGGTCCTGTGGTAGGGTTCCGCCTTGTTGTAACCCTTGTCGCCATGGACATCGTTATAGTGGGTCATTCCTACTGGTCCGCTGGGGTCAAATGACTTCCGGTACGCGGTGTTTGTTGTGCTCGGTCTATCAAAAACAACAACAACAATAACATTTCACAAACATATCACGGAAATATTCAATAAAGTGCATGTTTACACCATGGTCCATGCCTCACGCTTATACTTTGCGAACACCGTGTTTGTATAATATCGCAATTTTGGACGGTAGTCATGGTATTGTAAATACCTCCGACATTAATTCATTAATAACTGAATACCTTATGCGCTATGTTTATCCAAAACAACCACAAAAATAACAATTCACAAACGCCAAGAATCATTCAATACAGGCCCGTTTACAAAACTCCAAAGATTTAATGAAATCATACAAAATCGCGAGGCTGGCTGGACGATACTGTTTATGGATAGGCCTTAGAATCTACAAGAGCGAATAGTTTTGGGGGCACTAAAACCACTCCATAAAACTGTATCATGTCGTTGAAAAACGAAACAATTTAGAACTGTGACTTGGCAACTGATTGAGAGCCTCAAAGACAACTCTATTTAAACACTGTCATCGAGTCGATTTACTACTCATTTTGGTAACGATGTAGATTATAGTTACGTATACATAGATAGTGAGATAGACAAGATTGATAGCACCTTGTCAACGGCAAGATAGGACTTGATATATCATTGAGGACGGTAATCATTAGTCTTATTGATGATCTGACAGGGTAGATAATACAAAAAGGTGAGTAGATACTTACTGTTGAATAGGCAGAATGAAATATAGAGTATAATTTTAGTTAATCCAAACTCATTCCTACTTCTCATAACTGTAACTGTACATGGTTTATTTTGCATTAATTAACAATTTCGTCACAATGATAATTACCTGATGAGGAAAAATACGACTAATATAAAACTGAATATAGAAAAGAGAGAAAACGTACATTAATTTCTCTCGCGCATAATACTCAGGCAACCGACACATAATGAAAATGGATAAATATTTTTTCTTGCCTGACCTGCACAGTTTAAAACTTCTTTATTATACGACATCATTATAATGATCAGTGACATTTTAAAATGATTAATTATTTTAATTTAGAGCTGAATTGTGGTTTAATCAACGAATCTAGAGTAGACATATTATTTTCTTGATAAAGATTCAAGAGAATGAATTCGTATATAATAGATCATTAGAAGCAGGATAAAAGACCTAAATTCGTTTTTTGCTTTCACCTTCAAATGTCATGAAAAGACAGTTAAATACAGTTATGATGAGTCCCTTCCATCGCTAAAAATGGTTGGGAATTATTACCTCATAAACTTCAAAAATAAATGAAAAAACATGCATAACGCTATTGTTCCAGTCCTAGCACAGAGCAATAATTGTCCTCGGGCGTTGCCATGACTATGCGTTTCCATGACAACAGACATTCAGCTCTCTTTCTCTTAAATTGATGTACTGCATCGATATCATAAATATTTTAATCCTAAAGAGGCCTAATCAACCTTCGATTTCATTGTTCCGGAATGAGTATTTTACGATATACTGCACGCATGACAACGGTGCCTAGCGACTTGTGTTGACATTTCTAAAAGGTTCTGTACTGAAAGGTTACAGTGCCTGTATCATTTGATTCCATTTGAGAACTGTTGATTAAACATCTTGATTTAGAAGAAATGTAATTAGTAAGCTAATACTTGTAATGCAAGTAGTCTAGTGTAGCTTTATGGGGACTGCTTCTGTCAACAAACCTTTCTGTAGCTTATTGTTATCAAACTTTAGAAAGGAAAAAGAAATCATATTTTGTCCGTTCGTTAAATAATTTAGGTAGCATATCGCATATCTATGATGAGAAATTTTCATCGAAATGTATCCCTGTCCGATCTACATCTTTCCCCAGGCCTCTCTCTGTCTATGTTTGTCTGTCTGTCTCTTTACTCCTCTCTATCTATCTCTCCCTCTCCCTCACAGTCCCCTGATCATTCTGCCTCCCTCCCTCCCTCTTTCTCTTGACTTAGCTCTGTAATCAATTAACTATAATTATGCATCCTTCTATTTTTCTACATTAGTCATTTATATCTCTTCCGCATACAAATTATTGTAGTTCATCCTTTTCTCTGTTTCCCCCCTCTCCGTGATCCACTCTCTTCCCCTACTTTAAACAAATCTATTACCAATAAACTTTGAAAGGTTTATGAAATGGAGAAAAGAATGACACTCACCTTGCATTTTGATGATGAGTGAATGGTTTCACGGGATAGTCGTTCCGATATGACGTCATCGTCTTTTTAACCCTTGCCCCCGGTGTACCAGGTCGTCCTTCAAAACAAAAAATACGGTAGTTGAGGTTAATTTACAAATTCATTCGTCGATATGTAACTTTGTTGCCAATTTGTTTTTCATGAGAGCACAAAAAGAAGAGAGATCCGTCTGCGAAAAACGTAGGTATCGAATATGTATCGGATATGTAGTATCCGATGACACATGCAGAGATGTGAGTGTGTGGGAAGGGGGGGGGGGTTTAAAGGAGTATAAGAAAATGAGAAAGATATCGAATGACAAAGTGAAATAGAGATAAAAAGATAGGGAGAAGGGAGAAGAGAGAGACAAACAAGAAGAAAACAAGGGCAGAGATTTTAAAATAAGCTAATATACGTTTAAAAAAAATGTCAATAGTCACAGTGTACAACCATATTGGAATGAAAAAATTGATATGGGCCTATATTTTATTTTAATTTAATTTAATTTGTGCGAGCGTGGATACCATACAGTGCTTTTTGTCTGCGATTCCCAAATGACAATTGAAACACTCAGTCATCTTTCCAACGAAGGTTAACTGACAGTGTCTCAGATTTTCCGTGATGTTTTAACCAATCCTTACTCAAGAAAAGGATTAGGTAAGAATTCTTGGAAGTATTTTATGTCAATTTGGTATATAAAAGACATATCGACTGCTTTAATATTCGGGGCCTGTCTGTTGGCTCTCGGGGACCCAGGCGCGCCTCGGGGACATGGGAGGATGCAACGCCGCCCTGAGCCTACAACAGCCAGGCCTCTCATAGCAGGCGATATATCTATGATATTTTCCAAAATGATATTGACAGAGATAAAAGTAAAAGATTACCACATCACGCTGCGATTAGGGTTCGTGCAGTGCAGTACAGGCTGATTTTGTGCGATATAGTCAATAATAATTAAATTAAAAAGTATAAATTTAATTTGCATATGGTTGTACTCTTGCACGTAGAGCTGTGATGGCCGAGTGGTTAAGGCGTTGGATTCGAAATCCAATGGGATTTTCCCGCGTAGGTTCGAACCCTACTCGCAGCGTGATCTTTTTGTTCTTCTCCTTTCCCTTTTGTTATCCTTTTTTTATATCATGATTTGGTAATTGTATTTTATTTTAATGATAACTGTTATCGCAAGATCGATATTGTGATAAAGATATTTATTTTTTCACTACAGGTTTCATTGATGGTTTTATTGTTTTAGGATTAACAAACATTTTTAATTCAGTATGTGGTTGTAATCGTTTACTTAAGGGAGTTATAATGCAATTTATTCCATAACTTTAGACTCGATTTCAACCGCGACGACGATCACTTAATATTGTAAGATTGCTTATGCTTCCAACATGTTCATTTGAACCAAATTCATAACCCCATACCAAAAATTTGTATTACCTTTAAGCTGTGATGGCCTAGTGGATAAAGCAAGAGTCGGAAAATAATCAAATTGATTTCGTCTTTCTTATATATGTTTCGTAGAGCTGCGATGGCCGAGTGGTTAAGGCGTTGGACTTGAAATCCAATGGGATCTTCCCGCGTAGGTTCGAACCCTACTCGCAGCGTGATGTGGTTACCTATTACTTTTTATCTCTGTCAATATCATTTTGGCAAATATCATAGATATATCGACTGCTATGAGAGACCTGGCTGTTGTATATGCTCAAGGGGACGTTGCATCCTCCCATGACCACGAGGCGCTCATGGGTCCCCGAGAGCCAACAGACAGGCCCCGAATATTAAAGCAGTCGATATGTCTTTTATATACCAAATTGACACACAATACTACCAGGAATTCTTACCTAATCCTTTTCTTGAGTAAATTTTGGTTAAAACATCACGGAAAATATGAGACACTGTCTGTTAATCTTCGCTGGGAAGATGACTGAATGTTACAATCATTTGGGAATCGCAGACAAAAAGCACTGTTTGGTATCCACGCTCGCACAACTAAGTTATAACACGTACACCAATAGCGCTCGCAAAAAATGTTACTATTTTCCCAGTACCCGGAATCTTGCGGGAATCTCACTCATGAACTATTGACCGGTACTGGTATTGTTCGTCTCTTTACGGGAAGGGCTAAAATCACGACTCCAGTTACGATCAATCAGATGGCTAGATTTATAAAGAGAGGTATATAATTCTGTTTTACGATGATTACTATTATGAGATAAACATTTTGTTTTGGATGTGATAATAAATTGCATTATATTATGATACTAAATCGTGTTCACCAAGTGTCATAAATTCATTAGGGTTGTGTTGTTCTAATGATTTACAAAACCTTTGGCATGTGTTATAAACAGAAAAAAAACAATCCGATGTAAAATTATGTTGGTAGTGGAGTAGAGGCTGATTTTGTGCGATATAGTCAATAATAATTAAATTAAAAAGTATAAATTTAATTTGCATATGGTTGTACTCTTGCACGTAGAGCTGTGATGGCCGAGTGGTTAAGGCGTTGGACTCGAAATCCAATGGGATTTTCCCGCGTAGGTTCGAACCCTACTCGCAGCGTAATCTTTTTGTTCTTCTCCTTTCCCTTTTGTTATCCTTTTTTTATATCATGATTTGGTAATTGTATTTTATTTTAATGATAACAGTTTGTTATCGCAAGATCGATATTGTGATAAAGATATTTATTTTTTCACTACAGGTTTCATTGATGGTTTTATTGTTTTAGGATTAACAAACATTTTTAATTCAGTATGTGGTTGTAATCGTTTACTTAAGGGAGTTATAATGCAATTTATTCCATAACTTTAGACTCGATTTCAACCGCGACGACGATCACTTAATATTGTAAGATTGCTTATGCTTCCAACATGTTCATTTGAACCAAATGCATAACCCCATACCAAAAATTTGTATTACCTTTAAGCTGTGATGGCCTAGTGGATAAAGCAAGAGTCGGAAAATAATCAAATTGATTTCGTCTTTCTTATATAATTATGTTTCGTAGAGCTGCGATGGCCGAGTGGTTAAGGCGTCGGACTTGAAATCCAATGGGATCTTCCCGCGTAGGTTCGAACCCTACTCGCAGCGTGATGTGGTTACCTTTTACTTTTTATCTCTGTCAATATCATTTTGGCAAATATCATAGATATATCGACTGCTATGAGAGACCTGGCTGTTGTATGCTCAAGGGGACGTTGCATCCTCCCATGACCACGAGGCGCTCATGGGTCCCCGAGAGCCAACAGACAGGCCCCGAATATTAAAGCAGTCGATATGTCTTTTATATACCAAATTGACACACAATACTACCAGGAATTCTTACCTAATCCTTTTCTTGAGTAAATTTTGGTTAAAACATCACGGAAAATATGAGACACTGTCTGTTAATCTTCGCTGGGAAGATGACTGAATGTTACAATCATTTGGGAATCGCAGACAAAAAGCACTGTTTGGTATCCACGCTCGCACAACTAAGTTATAACACGTACACCAATAGCGCTCGCAAAAAATGTTACTATTTTCCCAGTACCCGGAATCTTGCGGGAATCTCACTCATGAACTATTGACCGGTACTGGTATTGTTCGTCTCTTTACGGGAAGGGCTAAAATCACGACTCCAGTTACGATCAATCAGATGGCTAGATTTATAAAGAGAGGTATATAATTCTGTTTTACGATGATTACTATTATGAGATAAACATTTTGTTTTGGATGTGATAATAAATTGCATTATATTATGATAATAAATCGTGTTCACCAAGTGTCATAAATTCATTAGGGTTGTGTTGTTCTAATGATTTACAAAACCTTTGGCATGTGTTATAAACAGAAAAAAAACAATCCGATGTAACATTATGTTGGTAGTGGAGTAGAGGCTGATTTTGTGCGATATAGTCAATAATAATTAAATTAAAAAGTATAAATTTAATTTGCATATGGTTGTACTCTTGCACGTAGAGCTGTGATGGCCGAGTGGTTAAGGCGTTGGATTCGAAATCCAATGGGATTTTCCCGCGTAGGTTCGAACCCTACTCGCAGCGTAATCTTTTTGTTCTTCTCCTTTCCCTTTTGTTATCCTTTTTTTATATCATGATTTGGTAATTGTATTTTATTTTAATGATAACAGTTTGTTATCGCAAGATCGATATTGTGATAAAGATATTTATTTTTTCACTGCAGGTTTCATTGATGGTTTTATTGTTTTAGGATTAACAAACATTTTTAATTCAGTATGTGGTTGTAATCGTTTACTTAAGGGAGTTATAATGCAATTTATTCCATAACTTTAGACTCGATTTCAACCGCGACGACGATCACTTAATATTGTAAGATTGCTTATGCTTCCAACATGTTCATTTGAACCAAATGCATAACCCCATACCAAAAATTTGTATTACCTTTAAGCTGTGATGGCCTAGTGGATAAAGCAAGAGTCAGAAAATAATCAAATTGATTTCGTCTTTCTTATATATTTTTCGTAGAGCTGCGATGGCCGAGTGGTTAAGGCGTTGGACTTGAAATCCAATGGGATCTTCCCGCGTAGGTTCGAACCCTACTCGCAGCGTGATGTGATTACATTTTACTTTTATCACTTTCAATATCATTTTGACAAATATTTGCTTTTTACGATGACTGCTATTGTAAGATTAACAGTATTGGGATGTGATAATAGCCTTGTAATATGATAATAAATCGTGTTCACCAAGTATCATTCATTCATTAGGGTTTTGTTGTTCTAATGATAAACACAACCTGTGGCATGCATGTGTTTGGAAAAAAAATGCAATGTAACATTTTGTTGACAGTGCAATACAGGCTCATTTGGTGCAGTATAGTTAATAATAATTAAACTAAAAAGTATAGGTATTATAATATGGTTGTGCACTTTAACGTAGAGCTGTGAGGGCGGTGAAGTGCGGAGATTGGACGGTCATCCCCTTTCCTAACGATTCCAAACGATTCCTAACCATTCCTAACCATTCCTAACCATTCCTAACCATTCCTAACCTTTCCTAACAATTCCCGAGTGGTTGAGGCGTTGGACTTGAAATCCAATGGGATCTTCCCGCGTAGGTTCAAACCCTACTCGCAGCGTAATGTGGTTACCTTTTACTTTTATCTCTGTCAATATCATTTTGACAAATATTTGCTCGTTATGATGACTCCTATTGTAAGATAAACATTTTGTTTTGGATGTGATAATTAATTGTATTGTATTATGATAATAATTATTGTGTCCACCAAGTGTCATAAATTCATTAGGGTTTTGTTGCTCTAATGATTTACAAAACCTCTGACATGTGTTTGAAAAAAACAATCCAATGTAACATTATGTTGGCAGTGCAGTACAGACTGATTTGGTGCAATATAGTCAATAATGATTAAATTAAAAATTATCAATTTAATTTGAATATGGTTGTACTGTTGTACGTAGAGCTGCGATGGACGAGTGGTTAAAGCGTTGACCTCAGCTCCTCCGTACTATACGTACGCATTTACCGAAAAGCGAAACTGCTTATTGTAACGAAGGCGGTCTGTGTGCGACGGCCGTGACCCTGAGTGATCGGGCGTCACGTAGAAGGTCTGTCCGTCGCTGAGCGAAAACTCGCTATTGTCACAAGTTAACGGTACAGAGCAGAATAGTGCGTTTTCGCTCAGTTCAGGACAGACCTTCTACGTGGCGCCCGAGCCCTCAGGGTCACGGCCGTCGCACACAGACCGCCCACGTTACAATAAGCAGTTTCACTTTTCGGTGAACGCTTACGCGTATCACGATATTGATCTTGCGATAAGAGTGATCATTAAAATAAAATACAATTACCAAATAATAATATTTAAAAAGGGTAACAAAAGGGAAAGGAGAAGAAAAAACATCACGCTGCGAGTAGGGTTCGAACCTACGCGGGAAAATCCCATTGGATTTCGAGTCCAACGCCTTAACCACTCGGCCATCACAGCTGTAGGTACAAGATTCCAAGTGCATCACCATATTCGAATAAAAGGTATACTTTTTAGATTAATTACTATTGACTATATTGCACCAAATGAGCACTGTAAACATTAATGTTACATTGGGTTTTTTGTTTATAACATATGCCAAAGGTTTTTTTTAATCATTATAGAACAACAAACCCTATGAATTTATGATACTTGGTGAACACAATTTATTATCATATTACAATGCAATTATCACATCCCAATATTGTTAATCTTACAATAGCAGTCATCGTAAAAAGCAAATATTTGTCAAAATGATATTGACAGAGATAAAACTAAAAAGGTAACCACATCACGCTGCGAGTAGGGTTCGAACCTACGCGGGAAGATCCCATTGGATTTCAAGTCCAACGCCTTAACCACTCGGCCATCGCAGCTCTACAAAATGTATATTTAAGAATGACGAAATCAATTCGATTATTTTCTGATTCTTGCCAGACAAAATAAGTTCCATTCTTTTCTGATTCTTGCTGAAAGCAACGTGTCATATCCTGCACTGCATCGTTAACTTGTGACAATAGCGAGCTTTCGCTCAGCGACGGACAGACATCGTTACAATAAGCGGTTTCGCTTTTCTGTGACGTATAGTACGGAGGAGCTGACGTCGCCATATCTCCTTCTCCCGCAAACATGGCGAATTTACATCGAGCGCAAGATACACTTTTGGCAGCCTATGCTTTCGACGTTATAGATGATGCAGAGTTCATGCTTCTTAGCGATATCAATTACATATCTAGCAACCTTGACTTCCAATAACGATGGTGGTTACGAAAAGCCGTTCGCGTTGAAATTTATCATCCTTTTTTTCCGTCCCCTGATTCCTTATAAAAAAAGAACAATGGTAACATGTTTTTTATGTCCAAATCACCATCCACCATGGTTACCATGATATCCATGGTATCAAACAATGAAATTCGATGAAATTATCATTGTTTGATACCATGGTGGATGGTACATGTAGTTTGTACCACCAAAAACATGGTTACCATTGCTTTTTTTATAAGGGATGTCGATCATCGCATGATTTAAAACGATGAAATTACCATACCATCTTTGGTATAAGCTCGCTGATTGGCCGTTGATTCACTTGGGGTATCATTGAGAACGCCCGTACATTTGGACCAAATCCGTTTTTGATTTCAGTACCTCAGCAGCCACTCCGCTGTTACTATTATAGTAGCTTCTCGATTTTGCAGACGAACCGCAGAGACTGAATTACGAAGGTTTGTACGTAACGTACGTAAGTGTACGTAACCTTCCAATCTTCATCACAATATTTATCTTGCGATAACAGGTATCCTAAGAAAACTAACAATTACCAAATAATAATATTAAAAAAGGGTACTGCAAGGGAAAATAAAACGAAACCACATCACGCTGCGAGTAGGGTTCGAACCTACGCGGGAAGATCCCATTGGATTTCGAGTCTAACGCCTTAACCACTCGGCCGTCACAGCTCTACGTAAAGAAGTACAACGATATTCGAGCCAAATTTATACTATTTAGATTAATTATTATTGACTATATTGCACCACTATGGGCCTGTATTGCACTGTCAACAAAATGTTAAATTGCTTTTTTTCTTTCTTCAAATGCATGCAGCTTCCCGCGTAGGTTCGAACCCTACTCGCAGCGTGATGTGGTTACCTTTAACTTATCTCTGTCAATATCATTATGATAAATATTGCTTTTTACGATGACTGCTATTGTAAGATAAACTTTTTTTGTTGATGTGATAATTGCATTGTATTGTGATAATACATTGTGTTCACCGAATATCATTAATTCATTCGGGATTTGTTGCTCTAACACAACCAGCTGTGGCATGCATGTGTTTGAAGAAAAAAAAAATCCTATTTAACATTTTGTTAACAGTGCAATATAGGCTTATTTGGTGCAATATAGTCAATAATAATCAATCTAAAAAGTATAACTTTGATTCGAATATGTTTTTTTTTAACGTAGAGCTGTGATGGCCGAGTGGTTAAGGCGTTGGACTTGAAATCCAATGGGATCTTCCCGCGTAGGTTCGAACCCTACTCGCAGCGTGATGTGGTTTCAAATATTTTACTTTTTAGATAAATTGGTATTGACTATAGCACCAAATGAGCCTGTATTGCACTGTCAACATATTGTTACATTGGATTTTCTGTTTATAACACATGCCAAAGGTTTTGTAAATCATTAGAACAACACAACCCTAATGAATTCATGATACCTGGTGAACACAACAATCACAATACAATGCAATAATCAAATCCCAATACCGTTTATCTTACAATAGCAGTCATCGTAAAAAGCAAATATTTGTCAAAATGATATTGACAGAGATAAAAAAAAAAAAAAAAAAAAAAAATGTAACCACATCACGCTGCGAGTAGGGTTCGAACCTACGCGGGAAGATCCCATTAGATTTCAAGTCTAACGCCTTAACCACTCGGCCATCGCAGCTTCTTGGATAGCCTGAAGTAACTAACATTTTGTATTACCAAACTTAACATGATTATAATCAAGGAAACTAGGGAATAAAAAGAAAGTTTAATATAGTTACATCTTATTTCACTAAATATACAATAATTACATTACACATGCTACGTAGCTCTGAAAATAGTTATACAAATTAGGGAAACCATGTAACTAAATCTCTCTTTTCTCTCATTAATAGGGGCTACGTGAGGGAGAAGGTACTCATTTTTCGTATAAAAATTAAATGAGAGCTGAAAACCATTTGGAGAGGGGAGTTATTACACAAGTCAAGTTTTGTTATGCTGTAACTCAGTATTCAACCAGAAAAATTTCAAAGTAACTTCTATTTTTAAAACTTATCGAAATTCAAGGATAATTCTTTCAGCTGAAAAGATGACACGTGTATTATTCTGAAAACTATATCACCTTTAAACATTATCAAAAAAACGTTAATGACATCTGGTTAAGTTCGCGATACATTTGCCCAAACAATTATAAATGTTGGCTACAGTATGTTATTATAACATAATTTTCCCTAACTTGAAATATAACATAGTTCTCAGAATACGGCTGGTGATATTTCCAAGGAGATTATATATCATCTAGTACTGTAGAAATTCCTGATGAATTATAATTAATGCCGAATTGCGGTACTTGATATTCAATCACATATTAAAGGTAAAGACAAGTAATGGTCATGCGATTGCATTGTGAAAGAAACGTTGTGGAATCGATCAGAAAAGGTTGATCATCTAGCATCTAGCATCTGCAAGGTTCTGGAATCATCAAAATGATAAGAAATTTGGCCCATTCTTCGTAAAGTTACAAGCACTATACACAGAAAGATGTATATGGGACTACCCTATATCTCTCACACGACCATGAGAGAAACAAATTTACCAAATATATGAATTAGTAGGCGGTTTCCCGGCAAATTTGTTATCATCATGTATTAGTCAAAACATATTCTTTCACATGATTGGTAATGAGAGCTTCCATTTCATTTTTTGAAATTGGGGCGTTTCCAATACTGGTCTTTACCTTTAAGACACCGAGACGACCGGTGGTGAGGGAGTGGGGGCGTTAGGGTGGGGGGGGGGGTGAATTGCTTCATTGTCTTGACCCAGTTTTGTCAATGGACAGACGGGGCTCTGTTGTCCAAGGCTTAAACACCAAACAATAGGATCCCAAGCCGTGTCTGAATTAAATCTGAAAGCTCTTTATTTACACCACCTCTTGAAATAACTTACAAAACAGCTCCACTCTTTTCAGGTTGAAAAGGGAGTCTCTTTAGTGAATGTGATTACCTTAAAGCTGCTTTGCCTCTTTCTATCCTTTTCGCTGTTTTCATACACAGTATATTGCAATATATCTCACTAATCTTTTCTTTGTCTGTTCAACAACATATTGCATAACAACTTCTCTCTCTCTCTCTCTCTTTATACGTGTATGAAAATATTGGATAAATAATTATACAGCATGTCTCTCTTTATCTCTTTCCCCTTTCTATTTTTTATTATCTTTTCTCACTGACGCCCCCTCTCTCTCTCTCTCTCTCTCACTGTCTCTCTATATAGTGTCTTTATCTCTCTTCCTCTCTCTCTCTCTCAATCTCCCCCTCCTATATCTCCACCTCTTTATTTCCATATCTTCTATTTCACCATTTGTAGCGTGTTGGTATTATAGCAAACACTTATTTTGACCTTTAGCACACGAAGACTGTGCAAATACCAATGTTTTCACCGTTGCTAAGGGTTCTTAACCATGTCATTCTATATCAGATGATCGTTTCGAAATATACTACTACAAGCCCGATTAACAAATATTATTTCAAAATATATATGGGGCCAGTCACCACGAAATGAGTCCAGTGTCGCATTAGGCTCAATCGTAGTAATAGCGATGTATAGTGTGTATGTACTGAAAATTGACCCACCTACCACATTTAAGATTTTTCCAAAAATCGACTTATTAAATTCTTTGTTTGTTGAAAGTTTCATTGAAATCGAAAGATGGGAAGTGTGTTGTTGCTATGTTGTTGTTGACCAGACTATAATATGTTACGCATCATTAACTTTACACCTAATTATCTCAAAACTGGGTAATCCCATTGTTTATAAAGTCCAATTAGGTTTTTGTTCATATTTCTGGATATAATTTATCAATTTCAATGTGTGACCCCTTAGTTTAAAGCTTACTTAATGTAGATTCATATAATACTTAAAAACAGGAATACAATTTTTGACCAACTGGACTCATTTTGTGGTGACAGGCCCCATATATCCTTCTGTCAATAGTATCTTTTGAGGAAGAGGAAACAATAGATTGTCCTTGAGAGTAAGGTGTGTGTACAAGACAATAATACTGAGAAAAGGTATATTTGAAATGTAGGTTGTAAATATTAATAGTAAGATGTTTGTTTTATATAATTATGTCATTGACAAATGCATGAGAAAGTGTTTGAAGAATTTAGAAATTATAATCTTGTTTCAGCACACGCGACAGTCATCTTGCCGTTTATGACATCTTTTCTAGCGACAACACACGACTCAAACACTTTGATTAGATCACGGTTGTACAACACTTTGTTCCAGCCAGTATCCCCCGCTATCAATTTTATCAATCGTAATTCAAACTTTAATCTTATATTTATAAGACGTGTCTTCGGCAAAATATCGGAACACCTAACGATACTTTCAAAGCCGTGAACGACACTTTCAATTATCAGAGAAGATAATAATAATAAAATAATTAAAAAAGATGACACCCCCTCGAAAATATAGGCGTCGAGAGCAGCAGAAGGGGGGGGGGGGGGGGTGCGGATAGGCAGACAACGTAATAGATTTTAAAGAAAAAACACTCCAAAGTTTTGACCGTTCTTTGACGACAGCCTCACAATTCAGTCCACACTTCGTCCAAATTTATCAAACGTTTTACTATAACTGCAGAAATCATACTTAATGACCCAGTCACACCAACGAGACCAACATCAAACTGACGATAAATCGAGTGAAAAATTACATTTCCCCTCAAACAGCCAAGAATCGGTCGCTTTAGAGTCGGGTAGTTCTGTTGTCGTTTTGAAGGGGCGACTGGGGTTCAAAATCAATGTTCATAAACGTTGATAACATTTTGTGTTCGCGCCTTTCTGCCGGGCAGACAACGATGGATTAATAAAATATATTCGACTTACCGTACGATCCGATAGCCGTTTTTGGTCTCTGAAGTATCTTCTTCTTCTCCGTTTCCCTGGCAACACGATGTGTCATCCGATCGGTGATGGTCATGGACGCTAGGAGCTCCAAGCAGCGCTGTTTGTCGGCGTCGCTAGCGTGAGGGTAGAACTGAGCAAGGTCGGAGGCAAAGTCACTACTAGGCATCTGCTCATTGATCTGTGAGGAGAAACATATTGATGATCGATAGTGGTTGTTTGGTAACAAGACAATTTATGACTGAAACAATGTCATGTTATGGCATGAGAAGTGATACGAAGTGTACTAATTGCGGCAATGGATCGGTTGCGCTAATTGAAACAGTGAATTAGTTTGTAAGTCATTGAAAATGTATTATGAAATCCAATATAAATTTAAATCAAGATTATAAACGAGATCGGTTACAGTCGTATAATAGTACAGTTCTTGACACTTTTCTGCATTTCATAATTATTGCGTATCTTTTTTTTGTAAACTACTAAATTTCCTTTTCCGGACATAATGCAATAACGAACGCCGAGGGGAAATCGTCATCTTCAAGCCTTTTTCTTTTTAATATTGTGAATTTTTTTACAAAAAGGGCGAGGAATTACGTTATTTCTCCTTAGCTCATTGGCTGTCAATGACATAAAGGGGATAGTGTATAACATCAATTTAATATTGAAGGGAACCTGACAATCGCATCAATTCTAAAAGGAACTGCCCGTCTAGACTAATTGATGCCATCTTACTAGTAGTTTGGCGGTTAATTAATTGCATTCACAAACACTAAAAATGGCAGTTAATTACAGGGCAATATTGACCCCCAGACAGTCAATGTTTGCACAACTATTAATTGCCTTAATGAGCTTCGACGCATCGATCCGAATGTAAAAGTCTAGTTATTACACCAGTCACACCGCCTTACCAACTCCACATCGCTTCCTTACTGACCAATTTATTCTTGGCCTATCTGGGTAATGTTTTTTTTTTTTTTTTGGGGGGGGGGGGGGGGTCTGTCGGGGGTCGGTCTCGTTGGTGTGACATGGTTATTGGTTTACGATGCACTGGATGTTTTAATAAATGTTTCCTCTCTCCGATGTAATTTATCCATATTCCTCATAATAACATTTAGAAATGCGTGGATCTTAGAAAGACGGAGATATCGGTTATCATTTTGTTCAGAAGTTCAAAGCTTGAAATAAAATCGCTCCACTGTTTGATCAAAGTGGAGCGTTATTATTTTATAGCATTCTCTCAGATGTGACAACATTTTGTTGTTTCACCTCAAGTTCGTTGATATTCAGAGTTCGGCATTGAAATGTATAACCAGGGGAATACAGAAAATACGCCATCTAAAAATCAAAACTGGTGTGGGGGACATGGAGTAAAGGACCAGTGGATACAGCAATGGTTCCAAGACCAAGGTTCTGGATTCGAGACTCAGCCACATCAGAAAAATTATGATTTCAAAGTACGTCAGGATAAAACGTCGATCACAAGTCATCACATTGTTTCTCAGATAGGAGTGAAAACCCAAACGTCCCTGGGTGATAGAGCTACATCTTGGCAATCAATTAAAGTCAATGCGATTGGCTTTGAAAGTTGTTCTGCTACTGCATGTTATGTTATTGGCCTTGGGATAATCAATATTGATTTAACCAAAACAAAATGTTACAGAGAATGACTGTGACACGGGTTTATGACTAGTGTTGTGCTCCTTGTTAAAAAGAACTATGAACATGGCGTGTATGGCCTTTGTGTAGATAACAAAGAGGTGCCAATGAACGATTTTGGATGGCGGGTTTGGGGGGGGGGGGGTGGGGAGGGGGTAAGAAGTGAGGGAAGAGGTCGACGGCGTGGGGTTAATGCATGGGCGTCGATCCGTTTGGTAAAACATCATGGACTATCAAATCATACTGCGACAATCTTCCAAAATGATGTTTGTTTCATTATTGTTTACGCCGTTTGATTCCGACGAAGATATAACCAGTGTAGGCATATGAGGCAGGGAAGGGTGTGGGGTGCATCTCCTTGGCAATTATACAAATTACCGATATTCGAGGAATTGCCGCCACAGATTCGAGTAGCGGAATGCAGTGGCGGATCCAGGGGGCCCGGGGCCCGGGCCCCCTCCCCTAGGAAAAAATACGTTAATTTTACCCTTTTTGAGATGGGCCCCATCCCCTAGCGCTCAAGAGGGGGGTGAGGTGCGATTTTTCAAGTTTTCGAGGGCAAAAAAAAAAAAAAAAAACATTTGTGGATGGTGACTTTAAACATTGTACTGATAATGGGCAACATTTCATGTTCTATGCACATGGTGCGAGGGAACGCCGTCTGTCTTATCAATGAAAAGATTGATAAGTATGATTTATTGCTCTGCAAATATTTACAGTGAGATAATATATTAAACACATTCACAAAATGCCATTATGTAAGCTGTATAATCTCTACTCCCAAATGTATATACTGAATCTGAGAAGGGAATATATACTAGGAGGCTAAATACTGTTAAATGCACGTTCCGGAATAATAGTAACTTGAACTTCTATTTCTACGTCGATACTTGACAGATCCATAAATAAGGATATAACGCCAAGGTTTATTACTTGGGGTGTGCAGGTGGACCACTACAACGGGGTATCCCCTGCTCTTATATGAATAGTGCAGTGGGCTTTTAAAGTGCAAAGGTGGGGCCTCCATTCAACGTCCTCTTCGAGGGACGTAGTGTTTTCCACTTAACATAGCCCTCATCTATGTAACAAGGGCGGGGCACGTTAACACACTACGCAGGCTTCAGTTATCCGCCTGGGCGAGATTCGAACCCAAAATCTTTGGTTCGAAAGGCATGCAGACGCTTGACCGACTGAGCCAACTTGCCCATGAAGATATAATCTACTTTCATTCCACCTGGCCTACTTTCCAAATTTTCACAACAGACAACAGTACATGAGGGATTGATTTTACGTCAACAGCAACATAATGTAGTTCTATAATATAATGTATACTTCCTTCTGTATAAAGTATACCCCAGCGGTTAGCGGTATCTAAACGTTTCAATGTCATGGGCCCAAAATATATCGACCCGTATACTTTGGGTATATATCCTCGACCATGTGACTCGTAAATATTATGAAGATGATTATCTTACCTCTGTGACATATTCCCTGGTCGGTGTCACGCTGTCAGGTCGTGTAGATGTAGGCTGCCAGGTTCCATTAAATGATCTCGATAAATCATTCGCCATGATGGCCGATGCTGCTATTTTGATCAACTCCAAATCTTCGAATAATCAAATTGCAGTCGCTATAATCATTTAAACTACAATCTGCTTGATAAATGAATATTGCAACCGATACGTGTTCTCCTCTCACTTCAGTAAAATAACTCAGCTTGAGCCATTTACGTGGAATTATCCGGATTTAAGATTAAATCAGACCTTTTGAGGTATATAGTCATTCGCGTGAAAGCTGTACTAAACCAATCCTCATGATTGTGTCCCAAGCACATCACGCCTGTATATACATGGGATATACACTCATATTGGCGCTGTTGTATACGTGGTCACGGTTCGCCTGCCATCGACCCGTTGCTAACAGAAGCCGGTGTCGTTGCTAACCACTTAATCTCGCGGCAAAGTGGTTCACCCTGTATGGTTTGTGGACGGGGATGGCGCTCTTTCTTTCCATAGAAAATTATAGTATAAGTTATTTAGTGTACAATCCAAAGTACTACAGAAAGACGTTAGATGATTTTTTTTGTTTTCATAGGTTTTTATTCGTTTCTCTCAAAGAAAAATTGTACATTTATAACATTGGATACAAAATAACAAAATAATTTAACATAGGTTTTTATAAATTTGCCAATGATCTTTTACATTTACATACAAAAGTTACACCTCTTCATTTTCCTTTAGAGACAAACAAATTATATATATATAAAAAGAGAAAAGCTACAAAACACCTACTACCCCCCGCCCCACACAACATTTAAACACATAACAAGTACAACAGTATACAAAACACACACCAACATAGAACGAACAAACAAACAAAAGAAAAGGGGGGGGGGGAAAGGAGAGAAGAGAGGAGGGTCAGGAAGTTGTATATTGAGGAGGAAAAAAAAATGAAAACATTTATTCTAAATTTTCCAAAGGTTCCCATTTCCTTAAATGAATTGAAAGTGTGTCTCTTTCCATTGAAAGTTTTTTCTCTTCATTTCTATTTTCCAACAATCTATATTCTATTTCTTTTGCTTTTGGAGGGCTTCCCTTCTCTCTACTATGGAAAATCATATATTTAATCAAAATCAAAACGTGGTTCAATAATTGCTCTGTTTTAAAAGTAGTGTCATCTATTCCTATATGAATTTATTTCCAGGATAATTTCTTCAGAATTGGTAAATTAAATCTATCTCCACATTTCCCCCAGACTTCCTTTATTGTATTACATTCAAAGAATACATGTTGATAAGTTTCTTCAAAATTTTTGCAAAATGAGCACAAACCATTTTCATGGAACCTGAATCTATGTAAATGATGATTTTGTATATAAAATATTATGCAATAGTTTGAACTGAAATTCTCGCAGTTTACTACTTAAGGTACACATCCTTGGTTGAACATATATCTTTTCTACTTCTTTTCTTGGAATATTGTAAAGTGTCATTAAATTGCCGCCTGCCGAGTTTGTTTCTACATTCTTTTTAATTTGACTCTTGTATACCATTTTTGCAGTTAAATCTTAAAATGTAAACACTTTCTTTGAAAAAATAAATTCTAAACTAAAGCCAGTGTGAATTGACTTTCTTAAAGGTTGAACATTTTGTTTCCATTCATAAGGGGCTACTTTATAAATTTTGTTTACTTTATCAATTTCCACTCTGCTCAAACCTAACATTATAAAATGATGGTTCTTTCAACACGGAAATCGATAACAGATTAAATAACGAGATGACATCTTGTTACAGATCACGGGATGGGGCGGGGCGGGGTCGACATTCGCCCAGTATTCTCAGATTGTGAACTGTGAATTGTAAAACGTATTTAACTACGGTAAGTTCCTATACTTCTTTTCCTTTGAAAGAATCGTGGGGCACTAGGGGCACGTGCCCAACTCGAATGGCGGTTGGGATATTAAGAAAGAAAGGGCGAAGGGGTGATCCGACCCCCACCAACATCCTTCCCAAAATAGTTTTCTCGCATTATATATATATATCTATATCCACCTAATATTTCCGTTGCCCCCGACGCAAGTGCCGCTCAATGGATGCATGATACGCATCTTCCTCACCCCCAATCCTGAACTACGACCATAAGATTGTAAACACAACAAAAAGTGTTATTTGTTAAAAATAAATTAAATTTTTAATGATGTCTGCTTTTCGTCTTGCAATATCAGCAATCAGTCGAACAACTTAAACAACTTAAACGGAAGCTTAATGTTCTATAGCTTCCGTTCATACAGTCCAGTTTCTTCTTTCTGTTCAGTTTTGCGATTTACTCCGATGATTGCAAGACGAAAAGCGTTACTATGTCTGAAATTCGTTGCTATATTCTCATCCAGTACAAACTAGGGGTTCGAGGGGTTCGCACGAACCCCCCCCCCTCTAATTTTGTTAAAGCTCTATTTATTTTTATTTTTTGCACAAAGGGGAGGGGGTGTTTTTTTTTTAATGGTGCTTCATTCCCCCCACCCCTCCCCCCACCCCGCCGCTTATTCGCCGCTACATCATTAAGTGCTAAAACCCCCCCTCGCAATGTCTCACTCTCACCTCTGGCTCAGAATTGGCAACCCTAAGACCCCCCCCCCCCCCGGATAAAAAAAAAGCTTGTACAGGCTTGATTCTAATTATGTAGTACCAATCATCTCTTTTAAAATATAAAGACAATTCAGACAAAATAAAAAAAAGTAGCAAATCGTTTATAAGAAGAAAATTAATAAGAGCAGTATCAAAAATATTTAAATATTTCTTGATCTGCGAAAATTGGCAGTATAACAGGTTCAAAATCAAATTCTATGCCTTTTACGTTCTATTTAGCCGTTAGGAAGGCCTATACTTATTGGTATAGTTTATATATTTATAAGTCAAGGTTATGACAAGTACATCACCAACAACATCTAATGCCGCATTAAACAAACGTCTAGTCGAGATCTCGGGATCACAACCCCCTCCTTTTTAAATGGAAAATGAAGCAAACAGATTCCACACCCACCTACAGTTCTAAATCGGTTGGTGGTGTTTCCCAGGTTCCGTCGGACTTGAAAATCGGATGAAACTGAATCAAAGAGGATACAAATAGGGAAATGATGTCACAAAAATAAGCAAACAAAGTTTTCCCATCAGACCTTCCCCTGAACCTCGGTGAAATCCGTTTAGAAACACTAGGATGTTTGTAGCGTAGGTTGGTACAGGTCGGATGGATTTAGAAGCATGCATGCTACGGTATAAAACCGCAGACACAATCTACTCCAATTAACAGACATTGATCTGTCTAGGCTCAAGTCCTTTTTCTCGGTAGCCCTATACAACATATACGGACGTACTTTGAACACAATGTTCGAAACACAATTCTATGTATATAGGATAAAGAGGTAAGTGGTCTAAGTAAATCCGATTAGGAGGACCTCATCTTTACAGCATAACGGAAAATCAGTCATGTGATCTTTACTGTCATCTTCACTATCTTCTAAGTCGCGTTATGATGATATATAAATGCGTTCATAACTTAGCACCTTCTTACCTGCAGGTAGGCTTAATCAATCCTAATGGTGTACATGAGCATTATACAAGGCAAATAGACAGTGGTTGTTTACGTGTGCCTAGATTTCACACTGATTGTTATAAGTGTAGCCCAATTGTTTCTTCCATATTTGAATGGAATAAGCTAGATAATTCGTTGAGAACGGCTTCCTCTGTCAATTCATTTAAGAGATTGTTTAAACAAAGTTGTAATTTGTGAATGTGCATGTTCTGTAATATTAACATGACTTATTCACATAATTGCTACTTAATTAATATTTTCCTAGTGACATTACTGTTTACTAGGTTAATGATATATGTTTATTTTGCAAACGAGTATTATTTTTGTAACTGTTCTGTATAAATGTTATAAACGATGTAAATATGTTCATTCAGGGCCCCATGGAAGACCACTACTTGTTGGTGAATGGGCTACCCTGTCAAAAGATTAGAACAAAAATGAAAGAAAACAAGAAAAAAACGACTGACCGAATAAAACCCCCTCTCGTAAAAAGTATAAAGTTCACTTACTTTTACATTCTGAAATGAAAGGTTCTCTTATACTCTAACTTCATATTATTCACTTTTTAATTAAAGCATATTTAATCGGGATGACAAGAATCAAATATATACAGAACCTGTTATACATCTTGGTCCTGAATAGATGCAAAGTTGATAAACAAAAGGGCGAATGTCCTTTGGCCAGCATGTTTACAATCAACATTGATATATAGCGGGAGTGACAACAAATATTCGAAATATTCGAAATTGAAACAATTCATTTTTTCTAAATTGCATAAAATACACTTTTTTGCCAATTAATATTTTCAACTATCAACTATTCATATGAAGAGATAATATTCAAATTCAATTATTATTTCTATCAGAATGTTAGACCTGCATCGATATTCTAAAATTGTATATATGCCAGAGGCCATTGGTGCTTGTTGTTGTTTAGACATAAAATGAAAGATAACATTTTTTTATTTATTGGATTTTGAATTCTTGCTTGGATTCAGCCGTTTCACTGGAAAACTTGTGGAAACCAGGAAATCTTGAAATCTAAGAAACATTTCCGAAATTGTGTGTACTTGATCATGAATATCTGAAACTCATCTTTGTTTTTATTGTCAGTTTTCATGATTTCAAAGTCGAGGATAAAAAGAAAATTCACTTTCTTGTCATATTTCGGTCATGGGTTATTATAGGGGAGTGGTATTGTCTATTTCCGAACGGAGCAGCTAAATTTGGTACCGTTTCCCGGAAGGATAAGTACCCAGAGCCTCTGGGGTCAGAAATAGATCCGACAATATCCAGACCAGGCGACGGATAAAATTCCAAGAAGAGAAACGACTCTTTCTTATGAAAAGAATATTCTCGATAAAATAAAAATATCACCATCGACTGCGAAGAGAGAGAGAGAAAGAGGGATAAGGGGTAGTAGCATTTACTGATGAAAATAATGGAGAAGGAGTATATTATGTTGAGTCACGACCTAGGAAAAAGTTTCAGGAAACGTTTAAATCAGAAAAATAGATATCCTACAAAAACATTTAGGTGTTTCTCCGAAGTCATTGACAGATTGTTTAAAAAGTGGTTGATGAAAAACAGCGAGTGTCGGTTGGCCCTTGCTCGAACGAAGTAACATATTACTGATTATGTCAAGTCTAAATTTTGAAAATGTTATGGTATATGAATAATATTGAAAGTTGAATTAACACAGGATTTTTTGTGTAAAATGTACTCACATAAAATAAGCTTTCTTTCATTATATTAAATTTAAACCTCCATTAACGAGAAAATGTCCAACAAACGAAGACAAGTGCTCTTTTTCAAACCAGAACACATAACAACGACACTATTTTGTTGTTCTACATGTAACAACCAAATATATATGGTTTTATGATTTAACGGAAAAATATGACCCCAAAAATCAAGGGGTCATTGACAAGCCTAATGAACCTTGTGCAACAATAAGTGGTTAATGTCATGTAAATGATACACTGTTCTCCCATTTACCATCACTGTATAACAATTGAGTTGAGGATGTACTTCCTGGTTAATTTACCACCGAATTACTAAATTGTCATCATCATGAATCATAATTCCTCGCTTTGACACTCATTCATGCTATTTTTATTTTTGTTGATCATATCGTATTATCTCGGTCGAGACCTAGCGATTCCTCAGTCTTAGACTTTTTGTCTTAATCATTATTTTGTCTGAGTCTAAAACTTGTTTTCTTTACCCTTCCGCATGGTTCCTGTATTATATATAACCAGAACAACTTTATAAAAGTTAGTTACATTGAATATGCTATGTCTTCGACTTCTTAAAAAAGGATGGGTATGCCCCCCCCCGCATGGTTTGACGAACAGGGAAAACGGAAGCCTATAATAATGCCTGTATTATACTTGAGCTATATACCTACCCCCCCCCCCCATAATTTACATAATTTACTACGTTGTACTTCTCATCAGCTTACCAAAATGTGGCATTTAACTTTTTTTTAATTTGAAATGCATACAAAAAAGTTAAGTAAAAAATTCTTCTTTTAGATATCTACAGTTTTCTTTAATGACACAAAACGTCAAAAAGCTGAATTAAATGGATAAGAGAGAGAGAACGAGAGAGAGCGAGAAAGTATATCGATATAGACAGGAGAACAGACACAGACACAGATATAGAGAGAGAGAGAGAGAGAGAGAGAGAGAGAGAGAGAGAGAGAGAGAGAGAGAGAGCATGACGAGGACGTGTATACAAGTCTGTTAGCTCTGAGAGGTTAGATATAGGAGAATTCTAAATCCTTTGAATATTCAGGACATATTTTGTCTGAATTGCTTTTGAATAATAATGACATAAAGTATTGCGTTCTCTTCTTCTTCAATCGCAAAGAGATTTATACGATTATTCCTACTTGGGTCTGAGCACGCGGCATTTCCAGGTCTCAATTTAAAAAAAATGCTATTTTTAAAATGGAAAATCCAACAATTCTCCACGATGACGTGCAAGATTATGATAACTAAGGATTTAAATCTAATTTTGTTTGATTTCTTTGATGAAAGCATGCTATGATATAACAAAATAATTCTCAACAACCACAAAGGAATTCCCTTCTGTACAATAACTGGGTGAAAATCTATTTTGGTATTATTGATAGATAAGCATTGGCCGCTTCTTGTGTGATTGTTGAGTTTTATAATTAAGTTGTGTTGTATGTGTTTGAATAATTGTTAAAGGTTTCCTAGACATGATTGAGAGCACTTTTGTATCAAGTTCCATCTGTTATTTTTCCCGGTACTAGTCGATAGTTTCATTCACTACCATTGTCCTGTTGGTATTGTACCCATAATTTAATGAAGTTGCGACTCAAGATCATTGAACTAGATAATTTAGTTCAAAGATCTTGAGTCGCAACTTCCTTAAATCACCAGTTATTGTACAACAACAGCTAAATTATTAACCAAATCAAACATGACCTTCATAATCAATAATGTGTGGCTATTTAATGTCTTTTATTCACAACGTTTGTGCAAGAGAATGCGAAGAGTGTGACTCATATTATGCCGAGACTTTATCTCCCGATAAACGTCTATAAGTATACCAGTATATGGAATTATCCTATAAAATGTCTATACCGGTATTGTACCTTTGTTGAAATTGAAATACCACACATGCCCCAAATACCTGGCACTGGGGGTGATTCTTTTGAGAGACCAAACAAACAATTCAACGTGTCTGTATTGTTAGCTAAATGATAAATTTGGTGGCATTGCAAATAATTACTTACTATATCATCAGTTGAATCGGGACCAGATTTACACAGCGTCTATCTCTCACACACTCATCTCTCTTTCTCTTTTTTTCCTACCCCTTTTATTTCTCTTGTTGAAACCAAACTAACCACGCAATAAAGCAAATTTACACGGGACACCCTTTAAATGGCGACGCCTGAAGAGATATTAAACTGTATCTTCTGGTAAAAACGAGAAGAGCCGAATAATGATTTGTATTTACAATTACTATTATGTACTTATAGTGTCATTGACATTCTTTTCGGCTTCTCTGTTTCTTTCATATCTTTTCATTCTCACTCTTCTTCGCTCTTACCGCCCCCGTAAGTTTAGTTTCAAGGGTGTTGTCCAGGTCTCTTTAAGAGAGAAATTTAATAAAAACGCCCCAAATCTTCCACAATACGATATCTCACACCCGCCCACGTTATTCGACACTCTTCAAAAATTCTCTTCCGCTTGTTTGTGATTAATAGTTTACATAATTAAAGCAAACTACATTACTTAGTAACCACGATATATACATATTCGTAAACTTCATAACGTGTTCAAATTCCTGATGTCATTCAAGAAGAAAAGAAATCGGGATGCAATTAATCGTCTTGAATTTGATCTGATATGATTTAACATTACATGGTTTTTCTTGGTATGGTTTATCGTAATTATAAACTGATTTAAGATTCTTTTAAACTCAATGAAAATGAATTCCATGAAAGTGAAGAGATTCAACAAATAATTCTAAAAATAGGATTAAACCTACCAAATTGATAAGAATATCCTTCTATTTTTATTGTTATCTAGTTTATCTCATTTAAAAGTGGTTATATAAAATGATTCTCCAAATTCACAATAAGATCATTCCGTGAAAGGTCAAATCCTTCAGGTATCATGAATCAAATAAACCTTGGTTTCTTGAGCCTGGCTGAGCTGTTGAGCACAGTCCCATGCAGCCAGTCCAAGGTAAGTAGGACTCCTGTCAAATGTACCTAAACTAAACTTACAATTCACGTTCAAAAATATAATGTGCTTTTTATGAAATTCATGGACAATTTTGGCTTTTAACTAATTTAATTATCCGCACCAGTTTGTAATGAGTTATTGAGACACTACAACATATTCTATCATCAGGTAGAATTGAAGCGAAAAGCATCGCCCATTTTATTGGAGAATGACCGACATTTTTACAGACAGAATAACTGTAAATGTATGTATTTTGTTGACTATAGGGCCCCGCTCACAAGCTTAGTTTCTAAATGGGTCCTAAAACCATTCAGTTTATGATGTAATCAAGTTAGAATATGTTGATTGATGTACTGCTACGAAATTACCAGTCTCTTTTTTATGTAACAGATTATATCATGCTTTGTGTGGTTTTGAATAAAATGAACTGAACTGAACTGAACTGAACTATCTGTATACTCGACGTCATCGTTATTATCTTCGTCTTAGCGCTCCCTAGACATACGGACCACCCTTGAAGTACGAGAAAGGTTGCAAATCAAAGTGTCTCAACTGTGATGATCTAGATATTCTTAGGACCCGGATCACTTTGTAAATAGTGCAGGTATTCTTTCAATATCCTTCAGCAGTTCAGCTAATCTTGGTGTGACTAATTTCACGAGGACATCTAGATCTACATCGAGGGGACAACAAATCGATTGAATGCATAGAAGTAGCTTTTGCTACATTTCTTATTTATGTAAAAATGCAAGGGCAATAGCTGGTATTTTGTTGGTTTTGTAGGGGGCTAAAACTGTATCCGGACACCAACCCCCTGGACATCCACGCCGGATAACCACCCCCAGTCAACTACCCCCTAGGACAACTACCCCCTAGGACAACTACCCCTAGGACAATTCCCCCCTAGGGCAACAATCCTCTATGACGACTACCCCCGGACAACTACCCCTAGGACAACTACCCCTTACGAAAACTACCCCCGGACAACTACCCCCTTGGACAACTACCCCCGGAAGACTACCACCCGGACAACTACCCCCAGAAAACTATCCCTAGGACAACTACTCCCCGGACAACTCCCTCCGAGAAACGACCCCCTTGGATAGTTGTCCGGGGGTAGTTGTCCTAGAGGATGGTTGGCGCATGGGGTAGTTGTCTGGGGGTAGTTGTCTGGGTAGTAGTTGTCCGGGGGTAGTTGTCCTAGGGGGTAGTTGTCCGGGGTGTAGTTGTCCGGGGGTAGTCGTCCAAGGGGGTAGTTGACTGGGGTGGTTATCCGGGGGTGGATGTCCAGGGGGTAGGTGTCCTAGAACCGGCTGAAACATGTGCAATAGTACACTATATTACAACTTAAACTAAGAACACTTTATTTGAAGTGATTTTTCATTTGGGAAAACCTTAAACTTAAGATAACCTTTTTCTCTTCAAATCTGTGTTCGTCCAACTGTTAAAGTTAATTTAATTACTTTGTGTGATAAATTACGCCCCCCCCCCCCGAATCCCACCAGATCCCACTTTCCTGTTACTAATATAAATTTTCCGATTTCTGGATACGCCAATGTTTTTTTACCCTATTTTTTATGTTTGTTTTTATTTAAATTGAATGGTTTATTGAGAACACTGAAAAAGACATTCAGTTTACAATAAAACCTCATGGAACACATAGCGATGTTAAAAAATTTATCACAAAACGCTTGCGAAAACATATTGAGAGATAAAAATGAATATGATATAATATTTTGAGGAAAAAATAAAGCTAGTATGTCTTTTCGGTTGATAACATTGGAAATAAGTTCAGATTACAAAATATCCAAAGATTTGTAGATATGAAGAAGAAGCATAACTGAAAATGTATAGCCATTGGAAGTTATCTGGTTGATTTGGGCTTATATACCAAACATAAAGGGCATTGCCCGTTTCGTGACGAAACATTTAAATAAATAAATAAACATAAAGATGTAGGTCATCATCAACCAAAAGTGGGTCTACTGTAACAACTAGGGAGAGAGAAAGCTAACGTGGTGAACTGATTTTTTAACCTCAATTTAAAAAAGCGATTATTTGAATAATAATTGCAACAACCAAGCAAATAGAATCACAATTGGTGTATTATTTTGCGATCGGGTGGACTCAGAACAGTCGTGTGGGTTCAGCGGATACAGGCTGTATTAGCCGACCACAACATTGGCGTCAACACTCAAATAGATTGGGATAATGGACGATAAGGACACTCATTTCTTTTGTGTTTCGTCGCCTAATTGATATTTTCCATTCGGGGCAATTTTGGCCTTGGCATCTAAAATGATTTACTGGTTTTCACGGCCCATGATCGTTGATTATGTACAGTAATCAATACAATCAAAAATTTCATTTGAGCCAATTGGTCTTTCAATTAATGCGAGAAGGCTGGATAGCGATTGTCTGCGTCATTCAATGACTGCTATGTGTGTATATTTCATTACATCATTAATTTGATTATTCAAACATCTATTTATAGGAAATACAAATGTGAAGTGTTGAAATATTTCTGTCAAAAAATAAGTAAATGTATAAACCAGAACACGTCCTAACGTCCTTTTTTAAAAGATAAAATGCTAATAAATAAAAGCAAATGCACAAGATTAACCGTGAGCAGGGGCGTCGCTAGACCTTTTTCAGTGGGGGGGGGGGGGGGGTGTAGAGGCCAACGATTACCGACAAAACTAGCGACCAATTACCGACAAAATTACATGTCCAATATCTACAAATTTAACCCTATAAACCCGGGGCCGAAGGCTAAATTGTTTTTTTTCCTATGGACTATTTATAGTACTTGCATTATGCGAAAATGGTCATTTTTCTCGACGACATATATATATACGAATTATTTCGTCAACTTAGTCAGCATCATAGCTGATATATTTTAATGCAGGCGCGGAGCTAGGATCTTATTTTAGGGAGGGCGGTAGTGAGCTAGCGAATCACTTAAAGAGCGTTCATTAGGGGGTGTGGGTGATAGTCCTCTAAATTATTAGGAAAAGAAGACGATTTATTGTACCTTTCTCGACTGTTAATCCTTGTCTGAATTCAGTTTCTCCTCCTCTCGCGCAAAGCGCGGAAGTTTTGACGTTTCATTAAATTATCAGAGAAAGAAGACGATTCGTTGTACCGTTTATGACTCTTAATAAGCCCTAATATTTATTGTCTGAATTCAGTTTCCCCCTTTAGCGCGAAGCGCGGAAGCTATGACGTACCTTAAAATATTAGAGAAAGAAGACGATTCGTTTGTACCGTTTTCGACTCTTAATAAGCCCTATTTTGTGTACTTTTTTCGACTCTTAATCCTTATCTGAATTCAGTTGTCCCCCTTCCGCGCGAAGCGCAGAGGTTTTGACGTTTCATTAAATTATTATGAAAAGAAGACGATTTGCTGTACAGTTCTCGAATGTTAATCCTTGTCTGAATTCAGTTTCTCCTCCTCTCGCGCAAAGCGCGGAAGTTTTGACGTTTCATTAAATTATCAGAGAAAGAAGACGATTCGTAATACCGTTTATGACTCTTAATAAGCCCTAATATTTATTGTCTGAATTCAGTTTCCCCCTTTAGCGCGAAGCGCGGAAGCTTTGACGTATCCTTAAAATATTAGAGAAAGAAGACGATTCGTTTGTACCGTTTTCGACTCTTAATAAGCCCTATTTGGTGTACTTTTTTCGACTCTTAATCCTTATCTGAATTCAGTTGTCCCCCTTCCGCGCGAAGCGCGGAGGGTTTGGCGTTTCATTAAATTATTAGAAAAAGAAGACGATTCGTTTGTACTGTTTTCGACTCTTAATAAGCCCTATTTGGTATACTGTTTTCGACTCTTAATCCTTATCTGAATTCAGTTGTCCCCCTTCAGCGCGAAGCGCAGAGGTTTTGACGTTTCATTAAATTATTGTGAAAAGAAGACGATTTGCTGTACAGTTCTCGACTGTTAAGCCTTGTCTGAATTCAGTTTCTCCTCCTCTCGCTTAAAGCGCGCAAGTTTTGACGTTTCATTAAATTATCAGAGAAAGAAGACGATTCGTTGTACCGTTTATGACTCTTAATAAGCCCTAATTGTCTGAATTGCGTTTCCCCCTTTAGCGCGAAGCGCGGAAGCTTTGACGTATCCTTAAAATATTAGAGAAAGAAGACGATTCGTTTGTACCGTTTTCGACTCTTAATAAGCCCTATTTGGTGTACTGTTTTCGACTCTTAATCCTTATCTAAATTCAGTTGTCCCCCTTCCGCGCGAAGCGCGGAGGGTTTCGCGTTTCATTAAATTATTAGAGAAAGAAGACGATTCGTTTGTACTGTTTTCGACTCTTAATAAGCCCTATTTGGTGTATTGTTTTCGACTCTTAATCCTTATCTGAATTCAGTTGTCCCCCTTCAGCGCAAAGCGCAGAGGTTTTGACGTTTCATTAAATTATTATGAAAAGAAGACGATTTGCTGTACAGTTCTCGACTGTTAAGCCTTGTCTGAATTCAGTTTCTCCTCCTCTCGCGCAAAGCGCGGAAGTTTTGACGTTTCATTAAATTATCAGAGAAAGAAGACGATTCGTAATACCGTTTATGACTCTTAATAAGCCCTAATATTTATTGTCTGAATTCAGTTTCCCCCTTTAGCGCGAAGCGCGGAAGCTTTGACGTATCCTTAAAATATTAGAGAAAGAAGACGATTCGTTTGTACCGTTTTCGACTCTTAATAAGCCCTATTTGGTGTACTTTTTTCGACTCTTAATCCTTATCTGAATTCAGTTGTCCCCCTTCCGCGCGAAGCGCGGAGGGTTTGGCGTTTCATTAAATTATTAGAAAAAGAAGACGATTCGTTTGTACTGTTTTCGACTCTTAATAAGCCCTATTTGGTATACTGTTTTCGACTCTTAATCCTTATCTGAATTCAGTTGTCCCCCTTCAGCGCGAAGCGCAGAGGTTTTGACGTTTCATTAAATTATTATGAAAAGAAGACGATTTGCTGTACAGTTCTCGACTGTTAAGCCTTGTCTGAATTCAGTTTCTCCTCCTCTCGCTTAAAGCGCGCAAGTTTTGACGTTTCATTAAATTATCAGAGAAAGAAGACGATTCGTTGTACCGTTTATGACTCTTAATAAGCCCTAATTGTCTGAATTGCGTTTCCCCCTTTAGCGCGAAGCGCGGAAGCTTTGACGTATCCTTAAAATATTAGAGAAAGAAGACGATTCGTTTGTACCGTTTTCGACTCTTAATAAGCCCTATTTGGTGTACTGTTTTCGACTCTTAATCCTTATCTAAATTCAGTTGTCCCCCTTCCGCGCGAAGCGCGGAGGGTTTCGCGTTTCATTAAATTATTAGAGAAAGAAGACGATTCGTTTGTACTGTTTTCGACTCTTAATAAGCCCTATTTGGTGTATTGTTTTCGACTCTTAATCCTTATCTGAATTCAGTTGTCCCCCTTCAGCGCAAAGCGCAGAGGTTTTGACGTTTCATTAAATTATTATGAAAAGAAGACGATTTGCTGTACAGTTCTCGACTGTTAAGCCTTGTCTGAATTCAGTTTCTCCTCCTCTCGCGCAAAGCGCGCAAGTTTTGACGTTTCATTAAATTATCAGAGAAAGAAGACGATTCGTTGTACCGTTTATGACTCTTAATAAGCCCTAATTGTCTGAATTGCGTTTCCCCCTTTAGCGCGAAGCGCGGTAGCTATGACGTATCCTTAAAATATTAGAGAAAGAAGACGATTCGTTTGAACCGTTTTCGACTCTTAATAAGCCCTATTTGGTGTACTGTTTTCAACTCTTAATCTTTATCTGAATTCAGTTGTCCCCCTTCCGCGCGAAGCGCGGAGGGTTTCGCGTTTCATTAAATTATTAGAGAAAATAGACGATTCTTTGAACCGTGCTCAACTCTTAATCCTTGTCTGAATAAAGCTTCCCCCTCCCGCGCGAAGCGCGAAAATTTTGACGTTTCATTAAATTATTAGAGAAAGAAGATGATTCGTTGTACCGTTTTCGACTCTTAATGAGCCCTAATTGTCTGAATTCAGTTTTCGATTTTTTTGGGGCGTTTCAACACAATATAGAGAAGAAAGACGATTCGTCGTACCGTTGTCGACTCTTAAACCTTGTTTGAATTAAGTTTCCCCGAAAATTTTATACCTCTGATTTCTTTAGCTGATATTATAGGAAATAGAAACTTCGAGAAAATACAAGTATTGTAGTTGCAGCCACTCTTGAAGTCGTCACAGCGGATAAAAAGTCACAGTTCGTAGTGAAAAAAAACTTGTCGGCCGACCGACAATATAAACTTCAAACTTCTGCATTGATATAGTTTACGGGGATCGAGCAAGAATACCGACACAGCTGACCCGACATAGCAACATATTTACCCGTGTCTTTCTTGCTCCCTCAACGAGACGACTCCACCCAACAACCCCCTTCTCTCTTTTACTCCCACTCCTCCTCTCTCAGGCTCTTACCTCTCCTCTCTCTCCTCTCTTTTACCCGTTTCTTTTGTTTCCCTTTTACTCTTTTTTCTTTTTTTTTTCTCTCTTTTCTTTCTTTTCCTTTCTTTCCTCTCCTCCCTCTTTTTCTTTTTTCTCTTTCTTTCTTGTCTTTTCTTTCCTTTCTTTCCTTTCTTTTCCTTTCTTTCTTTTCTTTTCCTTTTCTTTTTTCTTTTCTTTCCCTTTCCCTTTCTTTTTTTCCCTCTCTTTTTCCCCCTCCCCCTTTTCTCTTTTTTCCCGACGGCAGCGCAATTTTACCGACAATATCCTGACAGGTGGAGGGGTGTCGCACCCCCACACCCCCCATATGGCGACGCCCCTGACCGTGAGTCTATGAAGGTAAGCCTTTCTTGCGAGCATTTTTAAAGCAAATTGTACACTATAGGTCACTAATTACGTCAACAATCTTTAATTTATAAATTTGAGATTAGTAAAATTGATTGACGATTTCGAGTTCGACAGTTTCGTGTCGATATTATGTTCATGATTATAACTAATCACTTTCTCTGATTTGAGAAATCTATCGAGTTTTAGCATCTCGTTATTTCAAAAATGAGAATTGAAATCACGATATTGATTAATAACATAGATGCTGCTTGTAAGTGTCGGCTTGCATGGTGATGTAGATATACAGTAGGTTTGCAGTTGCACCATGTGTGTGAGAGAGAGAGAGGTTTGAGGAGTCCTGAAAAGGACTCTGACTCGGTAATCTTTCTTGGAGGAGTGTAGTCCTGAAAAGGACTGTTTGTTATCTTTCTTAGCATATAGTTCTCAGGAGAACTATAGCGCTTGGAGAGGATGAGTGGCTCGACGTTTCGAACAGGTTGACAGGATAACAAACAGTCCTTTTCAGGACTACACTCCTCCAAGAAAGATTACCGAGTCAGAGTCCTTTTCAGGACTCCTCAAACCTCTCTCTCTCCCACACACATGGTGCAACCGCAAACCTACTGTATAATAACATAGATATTATAATAAATTTAAAATTTATAACCCGAGACCTTTTTAGGAAATGCCAGTTTTTGTCCAGCTGTTGATCAGTTCGTAACACGATCGCAAAGACTTTCGAAGAATCAATCTCAATAACATTGTGCGTCACATCTTTTCATATCCTATCATGAAAATGACATAATACGTACATGTTTAGTAATTCCAACATGATTTCGTTGGGACATAGTTACAATAGGGTTTTAAACGTGTACTGGGTTAGAAATCTAGCGAGTCCTTGCAATTGTGATTTACTTTACCATTTGTTTATATAATGATAAGTCACTAGTGGAATTAGTCGTGGTTCAAAATGATAAATTGATAGTCACGTGAATTTCACAATCATCAAGTAGGTGACTCTGTCCCTGTCATATCAAATCATTTTCGACGCCCTATTTATGTTACACACAAACCAGTTAGAAAGTGTGTGTATGTCAAATCGACTTTTCATATAATACATACACTGTTCGAGGATATCTGTGTTATTTATTTTATATAAAAAAAACATTGAAGTAAATCATTTGGACCTTGACGAAGAAAGTCGGGATCAATTAGTATGCAGTGAATCATGGATTATACGCTACAGGTACGATCAGGGCGGTAACCACTCTTCTTCTCGTTGGCTTTTTTTTATAAAAGCTTGTTGGATCCAGCCTTGGTGATGGGTGAGGGGGGGGGGGGGGGGGGCTGGTGTCCGCAGGGGGCACTGGTCTAAGAGAAACATCGATTGAGGAGAGAATTTGGGAGCAAACTTTCACCCTCTCTTCATGTTGCCTTCCTCATTCCCCTTTCCCTTTCTTTCTCTTCCTATCTTCCCCTTTAATTCAATTGCGCGGGCAACGTGCCCCATGCCCCAGGCTCCCTTATATAGCTACGCCCCTACAATGATTCAAACATTCATTGGTTGTGCATACTCCAATTATTCAGAAATCAGGTAAAGCAAAACCTTAGAGCTAAGACGATTATTTCAATCCTACATTAGATCCCAGATTTTCTTTTACATCACGGGGTCAATGTACTAACAACAATCAATATGTAATGTTGATAATACATGGAGCATATTTCCGCATGCTTGTGTCTTAAATATACAGTTTCGTATCATTTTGTGTGTACAGTCATGTAGTTTACCATCTCTGTACTGATAGACATGGATAGTTATAGACAAAGGTATTTGTGGGAAATACAAAAATAAAATACGACAAAACAAATATACGATTTCACAGAAAAGGTACAGCAGAGGGAGAGAGAGAGAGGGGATCAGTGAGAGAGAGAGAGAGAGAGAGAGAGAGAGGGGGAGAGAGAGAGAGGGAGAGAGGGGGGGGGTCAACAGCTAGATTTTTAGTCGCTATATTCTTAAATTTCACTCCGATTGTACAGTGTAATATTACATTATGATAGGAAGTCATTTACTAGAAATATGTTAGAAAGGTAGAGAGAGAGAGAGAGAGAAAGAGAGAGAGAGAGAGAGAGAGAGAGGGGGGGGGGGGGAGGGTATTAATACGATTCACAGTAGCAAAATTCATGAATTTCACTCCGATCATACAATAAAATTCATGTAGATGCAGTTGTAAAATACACGTACGACTTTATTTTTGACAAATCAATTTTTGAATCTAACAGCTCCCTTCTAATATTAGAAACAGTTTCAGTTTATTGTTTCCTCCAAGTCCAAGTCAACAATAATAACATTTAACTTTTATTTCATTTCGACATAACATTCTTGTTGTTTGTTCTGCAGTCTGTTATAATTTGTCAGGTTGACATGGGGTGGGGCGGGGGGGGGGGGCATGCTGTTTGTCTCTCCCACGCCTACGACCCAACTGCCACTGCAATCCTTTTATTAGAAATGAACTTTTTCTAACTAATATTTGGCTTTATAAAAAGTGGGTCAATTCAAAATAAAAATAATGCAGTTGAATATAACTTCCATCATTGTCGTTGGCGTTTATGATGGAGAGGGAAATGGAGTGAAGAGGCAAAAAAGGCAAAGAGTGAGAAAGAAAAAAAAGGAAAGAAAGAGATGGCATTGTCTGTGTATATTATGAGAGGGTATGTGTGTTTGTGCGCACGTGTATACCTGCATGTTTAAATAATCTTTGGCCACAACATTTTGCAAACTTTACGCTTATACACATTGTCTCAAGAACTCTTCAAAAATATGATAGTACAACATATTAAAACTTAAGCTAAGGACACTTTACTTTGAGTGATATTTCATTTGGAAAAAACTTAAACTAAGATAATTTTATTTTGTTCATCCAACAGTAAAGAATGTAATTTTAATGTAATCAATTTTTGTGATACATTGAACGCCCGCCCCCCCCCCCCACCATCCCACCAGAATACACTTTTCTGTTACCAATATCATTTTGCCTATCACAGGAAACGCCACTGTTTTCTACTCTATTAAGTAATGGTTTTAATCTTTTTTTGTTAATTTAGGCTTATTACCTGTACATAGAGAGTTTCAGAAGTAAGGTGTTACCCGTTTCTTTTGGAAATATTTCGATAAACAAACAAACAGACAAACTAATGTAGGTCATCATTATCAAACAGAAATTGGGTTTACTGTAACTAATCGGGTTAGCTCCATTTGTTAAATACCTCATTCCAAAGGGATTATTAGAATTATGGTAATACTATAGAGAGAAAGGGAAATATAAATGAGATATCCAGTCGCATAATTCTTGAATGTTATCGACGCAGTTGTAAAATACGAGTAACTTTTGGGGAAATCAACTTTAGGTCAAGCCGTTCCCTTATAATTTTAGAAACAGTTTCAATGTCAGTTTATTTGTTCATATTTCACATTTTCCCATTTTGTAATGATGTCACAAAATAAATGGTACACGCGAACACAAATTATGTTAACAGCTCTAGACTAAAACATATCATTGTGTTTGCATGCAGTATCTTTTGTTTTAAAGACCGAACTAGAAAAGAAGAGTATAATATGGAAGGGTCTATGGTGATAGCAACGCTTGTGAGTTTTAAGTCCCAGAGGGTATTTTATTCAATCTTTACAAATGAAGGGAACGAGCAATAAAAGATAACAGAATTTGTGTATATGAATAAAGATTCATGTCAAGTCCCGGGTCAAGTCAATCACAGTATTTTTAGAACTCGCATTCGAAAAAAACATGGCAATGGATATTAGCGTCACTTTCAATATAATCAACAAACTCCAGTGTAATAGAGAATAACTTTACATAGTTGTTTTTTCTTCTTCTTTGGACTGATTTTGGATATTTGCCACAATATTTGCAAGGAGCACGTTGTACTCTTGTCGTAAATCCAGAGGAATGTTCGATGACAGCACACCATAGATATGGATCTGTATTAATGATATCCGCAGGCAGTACATACAGTAGTGTGTCAATTATTTTGGTTGGATTTTAGCGAAATAATACATGTTTTGGGAAATAAATGTTTTTATGATCCATTGCTATTCATATTGCGAGCCTGCGGAGAGCTGGTGGGTAGAATAGGCGTACGACTCAACATTGACGTGAACAATAGGCAGCATTCCAGCGGCAATCCTGACTCGGTCTAGTTGTCACGGAGAAGAAAAAAAAATCTAAATTGGAGATGACAATTGGTAGATAGTTGCCGTCGCGGGTGGGTTATGGTACGAATCGTCGAAAGGCTGCAAGGCCTGGTATGAAGGTCGGCTATATCTATTAGGAAACTCAACCATTTCTGTCTCTCTGCCTCTCTCTCTCTATCATAATATTTTATGTGGCTTGGACTGGTGTACGCAAACGGAGACTGGCCGCCGTCAACGCGGGGGTTTGAGGCATGGCTTGATATGCGTAGGCCGGTGGGGAGGATTCGAGCGGACACTGGTCGACTGGTGTGGCGCACTGCACGCGATCTAAAACATGTCTATTATCACGTCACTCCCCTGTCTCACATGGCACCGACTTGGAAAACACCCTCGAAATCTTCAAGAGCTTCGTTCATTACCAATCATTGGTAATCAATCAATATCGTGGTCGCCTACGCTGAGCATAGTTACTATATAGTCATGTCACTCGTTCGCTTCACATCATCATTCCACGACAATCACGTCTGCTGGCAGGTGCTGATAGCAAACTTGGAGAGAGAGAAAGATAGCGGTTAATTTTTCCTGAATTTTGGATGTACTTTGCCTGACAATCTGTGCATTGGTGTATTCACTGTTTGACTCCGTTGTGGTGCTGTCATTTTGTGAATTTCCGAAGTGATATTGGCCTTGAGTCTTGTTGGCTAGCATGCACACCATATCACACGTGAGGTGTTATTTGGAAACGTTTGAAGTCAGCCGACCAACCAAGCATTAAAGCTCTTCCCCCCCCCCCCCCTTCGTCCTTCCTCTGAAACACAAGGACAGGTGTGTACTTGGAGACGAGAGAGTATGCGTCAGGTGAAACAAACGCTCGGGTGGGGAGGTGTATTCCGGGCTTTCTTCACCCTCATGGTGGTCCCAAACTTTGCCAATGGGTTGCCGCTAAACCCTAGCAACTCCAAAACTTTTAGTAAGTCAACCCAGACAACAGGAAGAAGGAACGATGTGGATGTATCAACAGTCGTCGATACTTTGGGAGAGAACTTTACAGTGCACAATGAAACAGTTTTGAGAGGCTTGGAGAAATCGATGGCGAATCGCGATGTCAAGCAGGGGAATTTTTCTAAAGAGATTAAATCCAGGACATGGTCGTTGGGCAAGGAGGAGAGCCCCGTAACGCATGGATTACGGAGTCAATCTCTGAAAAGACCTACTAATGATTTAATGAGGAGACAAAGAAGGACGTTATTCTCTCTAATAAAAACGGGGTCGAACTCACCGTCACAAGTTAAAGCACCCATGACACAGAGAACTACTGCGAACGTTAAAACATTTTTACCTCAAAGAAGAAGAAGAAGTAGGACCGCTCTCTGGTCAAGACGGCGGATGGAGGATGAACATATCAGTGCTAACATTTTAAATAATTCAATCACAACTTATCAGGGATTAAATGTATCATCGCCTTTATCATTAAACATCAATGAATCAAACAGTTTAGGCGAAGTTAATTTGTCATCACAATCATTGTGGTCATCGTCGTGGTCATCATCATCATCATCGTCATCATATCTGGAAGACGATGTCCATGTTAATAGAACAAACGATGTACCTAACACCCATGGCAATCCTAGGTTACATAAGAACAGATTACGTGGTTTTAATATCAGCAACTTGTTGCGCATCAGGAAATGCCATGTGAATCTTACGGATTCGGCGGAGGGGGGTAACGATACGTCGATAAGGAGCAGGAGGAGGAGAGGGTTGGAGTCTGAGGGGTGCCAAGTCCTTCATGTATTTCACGGCTACATCATGGTGGATCCTAGCGGTCTGGTCACAACAACGTGGGATGGTGATGATATATATAGTAAGTAATCACTGTCAATAATATAAACACACCGGGATGAGAGACAAGCCTATCTGGGGGGCACTGTGGTATTTCGTTGAAGTCTCTTGACTCTCATACGAGAGGTCACGGGTTCGATTCTCACTTGATGCTTAATATCTTTTGCACACGTTTAGTCCCTCTCGACACAGGTGTAAATTGGTATTGGCATTGATTAGGTAATGATAATTGCAATAATTAGAAGGACAGAAGGTGGTATTTGACCTTTGGACAGAGTCGTTAAAAGTAGTTGAATATTTTTTACCAATCTGTATGATATAGATTTCTATTTTTTAACGCACCTTAATTTCTTTTCTAGGAAAACTGGACATCGTTTTAATCATTATTCGCGCTCAACAAGGATTTATTTTCCTTAAAACCACTGTCTACAGTTCACTCTACAGTTGCGAGTAGGCCTATAATCGTTTTGTCCATAACATTTTGAAATGATTGTTATCGTTAAAAAATAAATAGATGGTACCTCAATGCTTTAAAAAGAAAAGTTCTTAGCTACTACTGATTATTCAACAGATTATTACTTGAAATACGGAGAAAGCAAAATCTCACAGGAAACTCGAGGCTAACATGTCTGATACTTTTGTTCTTGTTGTGGAGGAACGTTTAGAAGTTACTAGAATTTACTGGACTATACCTAATACCTACACTAATAATGAAAACCTCGACAGCCTTAATGCAATCTCCCTGAGTTCCTTGCAGGTATTACCCGAACAATAATCAGATATCAGTTTGCACCTTGGTGGAGAGTGGCAAATGTGGAGTAATGCTAATTGCCAAAGGACATTAGTGCCTTGCTGGGATTCGAACGATCAACCCTTAGATTGAGAGTTGAGTGAATGAACCACTATACCATCATACCTCCATGAGATACTAATTAGAAAAAAGAACATCCCCCCCCCCCAACAAAAAAAAAAAAGAAGAAGATGGAATATACGACCAACGATGAACAGAGGACTCAAATATACTTTTTGTGAGGCACTCTGTACAGGTCCCATCCTCCCATCAATCCTAATCCAGGTGATTTTCCTTGTGTATGGTTGCCATGGTAACGCTGCCACTTAAAAAGGTTTGGTGGCACAATGTGAGTCAGTCCGTCATTCACCAATCTCTGCTTCGTGAAATTGATTTGATGATGGTTAATACATGACGCGTTGCTTATTCACGCATCAAAGTGTAGTTAGATGTCGAAAGTAAAGCCACGCAACAACAAAAATAGAGGTGACACAATCACTCAAACTATGAGCTGTCTCTCTTCAACAAAATGCACATCTATTTGATTTTGTCTAGTTTTTACGAGATTGAAATCGATTTCATTTTCATCAATCCGAAAAGGATGATGATGTATGCAATGCGCATCAGCGACTACATCAAGGTGACTAGTATATGTCTAAGAGGGTACTCAGGGTAGCACTACTATGGCTACTGATTAGACCAAATACATTGTATCAAGGAAAGTAACACTTTTGATGTCATTTGTTGTTCAGTTTCCGTTATTCTTGGTAACGTATGTGACAGAAAATTACCGAATTACTTAGACTTGCTCATACATTATCACTTGTAATTCAGTCCTGTGTATACACAAGGGCAAGCTAGGGCAAGGAAATGTCGTGTATTACCAAGTATAATAAATATGGTATTACGAAAGTATAAACATGAATCGACCAACAAAAATGTAATTTTACTCGATAGAGCGTCTGATCCAAGCTCTAGTACGGCTATCAGCTTGATACCACAATCAGATAAAGATGTGGTATCGTAGTGGAAAGATAGATGGACTTGCCCATATAGTTATTATAGACACAGTTATATCTTGAGAAAGGGTTTTACTGTCACTCAAAGTTTACTTATCACAGCGAGTTCATCTATCACAGCGAGTTCATCTGTATTGACTGCAGTAATCACGGGTAATAATGATATCCTTTTCTCTTATAGAACATTACGATCCATTTCCCTTCAAAGTACACTGGGCATGATTAAACCTACTTTAGCCAAACTTTAATGATTAGACGATAAGACACTCAAGCGTTCAAAGATTTTCTTTTACCGGGTTCGAGACTGGCTATAATACCTTGGTTAATGATGAAGAATAATTTGTTTTAAATGGTTTCTCACGTTTTTCCCATGTGGCATTGCCAAGATAGGATTTGCTTCACTCTTAATACACCAACTAAAAGCAGTACTCAAAAATGAAATTTTCATGAACATCTTTCAGGAAATAAGGTTAAATTATTCAAATTCTTTTGGTCTCCTCAAAACTCTAATCAGGTAACTCTGATCAGGTAATACAATTATTTATGAATAAGATGCTCAAGAGATTAGCCAAATAATGCACTTGCATCTTTGAAAAAATGCACTATTCGACGAATCATCTTTTGACAGAACTGTGAGTATTTTAGGACTAGAGTGATGCATGATGGTTCAGTGGTAGAGCAGTGGTCTTGTTATCGTGAGACCCGGATTCGAAACTATCTCGATGTATTAGTACAATATCGGATAGGTCTTTGAAGCTGTAGTTCCCCTTGTTATTTGACTGTAAGCATATGCTTCCTTTCTTAGTATTTGAGCTACAATAATTATAACAAACAGCATCATAAGTGTATCCTACGGTTGTAATTTAAGGACACATGAGAATTTCGTAGCAGACCAAAAGGTGTATAATTGTTGACGTTTTAATACGACCAAAAGACTTTCGAAAATCGAATTAAGACAATTCCAATAGTCTCAGCAAACACGTAATGAAATGTGCGAATATTGCAATGGCGTATATTACGTAATCGGAACATGACTTCTATAGGTAATATTTTCGGAAAGTCTTTGCGATAATGTAATCTAATTAATATGCCTTAAAATCTGGAATCTAAAACTATGATGAGTTCCACAGAGAAGCAGATAAAAAGAGAAAGAGAGAGAGAGGGGGAGAGAAAGAGAGAGAGAGAGAGAGAGAGAGAGGAGAGAAATAGAGAGAGAGAGAGAGAGTCGGAGTCATAGATCAAAACTGATGAATGAGTTGACAGCTCCTCCACACACCTGCCGTCTCCATACACATTACGTCAAATGCTACAGAAGCAGATGTCTATATCATGCATGCATCGATGATTATGCTTAAAGGTAAAGACCAGTAATGGTCATGCGATTGCATTGTGAAAGAAACGTTGTGGAATCGATCAGAAAAGGTTGATCATCTAGCATCTAGCATCTGCAAGGTTCTGGAATCATCAAAATGATAAGAAATTTGGCCCATTCTTCGTAAAGATACAAGCACTATACACAGAAAGATGTATATGGGACTACCCTATATCTCTCACAAGACCATGAGAGAAACAAATTTACCAAATATATGAATTAGTAGGCGGTTTCCCGGCAATTTTTTTTATCATCATGTCTTAGTCAAAACATATTCTTTCACATGATTGGTAATGAGAGCTTCCATTTCATTTTTGTCTCGCCTGCGTAGCAAAAAGCGAGACATAGGCGCCGCTTTTCCGGTGACGGCGACGGCGACGGCGACGGCGTCAACATCAAAAACTTAACCTAAGGTTAAGTTTTTGAATTTTTGATATAATTTTTAAAGTATAAGTTCTTAGTCAATGAAACTTTGACTATAGGGTAATCAAGTATCCCCAATCATGTGAGTAGAATTTCAGATCACAAAGTCAAGGTCAAAGGTCATTTCAGGTCAACAGACTTGGACTATGTTGTAGCATCATCATCGAAAACTTAACCTAAGGTTAAGTTTTTGAATTTTTGATATAATTTTGAAAGTATAAGTTCTTAGTCAATGAAACTTGGACTATAGGGTTATCAAGTCTCCCCAATCATGTGAGTAGAATTTCAGGTCACTAAGTTAAGGTCAAAGGTCATTTAAGGTCAACAAACTTAGACTTTGTTGTGGCATCAACATCAAGATTTTCAAAATGCTCCTTCTTCGTTATTTTTCAACCGATTTTGATTCTGATTGTTTCATATGATAGGGCTAGGAGGGGGATTTAAAATTTCTACACAGAATCGTGAAATTCATTATCTATGCTAATTTATGCAAATTTATTCGAAATCACAAAAAAGGCTTCTTCTCCTTCATTTCTCGACCGATTTTGATTTGGTTTGCTTTATATCGTAGAGCTAACCTTTGGTACACTAAACTTTTACACAGAATGTTGAAATTGTTCTCCATTAATTAATTATGGTAATTTATGCAAATTTATTCCAAAAATAACAAAAATTGCTTCTTTTCCCTCATTTCTTGACCGATTTTGATTTGGTTTGCCTTATCTGGTAGAGCTAAATTTGGAACACTAAACTTCTACACAGAATTGTGAGATTTTGCTCCATTGATTATTTATGGTACTTAATGCAAATGAAATGAAATTATGTCCCTTCCAGGGCATCAAATTTTTATTTTTTGACCAGTTCAAAAGTGTACGACATAAAATTTACGATATTTGTTGTTGCGAGATGCGGATGAGCGCTACGTCATTGACGTTCTGGTTTATCATATTGAATTGCGTTATGCAGGCGAGACCGCCGAGAGCGTTTCCCTTGTTTGAAATTGGGGCGTTTCCAATACTGGTCTTTACCTTTAACAATGACGTAGATTTATTCAATATTGAAATGTTTCTACCTATAAATAGCTGTAAAATTCCAAAATAGCGAACGAATACTACCAAGGCAATCATTCAAGATGCTTTTAAAAAATGTTGGTATATTTTTCGCTCTAGGCACATAAGACATCGCTTTATCTCTCAAATACTTTATCACGACAGCACATAGTGTTCGTTACCTGGTGTTACTATAATATGGTATATTACGTTTCAAAAAGTTTCTGTAGGTTTTCAATTAACCGTGTATTGTTTTTGGACATGCTTTTGTCAATTATTGACATGGTAACGACTGAACTGTTTAATTATTCCTATGATCAGACGATACACCATCAAACCGAGGACGTGTATAAACAACAGCTAAAAAACCTCATGGCAGTGTTTTCTATTTGATCTGAGCTGCGTCACGATTTGGGTCCTTTCCGCATGACTAAATCGCTTTTGATCAAACAGAAAGAAAGGACGAAAAGAGAATAGTTCATAGTTCCCAACTTCGGAGAGTGGCAGGTGGTTGCGCGTGGCTGTTAAAATTGTTCATTGATTTTGGCGCGTGTTCGGCTGGTGTTGTAAACATACAGTCATTTTGGAATGAGTTGTGCTTTTGCCAAGTCGTGCAGTTGCTTCATGAGTATTACGACGGATTAAAACAGCGTGTGTCATAGGTACGCACGAGTCATTCTGTAAAACGCCCAGTAGCATTTGAAATGTATTAACAACACCCCTGCCCCCCCCCCCCCCAACACACACATATACGGTTGTAGTTTTGGTTACGCACGCATGCTTATCATTATATGATAGGTACCTGGTTCGAATCCTTTCCTGGGGCTCAAATGTCTGAGGACGATTTACATTGGTAGTCTTATACAGTGTATTGATTATGGCACTGGACTAGCATAACTTTCTTCCGCATTTTATTTATTCATTTTTTTGGTCATAGCTGGAGTATAGTCACGGTAGTGGTTGTGTCCTTACTTCCCGTACACTATCGAAATCCTGCAGATTCAATCTATGCTTCCAGTCTAAAATCGTGTACAGGCAACCGTCCAAATGTGGATATTTTTACGTCAGTGCATTAAGAAAGTGATTCATTGACACACGCAATGTGACATTGATCAATACATACTTTCCATTCGATCCATGCTTGCCCTTGATTGGCCACTTTGTATTGATCACGTGACGGAGATCAATGGCGAATAGACATTAGTGGTAGGCTAGCATCGAAAATGAGGGAATGATTGCCGTCATCAGCGAGGACGTATTTCATTATCCTTATAAAAGTGTAATGGCGTATGAAGGACAAATATACTTGTATATACGAAAATAGGATTTCAATCAGTGACAATAATGTTTGGATGAAATCTCATTTTTTCTGCTGAATTGATTTCCCAGCCACCATTCGGTATAAATGTGGTCGCTATTACCTGTAAGTGGTCTTCTTGTCTTTACAAAAATGAAATAAAGACCAAAATTTAAGGTAAAAATCTTACATATATTATTTTTTACTATAACGCGGAGTTCTATTCCCCCTTCATTTTTGCTGGAACGGCCCCCGTACACAAGCCTCCATGGCCATGATGATACAAACAGAAAAGATTGTCTGATTATAAAATTCAATATTCTCTCATAGTTAATTCTTCCAATTTTGTTCCTACCAAATTATTTTATTTAAATCTACACCATGTGATTAAATGTTGACATTGACTTGAAATAATATTGCCTGTATAATTAATTGTTTGTAATTGTCAAGATTTGCACACTAGTCCGTGTCATACGCTTAATTTTTCAAAACAATAACATTGTTGACATTGACTTGAAATAATATTGCCTGTATAATTAATTGTTTGTAATTGTCAAGATTTGCACACTAGTCCGTGTCATACGCTTAATTTTTCAAAACAATTACTTACGAATCTGTTATGAGGTCAATGGAAAGTTCTAAAAAAGACCTTATAACAATGATAATAATAATACTACTACTAATAATAATAATAGTAATAATGATGATCATATTAATAATATAATAAATTTCGGTTCTTCTACAGCGCTCATTTCTGTCAGACTTGACATTCCTGGCGCTCCACAGTAAATATTATTATTACCCCGGTTCAATAGTCACACGTAGAAATTAACTTATTATCAAAACAATTTTAGAGGTTTTTAAGAACAAATATTAGATAAACTGTATTTGCATAACACAATGGCAATGGAAACAAAAACATCCGGTAAAGATAATGGTGAGTATTTGCCAAGCGATTAGATGTTATTGGGAATGTTCGATTTGTATGTATGGGCTTATGATAAGAATAAGTGTGTACTGTCACGTTTTGGAAACATCAGCATTATAACAAACTGACTCAAAAAAGCACTTTAGATATAAAGGTATATTGGACTGCACAAACAGCATCCAAAGTTGGTCCAAATTTGTTAAGTTTTTCTAATTATAATTGGGATATGAGGGCAATGCAAGAGCGATCACATCCATGTAATATTCCTACTATATTTGTATAAATAGGATTAAAACGAAAGCAGTGGGCTTACCATTTTTGTATCATCTTTACCATAATCGAAACGTCTCTTTAGAGATGTCCATGAACCTCTGTAGAAACGCGCTCGTGTCATATTGACATTCAGTCACTCGTAACATTTCATTTTTTTCTCTTTCATATTCATGCCAAACCGCAAGCTGTTTGGGTTAATGCACCGATTAATGACCATGAGAATGGCTTGTATTCTCCTCCCCAAAAGGGCATGATAACGACTTAACATGTTCCACCGGCCAAGCGAGGCAAACAGATGATTGGTATTAATGTGCTGTATGTATCGCTGTATAGTTAACAACTGAACGATTCATTATACCCCTCGAAAATTTCAACTGTGCTGTGTATTTCGCACCTCAAAAATGAAAGGTAGCCTGGTTGAGTTATGGCTTTTGTTGAATACTTTCAGATGTAAACTTCAATTTTTCACAGACTTAAAACATTACAAAACTTGGTAAGGGTATGAATTATGACTTATTAATTGTATATAATTATGGTAAAATAATTGCCCCACTCAGGGTAAGAAGATTTTGTTTTAATCGCTTATTAGAAAAACATGGTTCGCCTTATTGAAGAAACAGTATACTGTTCGTCCCCTTTGGAACGCACATGATTTGTGGTTTGAATTGTTGTATTATGTTCTTTATTTAAAGATACTATGTCCCTTTTGCAGCCAACATCAAATTATGTAGAACTTTGCAGAAATTATGAATTTGTCCTATCTGTGAAATTTAAACATTAGCAGTGTCCTAGTATTCAAATTAGGCAAGAAAACCGTTTACCTTCTAGACTTCACTGTCAGACACTATTGAGTGATTGACTGACATCTTTTTTTCTTTGGTAATAACATACATAAAATGAGCTGTAACAAGTACATGAACATTATTTGCCTACATCAATAACCCACTATATAATATACTTTGTAATGGCCAAAATTAAACTCACTGAATCTTTGAGCAGCACAAAACGTACGACCAATCGGTAAAAGGGTCTGAAAATCAGACTTTTACTTAGATGATTGCAATCACTTAAGTCGGTTCGACAACTAATGGTCAATTATTTTCCCACTAAAAGCGATTTTCAAGTCTTTTTGTTTTGAGGGAAGTTCTAAATTAGTATTGTCTTTCAAATGCCGTTGGAATCAAACCTTTTCATGTTTTGGCCTGCAAATGGGACATAGCACCTTTAAGACAACTGCAATATGGATGCTTGATTTTATCACTAAAAATGTGGTGATATTAGCTATTTTCATGACGGGGTTGCACTGCGAGGCTTCCTGCGAGACCTCGTCGGCCACCTCATCAAGCCGATTGGTCTCGACGTCGCACGACACTCTCTGCGATCTGCATCTGATTTGAATCCGATTAGGGCCGATATCAACCTGGTCGCACGAAATTCGTTTCATAACTAGATTTGTTGGATGTTCTGGGCTTAAGAGCAAATGAATCAATAAATTATATTTGCATCAGTCACAGATAAAGCCTGATAAAATGATTTTCATTCATAATTCATAAGGACCCATCAATTTACAGGCTCTTACAGGTTTTGTTTTCTCTCTTATTCTCTCTCTCTCTCTCTCTATCTCTCTCTCTCTCTCTCTCTATCTCTTTCGCTGTCATACTACAACCATCAAATCTACACGGACAAGCGAACTTTCATTCTGAATAGGAGTTTTGACAATTGTCTGGAATCATCGCGTGATACCATGTATGACGTTTGTTAAATTCACCTGTCGCGCAATTGGCAAACTGTGGAGCCGTTGTTTTAAAGGTCCTAATCAACGTGTATAGATATTGGGATATCAGTCTCAAAGCTAGGCGCAATGAAGCTTGTTGTGGCTATGGTGTACAATGATTTGGCATTTCTTTGGAATTGCACCTCTAGTTGAGGTGATATATATAATTTTTAAGTTTTATATACCATTTTATGAATGGAATTCCACTGCTCTCATTTTTTATTATTTTCCTATTCTTACTAAACTCTGTCCATTCTTCATAACACTCTCGGGAATGTTTTGTTTTTTCATTCCAAGCTAAATATATGAACAGTTCCCCCTTTAAAACCCGTCTGCACTAGTTTGGTCGGGGGGGGGGGGGTGGGGTTGACCTCCGTGCACGGTCACTGACAGGTGGTTATCTCATCAAATCAGCTCCAATTAACATAAGAAAAAGGGATCATGGCACCGATTAGGCATTGTTTGCTGTATAGAGGGCGCAAGTAGCTATAGGCAGTACAGTGGGGCTTTAAAGAGAATCCTGTTGAAGCAGGATATTGTTGCAACCACAAAGGGTAAAAAAGGCAACAATTATTGATGAAATGCATATGTAGACTGGGACCAGTCACCTGTACTGTAAACGATACAAACTAACCAATTGGGTTCTGTTCTTCTGAGAAGAAGGCAGCGGTTACAATTTTCTAAAACAGGATAATTAACAGAATCACAATTAATAACACTTCCATCAAGTGCATAGAGTACTACCATCTCATCTCTTATCGACAGTCTCTTTGTAATAACAAGATGGAATGCCGATTGTTTGAAAGTGAAATTGATATATGCCATTGTTGGGACACCGTGTAGTAGAAACCTGGACGGATATATGGAAACAATGAAGAAATCACTTAGACATTTTCCACTCGCTATACCATTCTGCCAACAATAGAATATGAAATGTTTCGCCAAACCACGCTTGATGGACGTGACATGGTCATTAGCTAATTAATTTGGTGTCCGCCCATATAGGCGCACACGCCCTGTATACAGGAAGAACAATAATATAGAATGGTGGGAGAGAAACTAAACAGTAGAACAATGATGTTTCACAGGTTTGTATTTATTTAAACAAACGAGGAAGCATTGTACGTTAAATTGCTTAGCACAACTGCGACAGTCTCTCTCTATCTTTTGACGATGATTTAAGGGCGCGTTCGGAATGAGAAAAAGAATGAATGAATACACTCGTTATTGAAAATGCAAGCTGTTCTATATTTGAATGACCTCTTTTCAGCAACAAGGATATCCATCAATTGTGTATCTGTTGATAACCTACTAGTAAAGAGACACGGAGTAAATCATATATATCTACTTGGTCCATATTATCTATCGAATTGCCTCCGACAACTATAGATGCCTTCGTGGAAATACACAAAGCGATTTATTTTTATTTCATTGATTAATTTGGATAATTGCATGCATGCATCCAAATAATTATACCCTGACATCGTTAGGAAGACTTAAGTCACGGGGTAATTTTTGAATGCTCTGAACCTCACCAGACGTTTTAGGAGTGATTCTGAAGTTTACGAAGTTACCGGATTTGATTTCCTATACCGATTCTCAAATAAATTGTTTTATGTAATGTTGTATAGTTTTTTTTATCATCATATGATTTATTTCAAGAAATTAAAATCATTTTTTTTTACTCTTCAGATTTATATGTATCACCCAATAGGAATAGACAGGGCCGGGAAAATTTGAACGCGGGGTGGGTTGGTGTGCGTGTGCGTGTGGGATTGAAAAAGAATGGGAGTTGATTGACATCTAAAAATGAAAGTTCCGGCAAAAACATAAGATAAACAATGCATCATCAAACAATTCACACGCCGCACCTTTATATATTTTCATAAACGTTCTGAAATGTGTGCTTTTTTACTTCAAGAATAAACAACAATTTTAAGTAATAATACGAAATAACATCCTCTGTATTGTACTTTGTAGAGCCGCGTATTTCCTATGTTATTTTTCTCACTCCCAAAATTCCTCGTCTTTTGTTTCTTTTATATATTTTTCTCTCCATTTCCTTTTATTTTCACATTTATCACCAAACTATACCATTTATACAGTTAAAAACTAAATTTGTTCATACCCTTATTTTTGTAATTTTGTAAGTATGTGAGAATTTGATTAGTTCCGATTTACGTTTTTTTGAGAATGTGACATATTCAAATTAAATGTATTCAACAAAGGCCCTATTTCAACCAGTCCACCTTTCATTCTTGAGTTACGAAAAACACAAACAAAATAATATACGATTTTCAAGTGGTATGAATAATTTAGATGTTAAATGAACATGTACTTTCCAGTTTAAAAAAATGATCAAATTTACGTCATGGAATGGCAGAATAATATCAGACGAGTGCAAAATATCATATTCCAGGAAATTAGGGAAAGTGCTTAAGCTGGTTTATAGTCACGAGTTCCATTTTTCCAGGTAAAATATTTGTGTTCGTTGAAAATTTCTGGGTATTAGGAGATCAGGTTTCAGGTTGATCGCTATATATAGATAACAATGAAACTGCTGCTGCTCATCTATTGTCTTTCTTTATAATGAGAGCATACAGAAGACGGAGAAAATTATGACCTCAAAAGGTGAAAGAAAAGTTTTATTATGCAATTTTTTGGCGAGGAGTTTTGCAACACTGTACCGTGTTGTACCGCGAAGATGTACGAAACAAATTTGTAAAACTTTTCGTTAGAGAAAAATGGCATGGGAAGAAATTCCAACAATGTATATGTATAACTTTGAATAAATAATAAATAAATGAATGATAAATAATCAATAACTATATATGCGTATATACACACACACACACGATATTTTTTCAAAGAAAATAACAATAGGTGCATGCAAGGTGATTTCTAGGTTTCTCATTATTTGTTATTTCTATCATTTCTTTTCACAATGTAGTTATTTCAGGGTCGTTGCTAATACTGGCCCTTTGTGTGTGTGTATATATTCTATTACAATTATATGATTGTCAATAAGCTGTTCTCTACCATAAGAGCAGGTGTTACCGCTCATCCGTTCCATCTATTGTCTCCCACATCCCTTTATCAAAACCCCTTTTTTGGCTCTAACCAACTTTCACAGAAATCCCCAAACAGCATAACAACTGAAGGAAAGGCAAAAATGTGTAAAGATCATCTTCATTTTTCTCCTCCATCCCAGCATGCCAGCGAAAACAAAAGACATTAGGAGAGGCACACCGGGACAATACGCCATTGTTAATCAAAAGTAAACAGTGAGCATAGCAGAACAGCGTGAATGAGTCAAGGATCACTTTTGAGTATGAGAGATATGAAACAGCGCCCCTCTGGAGCCAGGAATGCACCTGCCAGTGCTTGTTGCCTGCTCCCTACTATACCAGTAGCCTTTTTAGAGGAGGGGCAAGGGGGCGATTTACCCCTCCTGGCAGAAGTACGATCAAGGCAAACAAAACATAGCGACCTTTTATATTACTGGTAGTAAGTTATAAGGATCCGATTGCATAGGGGGGGGGGGGTTATATCTGCAGAATATTTGCTTTCTTTTCACAAGATAAGTCATTTTGGACGATACTCCCCTCGTACGAAAACTAGCGTCCTTAAAATTGCCTTTTCTTACCATGGACTACATGGACCCCCCTTCTGAAGTAAAGATCTGTATACGCCACTGCCTCCTACCCTGGATAGATTATGACGTCATCAATGTCAGTTGTTCTATGGAGAAGAATGTGTATCTCAAGAGGAACATATCGAAAAAGAATAAGAGAACAGAAAGTTGAATATGTTTCAATCGGAATACATCATTAGATCCCAAATCCTCTAAATGACATTATATCATATTTTATATTTGCCTTTCTTAAAGGTACAAAATCAGACGAACTCAAATTGTACATTCATATTTAAAATAGGAAGGCAGATACACCTGAAGCAATGAATTCCATCAGGCTTAAAAAAAAAATGCATTTTACGAACATGGGTGATACATCTGGAAAATAAAAAGCAGTCCAGATCATAAGCTCAACAACACCTCTAGGCAAAATTATCTTGAAGTGCAGAATACACTAACAAGTCCTTAAATAACAATATTAAAATTAAAGAAGAACAAAAACTATGTTTCCTTAAAAAATGAAATAGATTTCCAGCATCGTGGAATCCAGAGAAACTCCATGCTTTTCTATGATATCATTACACATACAAATTAAAAATGTGAGAAATCACAGAAATTACTGTTTTTTTTTAAAAACCAGTATTTACAAGAACTCATTCTTCTCCACCAACGGATAGAGATATGACAATCGTGTTAGACAGTTGAACTCGAAAGATTCGAAACATATTTTTCATCCCGACTTCATTGTCTGGTCGATGTAGAGTCCATTGGATTCGTAGAAAGCACCATGATGAGTTTTATGTAACCTATATGATGCGAAAATTCTCAAATTTATGAAAGTCACCGACAGCTGGTCATTGTAACGGATATGCATTACAACTCCGGAGGGGTTTATGCGACACCTCAAATAATAAGTTAAATCGGCTGGCAAAATATTCAAGGCAAGAAAGTCTTTTTTTATTAAACTCATTATATTACTGCATTTCGACTTGTACTTTTGCTTGACTTCTTATTTGAGAATCAGAGTCGGCTGTACAACACGTACTCCTGCGACCTTTGATTCCAACCCTAAACCTAACTTAAATCCCGATTGTAACATAATCCTAAGCCTATACCTTAGATGAAATAAAGCCCGGAGGAATCGTATGATCACCCCAGTCACTGGACTCAAGCAGAATATGAATACAACTCATTAAATTAAATTAAATTAACAACAGGATTCGAAATTGTTTGTAGCATTATGTCGTGTGGACAAATTCTGTGCATTGTGACGTCTCGGGTCGAGTTGGAAATAAATCGAACTATTTTGTTTTTGAGATGCTAAATTAGTTTGAGCAATATTTCTGTGTCATTTATGGAAAAAAGAACATCGATTATCAAATTGAATTGTATGTAACCTAAATATCAACGAACAAAAATATGATTTAAAAAATTGTAAAAATTAATCAATGAAATATCTTGAAAGGATTTAAGGTTATTGTTCTCAGATGTCTAAATGATGAAAGTGTTTGTCAACTGAAGGTGTCCTAATTCATTTATTTATTTTTATTTCATTTGTTGAATACGCCAATGTGATATATTTATCTGTACATCAAGAGTACTGTTATGTTTATATGTTGCAAACCCATTGTTCTGGGCCATGCATGATATATTGTGATATATCTTTGCATGTTATCTATTTGTAACAAGTTCTTTGTTGATTAACAATAACACGATATCTAATCCCTATAAAGATCATAAAATCATATAACTAATGATATAGTACATTATTCCCTTGTCTTCCTTTCAGCTAGGTTATACATCTTTTCGATAGGACCGGGGTACTCGCGGATAAAAGGCATAGCAGCCGACAGATATATACATATGGACGAAGCTGGCTCAGTTCATGGAATCCCGTCTTCACAAATCCCGGAGCCGGTAGGTGATTTAAAATAGATTTTTGCTGAAATGTATATGGTTATATCCTAAACCCCCTTTACTATTACTAAGGTCCTATTGCATTTCAGTTTGACAAATGACTGTAACATGGTGATAATTATGAGGAGGAGGATAAGAAAATAATGATGATAATGATAATACAAATAATGATAAGAATAACAAGAGCAAGAACAATTATAATGATAATAACAACACTAACTGGTAACAGTAATAATGATAATATTGATGATGATGATAATAATAACGGTGATGATGATTATAATTATAATAAAAATAATAATAATAATAGGCTTAATAATAATAATAATAATAATAGTAATAATTTTTTTTTTTAAATGATGATAATGAAGTGTGTAATTCTCGCTACCCCAAATAGCGATTCTGCCGAGATCCGGGGAAAATCCTGAAAACGCGCATTGCATTATGGGATAGCTTTTCGACATTACAGCTTCCTGTGCAGGCACTATATTACTAGGCGCGATAGCGCAAACGTAAAACACAACGTGTATGCACCGAATATGTCGTCTGCTCGGTCTTGTTTTTTTTTCGCAAATATTTCAACGTTTATTTGAACATTTCATTCGTTGTTTTTTGCGTCTTTTGACGTCAGAGTGACGATGGTTTTCTTTTGTGAGGCTGCACAGTGCTGGGCTCATGATTCCAAGCGTAAGAACCCTGATTTTAGCGTGCGTGAAAACTCTGCACAGCGGGATGGGACTCTATACCGGAAGTTGTAGTGACGACCCGAGAGAGTGAAAATTACCTCGTCTCGCGAATTTCGAGATTTTCGTACCTATTTAGGGTAGCGAGAATTGCTTTCATTGAATATATTTTGTTAAATTAGCCATTCAGGATTGGAGCTGTTATGTCGATTTTCTGATTAATCACTTTGCTATTATAAGAATTGTGTACGGAAAAGTAATGTAGATTACAGATTTCCATTGATTTATGAAAACCCCTATGAAATAACAACTTTCGTTTGCATCCCCCCACCCCCCCCCCCCCAGGTTAAAAAGTAAATAAATAAACATTAAATGAATAAATAAATGAATACATAAATAAATAATTACATGATTTTTTTTCTTCTTTTCTCTCCCCTTTTCTCATTTTAGTACAATGTATCAAACAGCTTGGGTGCTTGGTACGAGGCTCCGGGCATGTGTCAAGGGTCATCGTGGATCCAATGGTATAGGAAAGGAGGCGTGCGAAAAGAGTTGAAATGGTATCTCGCGTTTAATCGGCAAGGGCGGGTGATGCGTACACAACGCACACACGCAAACATGTGTAACGCAAGCTTCATGAAAACCATGTCAACGGGCACGTCATGTAATCCTAATGACGGCGGCTACACAAATAATTGATGATGACGACGATGATCGAAGATGATGAGGAGGAGGAGGATGGAGCGGAGGAAAACGTTTCCAAAATCATAGAGGAGTATGCTTGTTAGACTTGAGACAATTTCAACGAGGAATCCATTAATTGCGCTCATCAAAGAGAGAGGAAAGCTAACAACCATTACGACATCGCAAAGGTTATGCAAGCAGTGAAATGACGACATCGCTGGTGTCGATTCTGATGACGTCGAAGAGGAAGATGATTATAGATACTGCAGAGACAGGGCTTTCAATTTGGTTCAACAACATGCCATCAAGCAAGAACAATAATTTTGCTAAAATGATGATTGCTATAAGTTACGAGTTTGAAAACAAGGAGGGCGAATTACAAGGTTCCCAAATGGGGATCGGAGGAGAGTTAGGGCGGGGGGCGTTATTTTTTTATGCGGCACAGATTGGGGCATGGCGCGTGTTAAACCTATGGGAAGTACGTTCTTTCCCTTCTGAATAGTGTCTGCACGTACGTACTAGCGCATTAGCGCTGCGAAGAAGTTTGTATATCCATCGCGAACTATGTGTTTAGATAACATTCCTCTTCGTTTAAGTTAGTTAAGTTTTATTGACTAATTATTGTGATGTTCTCCTTATTGACGTGCTGCCTCCTCTTCAGATTTCTAATTTGATTTTAATTGTTGATGTAATGATTTTCCATGCGGTAGTGGATTACATGTAACACTATTAAAAACAGACCTCTACTACTCATACTGTCTAGTACGCACACGACCAGTATTAGTCTGTAAATCAAGACCCCTTTTAAAAAAAAGCCCCAATCTGTGCCGCATAAAAAAATAACGCGGGCGGGGGATGGAAGGAGTGGGGGGGGGGGGGGGGTGGGCCTGGATGCCATTTTTACTGTTAAAAGTATTTGGGATATAAAATGTGTAAAGGTAGACCTTTATCATCTAAATCCTTCTACATGTAATTGGCAAAGAGTTTAATTGTTACAAACCATATTTAGCACAGGACATAATCTGACACGTCTTTAGAGTACCGCCACTCGTAACATAATTTTCTGGCGAAAGATAATTATGTGGACACGATGTTTTATTTTATTTAAAGCACTAAGCGAATCGTAAGAAAGTCAGGTTTCCAAGCCTCCCTCCTGGATCTCATCCCCTACACTTTTTTACCGAAAAAAGCGTACTCAATATCTTTAAAATGGTTAACTCTGAGCACTTTTACCTCAGACAAACCGACAAACCAACACGCTCTTTGCCGTCAGGTTAAAGTAATATTTGTTTCGCTCTCGTTTCACTCTCGTTTGTTTGACTAAGGTATAAGATCAAATTGTAAGGTCCTCCTCACATTTCTTTTCTAAAATGACGTAGTAAATATATTTTTGGAAATATTGTCTGCTCTTACCTTAACACATTGTTGACAAGAACAAATTTACGGACAGGTTGAGTTCTGGAAAAGGTGAAAACAAATTATATGTAATTTTCTATGATTGTGTGGAAGAGTATCAATCATATAAAAAAATGTCCCCTGAAAAGGGTGGCTCTCCAAACGACCCTCGTATTCGGAATATGACAAGTAACAGGTAAAGGTTTTGGACTACAATTTTCATGCTTTATGCTTGTGTAGTCCCATTTACGCATTTCTATGCATGTGAGTGTATTTTTTTAAAGCAAAACTGGGCCAATTTCTTATTTTGTTGATTCCAAAACTTCACAGTATATACACCACTATTTACATGCTAACATGAGCAGCCTTTCCACACAGTTTCTTTCACAATGCAATCGCATGACCAGAACTCAACTTTGAATATATACGCAGCTGGTCATACCTTTCAAACGTTAACAAAAGACATGAAATATTTTGAATGGTAAATTATGACGTACACGTAATTGCAAAACGCAGATTTGTAATCATTTTTGTCTTGTGTGGTTTCTATTTTGTTTTTTGGTTATTTGATTGTACAAATTGTGGAGCGTCAGGATCGAGTGACGAATTTGACAGACATGAGCGCTATACAAGAACCCACTATTATCATGAATATTATTATTACTAAATCGTGGAAACAATCGGCGTTTATGCATGACACGGGGGCTGAAACGAATTAATGGCTGAAATGTCTCTGTGAAAAAAGCCTGTGTTATTACTCGTTACAGGGTTCAGAAGATAAAGCCTTGGCTTAAGAAGTATATTTTTCTTGCCAAGAGACGTTATCCTCTTGGAGGAGGTTTGAAATAGGTGTAAAGCTGCGATGAGAAATTGGTTTTGCATGGTGGCACAGTCTTAAGACACCCGGAGCAAAAAATGAGTTTGTGAAAGAGACAGTATATTGTATTGAATGTATTATTTATTTCTTCATATTTATGCTATTTATTTATGAACATAAAACAGTATCTAATCGTATGTAAAGTACTTATATTGTTATTAAGATCCATCGCTGAGTATTCGAAATATTAGAGTCGATTTTGTTTTCTTCTTCTTCCTATACGCTCTATATCGGCTAACAGTGTGTGTTTGCCAGCTTTTAAGAGACAATATCAATTTTTAATCTGAATGTAAATTTTTATCATGCCCATATATGCTTTTAAATTTATAGTTATCATGTAATGATAATCAAGTTCATTCAATAGTGATACAGTTCATTCATTGTGCAGTTTATATTTTAAGCTTCCCCATTCATTTGGTCTCTAATCAGTATGCATAAGTGGTTTTATAAGAATATTTGAATTTCGAATGAAAATTAGAACAATTTGAAAAGAAATTGCAAAAGCACAAATATGTCACGCTGCCTTGGGAATTGAAGTATATTTCATCAAATTCATTACATTGTTTGGTTTACTGAAATACATTTATTTCAATAGTAATATCGGGGAAAATGCATTTCTTTCATGGCCCATTATTTAGTGTACACATTTTCAAGTTTGCCATAGTCTTTTTTTTAATTTCTGCAAACGAGACTAATTTCATTTTCATCCAGGGTCACATGTTATATTGAGTACGGTACACGAACAAAAATATTTTGTATCGAATTTAAATGAATACACTTAACAAAATATTGATAGTTTTTATGAAATCTACTGCCATATAACTCTTTGCAAGTTGTGAAATATTGAATAAACTTTCTTAGCCAGCATTGGTTGGTATTTTGTATGCATTGGGTGTGTCTTAGAATTTTGATTTCTCCTGTCGTAGATTTTCGTACATGTCCCTTTTAAAGCCTCGGTCACAAATGCCATTACGAACTGCTACAAACGCCGTACGAACGATTTTCAGACAATGGAAATTCGGGAAGACAATGGAAAAACAGGGAGATTCGTACGAAATTATCGTTCGTACGAACCTTTGTGACCGTAGCATAAGTGCTTCTTTTCCCTTTAGATTCCGAAGATGCCGGTATAATTTATAAATCACCAGAGTCATCTTATACACAGAGTTTGGCCAACCCGGTTCGAGTTGGACACAACATGGCGACTACTGCTTTGTTGGGCAAGCACATAACAAAATAATATACGCCATGCTGTGAACCAGTGAAACCAAGTCGGCCAAACTCTCTGTAAAGATGGCTCTGGAAATCACATGGTAAATGTTTTTGTTACCCGCAACAATATACACTGTTGGTCATAAAGGTGGAATAATTATTTTTACCCCCAATTTATGAAATGATTTTGACAATTATTTTATTCCTAATAGATCTAAATAATAGTATACATTCTCAGATTTTATTGAATAATAATTTGCGAGTGTCGGTTTTTTGTGACTGCTAAAGCATGTGTGTTAGTGTTACTATGCTAATCAACTAGGGGACCTGCGTCCTTAGATCATAACTGACAGTAATGAGGATTAATGCCTCACAAAAGGGCACTAATATAGCTGATCGACACGGTTTTTATTCTGGGGCCTCACAGTAATAAGGCCATTGCTTAGCCACTGAATCATGACTGTACGCAGCGGGGGTCAGGGTACGTCGCCGCCCCCACAAATACAAAAAAACACAAAGAAAATGCAATCAATTATCAATAATTCATTGCATTTTCCCCCGGTCCCCAACAGGAAAAATTTCTCTGTAGAGCCATGCATTATGGTTCAATGCATGCCCACATAGAGGTTGTTTTTTTAATGTTAGGGATTGGGGCAAAATGCAATGAATTATTGATAATTTATTGCATTTTCTTTGTTTTTTGTATTTTTGGGGGCGGCGACGTACCCTAGCCCCCGCTGCGTACAGTTATGATTCAGTGGCTAAGCAATGACCCCGTTACTGTGAGCCCCCAGGATCAAAACCGTGTCGAGTGCCCTTTCATGAGGCATTAATCTTCAATTCTCGATAATTCTTGCGTATTTTAGCGTAGATTTTAAACAGGTGTTAATTTTACTGCGTCTGCTGTTCACCGTCTTTTTGTAAAACAGGAAATGTCCTTATCGTTTATTTTACCTCATCAAACTTTAAAAAACGCAAAATTCCAAGTTGATGTCACCTTTTTGGAATTCGGTTTTCCGATGTCACAAGGACGACTGTAAAAAAATATATATATAAATAGCATTTCATCTGCTCTAATTTCTATCGGGGGAGAAAAGCTGGATGTGCTCGAAATTGGGTTTTAGTTCGAGGGCTGATTTGGATCAAACGATAATCTCTCCTTTATTGGCTGATCTTCATATCATCAGGGCTCAATGTTCTCACGTTCTTTGGTCTCAAGTTTTACCCGTCGTTTGTGGGTGGCAACACGCACCCCTTACTCTTCTCTTCATAAAGTGCGGGAAATAGAGATTCAACTCATCGTGCGCAACTCTTAATCTTTCTTGATTAGCAGAGAGAAGAAAAAATCCAGGAGTGAAAGAAAAATCACCTTATTGGATATCCACTTTGAATCTCATTAGGGCGAGTATATTTAGGAGTTTTTACGCTAAGCTTCAATTCTTCATTCGAAGTCTGTCTTGTAATGACAATGGCGCCCATCTTTCAAATCGTCGTAGCCATTTTGAGCGTCTTTTGTCTGTTTCTATCTGTAGTACAGCCGCATCGAATAGTTCTTCGCAACGACGGGTTCCATATGAATCTCAAAGATTTAGCTCTCATCGGTCCCTCCAAAGCAGTAAAAGATGGTGAAACACCGGCCTCTAGACCTATCTGGACAACTGGCGTTCTGGAGTTCTTCGAGGTTGGTTCTGAGGCAGAATCCGAAGTGAGTTTTGGTCCGGAGGTAGGCTTCTCGTTCCCTAATTCACAAGGTAAGATTTCTTCTGTATTAATTAACCTTCACGATAAAGGGTATATTATATTGCCTAACATTAAGGGTTATGTGCGTTCGACCAACTTTTGGGCAATTATAAGCCCAACACCTGCGAATTTTGTTCATAAATATTGTAGTAGCAGTTGATCGTGTTTAGGCAACGTTATCCAATTGATGCATGAAATTGGCCCAAACCTGGTGTGACATATCTCACTTTTGTAAGTTTTTACCCAACATCTTTTAGTTGTTTACTAAAACGGGTTGTTATTATTTTGTTATTATATTTGTTTGTATGTTGGTGGGGGGTCGGGGTCAACTGCTTTGTGTATTCAGCAGCAATTTTTTCACATTTTCTTAAGAGGTGGGCTTCCAGCATTTTGCGGTTTTTAAGCAAAATGCAATTCATTTGGAAAGAAATTTAATCTATAAAAGTTTTTACCGATAAATTGAACTTTGAAAGTAATTTGTGGCATTTAAAAAAACCTTTATAAGTCTGATGTGTAACCAAAACAGTCAATTTATGTATTACAACCACTGCTTGGCTCCGTGCGAGAAAAGATTGGGTGATGTTTTTTATCCTTTGCTAATCAGTGATTATTTTCTCCTTTTCAAAGGAATATTTTACCATCTAACTAATTGACCCTGTAAATGTCAGGTTTTGATTTAATCATATGGGCGCATTTTTGCAAGCGGGGTTGACGCCCTTTGTCAGCATATCAATCCTTCATAGCACCTTTTTTGTAAAGCAAATTAAAGGCACTCCTGGAGAACCCTAAGCCATCCCTCTCTTCCTTGTACGACTACAACGTCACTGGGAAGTGAATACACAAGTACAATCTACACAGAAATGAATGAAGTACATTGATAAATGACCCCCCCCCCAAAAAAAAAAAAAAATAATAATAATAATAATAATTATTATTATTATTAGAGTTGGGAAGCATTTTGCTCTATTATATTTAATTGTACCATTGATGTGGGCTTACGATGGTTTCAGTTTAAAGTTTTGCAACGCATATTATATACAAACGATCTGCTGTTTAAAATGAATTTAGTCCCAAGAAAAGAATGTACATTTTGTAATGAACAGATTGAAACAGTTATACATTTGCTATGTGATTGTACACATGTTAAACATATTTGGGATAGGTTAGAGCACTGGATTAATACTGGAACCGGGAATATATTAACATTTTCATTACAAGATAGATTATTTGGTTTAAGAGGTTCAAATAATTATGCATTGAATTGTATACTGATTGTGGTGCGACAGATGGTGTATACTTGCAAAATAAAGAAACAATATTATTGCCCGACTTTGATAATATTAGAGTTTCGATTATAAATTACTCCAAAAACGAAAAGTATATTGCAAATTCGAATTGTAGAAATAATAAATTCACAAGAAAATGGTTTCAATTCAGGAATTTGTTTACTTAAAATGATATTTTGTCTGTATTTTTTTTCTTTCCATGAATATCAGAAATGAATTATTGATTTGTTAGTTTTCTGTTAAATCAACAGTTCAACAATACTTGTATCTTGAGAAGCCAATTTTATTTATGTTATAAATGTAAATTACCTTGAATATATATTGGTTAATTTGTTTCAAATGAAAATCAATAAAATCCCTGTGGAGGTAAAAATATGAAGAAGAAAAAAATAAAAATACCATAACACACTTTAAAAAATAAAATAAAATAACAAAAGTCGTTTTCAAAATAAATAAATCAATCAATCAATCAAAAAGGGAAAGGTTGTAAGATGACAACCAAATTTGAATTAATCTTAAGCCCAATGCAGCAGTCATATTTTGTCAGTAGGAAGGAGTATGTCCTTAAACATCAAAATACAAAAAGATGACAATGATAATTATATTCCAGGGAAAATGTCCTTTAGGGAGAATTATTTTTAAATTTAGTTATCAAAATACACCTATAAGATGTCAAGATTATATATTTTATAATAATAACTATAAAAGCTCACATTTACAATGCGCCTAATACTTTGTTTCTAGGCGCAATACATATTTTTACCCCGGTCAACGGATTCAGGCTTACCCGCACCCAATGTATGCACATTCTCCACTCCCTGAGGAGCATTCCGGCCAGTCGCCATTTTACAAGCGCCACTTGCTCATCCAACCACATTAAATTTCGCATCCTACTGGGTACCCGTTTAAAACCTGGGTGAAGAGTGACGTCTTGCCAATTAAGGACATTAGTGCCGTGTTGGGGATCGAACCACGACCTTCGAATTTCAAGTCAAGAGCTTAAACTACTCGACTACGATACTTCTATTGAGTACCTAAATAAAAAAAAAATCATCATATTCAGGCACCTATACTTGCCTGCCAATATTTTGGCATCTATAGCTGCAGGAATATAAGCTGACGATTATGTTTTGGACAACGAAACCCCCGACCAAATGAGTTTTCCAAGAACAATCTCAAGCAGTGGCGGATCCAGGAATTGTAGGTTGGGGGGGGGGGGGCTAAAATTTGAAAATCGCGCCGACCAATATTGCGCTCAGTGGGGGGGGGGGGGGGGGGTAGTGAGCATAAGTTTGGGTCGTATTTGCACCGAAAATGCGAAAATCGTGCCAATCAACATTACGCTCAGTGGGGTGGGGGGGGGGGGGGGGGGGGGGTAGTGTGAGCACTCACTAAACAAATTATATAAAACATTTTTTTATAATTTTTTTTTTTAATTAAGGCCCCCCCCCTCGTGGATCCGCGCCTGATCTCAAGCCTTGATAATAAGGACTTCTAAAGCTGATATACCTTGTTGCCCACTGCACACGAGGCCTTTTTTTCCTTTGCGACATTCTTGGACACTCAGCTATAAATATAATGTGTGCTTGTTTAAATGCAAAATACAGGTCTAGACGCCGTCTCTGTGCTCATGGGGACCGTTTCTCGAAACCTTCTTAAGTCTAACTTCTTGGACATCCCATTTAAACGTGTGTTACAGAATTAGCACTCCTTCTATGGGATATCCACGAACTTGGACTTGTGAAGGTTTTGAGAAACTGGCCATGGTAGAGGTGTTGTGGTCTAGTGATAAGTCACCCGACTGCAGTTCACAAGGTACTGGGTCGAAATCGCAGCTCTACGCGAACGTCCGTTGGTAAGACGTTAATCTACATTTGCCACTCTCCACCCAGGTGTTAAATGGGTACCCGATAGTTTGCTCAGCATTGTGAACGTCTATAAAATGACGCCCGATTGGAATGCTCCCCAGGAAGTGGAAAATATGCAAACATTGTGTGCGGGCAAGCCTGAATCTGATGATCGGGGTAAAATTGTCTGTAAATTTATGTTTTATTTTTAAAGTAACCAAGAAAATAGAAAAGAACACACAAGCAAGCAGAAGCAGTTATTTATTTTTGATTTTGACTTCAAATAAGTGGATTCATAATACACCATCACTGGTAGCTTATATGAATAAAAGTCTCGAAAATATTTGTTTCGCTCGCTCAAATTGGCCATCATCAATCTTCTGTCACTATATGCTACCGATTTTAATTGAAAAGTACAACATAATGTATTTTTGAGAAACAAATGAGGATAACAATTATTAAATGATACTATATCAAGCAGAACGGGAGGGCTGAGGGGTACTTTGAAAATGCTTTACCGCCTCTACGTTGGTAATTGGTACAACACTCGGTGGCCAGCAACGTGAATTCAGAATTTCTTTTTGTCCTGCCTAACATTAAAAAATAAAGAAATCCTGTTTTAAAAAGCGATTGTGCCGCCTGCCTCTGACGATCTACCGTAGTATAAGCATTGAAGTTAGCCAGAAGAATTCAGTTCACTTATTGCGCCCAATCTGGCTTAATGAGATAGCTGTACCTAAAATCGAACTTATAAGCTCTGTTTTTTTCCAAGGAACTCTGGTGTTATTTGGGTTTCCCTTTCGTACCTTAGACGAGATAGTAAACCATTTTCATATCTTTTTCACACACTTGCCGGTTGTGACGCTGGTTCCCTTTGCTTTAGGAAAGAATGGTGCTGTCATTTTATCGTCTGGTAATTTAGGCGAAGTCGTTTGTGAATATTACAAAGAGCTGTCTGGGATATTCTCCCCAAACAAGATCACAAGGACGTCAACATCAATCTCCCACAATGTCAATAGCCATGAAATGTGTGATTGTTGCAAGGCCAATGTTACATGATCCAAACATAATTTTGATAGGCAATACAAAATGAGTATTAAAATCGTCATGTTGGGTGATTTCTTGGAAAATGGGAGCGTGTTCACAACAAACTGCTCTTCATAGTCTCTTTTAGTGGTGTAGTATGGATTAATTAACAATAGGTTTTGTTTTCTAGAAAATGCATACTACGAAATAATTTTTAAACTCTGCTCATAATATACAGTCGGTAAATCTGACGATTCGCACATGGAAAACCACCACCTCTGCTCGTTCTGTGTATGTGGGTATTGGGTTTTTTACAGACGTGTATCAATCAGATATGATTATTTACGTCTGCGGACCGACCTTTAAACGTCACCATTCGAAAGACGTGACTCAGTTTCGAACCTGCGTCCTCGCCTGAATCAGTTTGTAATTTCCACTGTTCTAACGTCTGCAGCGGCTCACTGCTGCTGCATAATCTGCTTCAAACAACTGGTAGCCGGAGAGAAAACTATTTAAATCGTCTTGAGAACCGAAAAAACTCGCGTATCCAAGATTCTTTGACCGAGAGGGAGGGGGTGGCATAGATATACATGTATACGGTAAAATATTACAACCCCCCCCCCCAAAAAAAAAAAAAAAAAAAAAAAAAACACACCCACACACAAAAACTTGATCACTGATACGTTAGCATGGTTACCGGATATTGGATATACATTTTAATGGAATTCAGTAATAAGACATTTGATAAACATATCATTGCGATCCAGTAATGAGACATTTCTATAAAAAGGCAACCAATTTTGGATAGAATTACCGATTTTATTCACATATTTCCTCTGCTACATTTGTGAAAGTCTAAGGGGGCACGTTTTTTCGCCCACATTACCGTGAAAGTCACGCCCTTGTTTGCAACAAACAAAATGCTCCTATGACTTGGTAATACTGGCACTGATTCGACGTATAGATGTCCGCAGTTCGTGTATATTCCCTAAATTATTTCCCCTTGCATTATTTTTTCTTAACCGGTTTACTTCGTTCCATCATAAACTATCGTGTAAACCGACAACGAGAAGTACCCGATCTTTCGTGAGTATGGGGCATGTTTTCACGACAGATCGTGTAATACGACAACCCGATGGAACGAAATAAGCCCAGCTGTGGGTCGAACCCCCCTCAATTTTTTTTTAATGTGTGTGTTTTGAGGAACCCCCCCCCCCTCAATTCTTTTTTTGATTAAAAAAAATTGTGCTAAAGGGTGACCAAAAAAAGGTGACCTCCCCCCCCCCCCCCCCCCCCAACTGAACGAAATATCGGTCGGCCAAATTTTCGGGATAAAAAAAAAATGTACTCTTACCCAGCCCTCCCCCTCCCCCCCCCCCCCCCCCCCCCGGCTTATTCACCGGCTGGCTGAGTCGTTGAGACATTTTTCATCGAATTTTGGACCCCCCAAAAAACAAAAAAAATCCTGCGTACGCCCCTGCCTGAGCTCATACAGATATTTATAGTTAATTGTCTTTGATTTGTTGTGTTTGCACAAAAGAAAAAAAAAATCTTCTCTTCAATTTGTGAACTCAAACTGTTAGCGTTCGCCCCACTTCTTCTGACATTAGGTAACTAGTATTGGTTAACCAAAAGGAAAAAAGTACACAAATTAGAATTGAATTGGTATGGTGACAGTCATCTTCGGGTGTGTCTAGGCAGTGACGACACTGGTGGTAGATGAAGGAGTGTGATACGCCTATTAAACATTTTCTGTCGGCAAATTTTGATTTTAAATATATAGGTTGTCAACAAATCTCAAAAGTTTATGACTTTGTTATGCTTGGGCACAATAAAACAATAAGGGACACATTTTATACTGTTGTTATTAGTGTACGCCAGATTGGATTTTATGAAGGGCATGAGCCCATTGCTCCCCCACACACCCCCATCCCACCACCCCACCCAGGATCCGCCACTGCCTTAGACGACCTTCCAAGTACAGAAATAAACAAACATTATATTAGGATTAATTGCACCTTGTAATCGTTGAGACAGACAAATGTCTTTCAGTTGTCCGTCTCATTACATGTCATTATTCTTTTTTTTCCCCATTTCTTGTATCCAAACAGATGATTCTTCCTTGTATCAGGATAGCAGTGTATACGAGCACCTACTTACGCCCAAATACCCGTTTCCACCAACTAAAATGGAGAGAAGGAATGGAGCAAGCGCTGTAAATAGCGGCCGGGTGTACCAATTGAAGATGTGTACTGGGGATTATCTTCGGATTGGGAATGATGGTATTGTCTCGAGCGTCGGGAGTAGATTCGATCTCAATAGTAAGTTAGCCTTTCATGTTTACACATTGGAAGACAAATATTATGCTTGTATCATGGACGTATTACAGATACAGATCATGGCCTTCTAATTGTTTTATAAGGTCATAGGTGTGTGCGAAAGTTTGCGAATCAGTAATAATACATTTCATATCACCAAAATCGTCTGCTTTTCAGCTTTGCTGTTCCCCATTGGGGATGCTTTTATTTAAGACACGCTCTAGAGGGCCTATCTCACTGAGCGGCGAATGCTTGCGAACGTAGCGAATTTGGGGTTTCGCCAGAGTTTGTAAAATGTTGTAAAAGGTGAAAGAAAGATCGCAAACAGTTTTCTTTGTTGTAAACAGTTTTTCTTGTCGCAAAGAAATTTTGATCATGTTCAAAATTTCTTTGCGAATTTATTTTTCCGCAAACGTTTGCAAACAGTTGTAAGCGTTTGCAAAACAGTTGCAAGCCTTTGCAAACGGTTGTTAAACGGTTTTGCTCTTTGTTTTCGTCAGTTCTCTGTGTTTCGCCAAAGCTAGCGACCACGTTACCATATGGTTCCTTTATAAAATCGACCCACTGAGTACCAGTAGTTAGCAAAAGGTCTTAAACGTTCACAAATAGTGGCAAAGGATTGGCAAATAGTTGCTAATCTTCGCAAAAACTGTCGCTAACATTTGCTTACAGTCGCTAATAGTCGCCAACTGCCTTTCGCAAACACTTTCGGAGACATTCGCTCAAATGTTGCTAATTGTCGCTAAACGTCACTTAATGTCGCTGATTTTCGCCAACATTCGTCAGAAAAGATGGCGAATCCAAATTCGAAACGTTCGCAAGCATTCGCCGCTCAGTGAGATAGGCCCTTTACAGAGCACACCATCCAAACAAAACCCAAGAGAGGGAAACTGCTCCTTTGTCAATGACCGAAAATGGTTACGCAGTCGTTATTGTTAAAACAGCTGAATGTTCTCATTAAGATGCACATAATCATTGGATCAAAGAAAGAATCACGTTGAATGTCCATCCGTAATAGGTCCATGCTTGTATGTATCTATTCAAATAGGTGGACTCACTATACCGAATATATGCCTTACGCACACCCAATTCAAACTAAATTCAAACTAACATTCATTTTCTTCGCCACTAAACATTTGTTAAGGAATTGGGTGACCTATTTTGCCCCCTCGCTTGCCACCGTCTAGATCCGCCCCTGCGCCATATTGCACCAGTCTCTGGGTTAGATATCACCCTCGCATGGTACGCCATACTGCACCAGTCTCTGTGTTAGATATCACCCTCGCATGGTACGCCATACTGCACCAGTCTCTTGGTTATATCACCCTCGCATGGTACGCCATACTGCACCAGTTTCTGGGTTAGATATCACCCTCGCATGGTACGCCATACTGCACCAGTCTCTGGGTTATATATCACCCTCGCATGGTACGCCATACTGCACCAGTCTCTGGGTTAGATATCACCCTCGCATGGTACGCCATACTGCACCAGTCTCTGGGTACGATATCACCCTCGCATGGTACGCCATACTGCACCAGTCTCTGGGTTAGATATCACCCTCGCATGGTACGCCATACTGCACCAGTCTCTGGGTTAGATATCACCCTCGCATGGTACGCCATACTGCACCAGTCTCTGGGTTAGATATTAACCGCGCATGGTACGCCATACTGCACCAGTCTCTGGGTTAGATATCACCCTCGCATGGTACGCCATACTGCACCAGTCTCTGGGTTAGATATCACCCTCGCATGGTACGCCATACTGCACCAGTCTCTGGGTTAGATATTAACCTCGCATGGTACGCCATACTGCACCAGTCTCTGGGTTAGATATCACCCTCGCATGGTACGCCATACTGCACCAGTCTCTGGGTTAGATATCACCCTCGCATGGTACGCCATACTGCACCAGGCTCTGGGTTAGATATCACCCTCGCATGGTACGCCATACTGCACCAGTCTCTGGGTACGATATCATCCTCGCATGGTACGCCATACTGCACCAGTCTCTGGGTTAGATATCACCCTCGCATGGTACGCCATACTGCACCAGTCTCTGGGTACGATATCACCCTCGCATGGTACGCCATACTGCACCAGTCTCTGGGTTAGATATCACCCTCGCATGGTACGCCATACTGCACCAGTCTCTGGGTACGATATCACCCTCGCATGGTAGGCCATACTGCACCAGTCTCTGGGTTAGATATCACCCTCGCATGGTACGCCATACTGCACCAGTCTCTTGGTTATATCACCCTCGCATGGTACGCCATACTGCACCAGTCTCTGGGTTAGATATCACCCTCGCATGGTACGCCATACTGCACCAGTCTCTGGGTGATATCACCCTCGCATGGTACGCCATACTGCACCAGTCTCTGGGTTAGATATTAACCTCGCATATGGTACGCCATACTTCACCAGTCTCTGGGTTAGATATTAACCTCGCATGGTACGCCATACTGCACCAGTCTCTGGGTTAGATATCACCCTCGCATGGTACGCCATACTGCACCAGTCTCTTGGTTATATCACCCTCGCATGGTACGCCATATACTGCACCAGTCTCTGGGTTAGATATTAACCTCGCATGGTACGCCATACTGCACCAGTCTCTTGGTTATATCACCCTCGCATGGTACGCCATACTGCACCAGTCTCTGACGCAGTGTTGCCTCAAAAGATGTGTTTCTTTTACTTTGTTCCTCCTGCCTTTTCACTTAATACATATCAAAGGGATGCTTTTGCAATATTAATAATAATAATATAGATAATAATATTCCGCTTTTCAATAGCTTTTAATAATAAGCGCTTTACAGATAAATTATTACCCCGGTCATTGGATTCAATACACTGTGTGCACAATCTACACTCCCTGGGGAGTACTCCAGCCAGGCCTTACTTGACGTTCAGAAACTGTTTGACCAACAACGACGATCACATCCTATCGGGTACCCATTTAACTTCTGGATGGAGAGCAGTGGCGTAATGAGCAAAAACTTTTTGGGGTCAGAACAAATCCTTATCACCACCAAGTAGCATAACGCAGGGGCGGCGGAGCGTCTTCCCAAATAGGGAGGGGGCACCAAAAAAAAGAACTGACTTTCTGGAGAGAAAAAAAAGGGGCACTTACAAAGGGAAACATCAACAAAACCTACACCATTTTTAGACATTTGTTTATACGTCATGAATGTGATTACACTATACAAGAGATGATATCAATATTTGTTTCTGTCTTTACGTGGTACATATACTGCTTAATCGAGCAAGCAAAGCGAGCGAGCCCCCAAAAATAAGATTTGTGAGGTCCCAGTGCAAAAAAATTACATTTTATAAAAAAAATACTTTAAAAAACCTGATGAGTATTAAGCGGAATCTAATGAAGAAAGAATGAAAATTTCTTTTATAAGTAACACAATTATAACATCTATAAATGCGAACGAGCGAGCTCTAGGGAAAATAAAAGAAAAGGGGGCTCTACTAGGTCGCCTTAAATTAGGGGTGCATGTTACGGAGAAAGGAAAAGTAGGCATTTATCAAAAGGGGAAAGGACAGTTATTAGAAACGGTGCTCGTTTCAAAGTAAAAAGGGCAATTATCAGAGCCCCCCCCCCCCCCCCCGGAGTGCCGACTCTGGCATAATGGACAAAAATGAGAGAAAAACCCCGGAAAATCATGTCAATTTAGCAACATTTGTAAAATCACTGGTACGAATTAGAAATAAACCACGTTTGAATTTTATTTGGGGTTAACTGCCCCCCCATCAGTACGCCAGTGGTGGATAGTAGTAAGTGCAGTTTAATATCTTGCCAAAGGATATTAGTGCCATGTCAGGAACGCATTTCTACAGCATTATTCTAGGGCACATTTTTGACGAGGTTTTGATTACCTTTAAAACTGGGGTTAAATCGATAAAAATATACATTTTAAACAAACGTAGGCCTATATTTAAATGCATATAATGATATACTTATTCAATCCAGAGTTTGTTTATAACTAAACTTTCATTTAAATTGTAAAAAAACGTGTAGAAATTTACTTTATTAAAACTCTTTCACTTCTTTTATTTGTGTCTAATTTTTACAGCATATCTGTATTTTTATCAGTGTCTTGGACCTTCAGCTTTTCGAATCAAAGGGGTTAGAAGTCAACGATTCCTCTCGATGAATGACGCAGCAATGCTGATAGGAGTACCAGTAAGAAACTTTTTAAGGCTTGTTCAAATATGGCACGGTAAACTGCCTCAAAAAAGTAGCCGCGTTTTTTTTGTTTTTTTTGTTTTTTTTGTTTGTTTTTTTTGTTAACGTGTGATTAATGTGACTACGCGCAACAAAGCAACAAAGGACTTGCGAGCATTCACTGAAACAGAAATATTAAAAGGTAATACACTTTACATCAGCATAAAAAACCCGCCCAGATTTTTACGCGTCATATCTGAACGAGCCTGATCTATTTCACATTTATAAATGTGAAATGAATTTGCCATGCATGGCAACGACTCGAAGCGACACCAAAATGACGAGTACTAATAATGTTTTGATGACTGTCGATTGGAGTTATTCATATTACTGTAGAGGTTCAATAACCGTTTGAAGATGTCACTCTCGCAAGGTCGATGACGTAATCGTAGACTAGACAAAGTCATGTTTTATAAATTTATATCGACTTTTAGACCTTCGTAATTTGACTTGCGCTGATATCTAATAATAGGGAAGTCTGTGGAAATTGCGGTCGTAATCTGAACCTCATTAATATTCAACGAGGGAAAATGAAATTATAGCTCGGCAAATTACAAAAGAGAGATCGTGAATTTTTCAGCGACTTTTGATATTCAGTAGGATTTAGTGTGGGAAGGAGGTAGATAAATTACAAATGATAACAGTTGTATTTCTTTTTTTTCTCTCTCTCTCCCTCTCATTTTACTTTCCCCCACCCCCTCTTCATGTTCTGTCTCTCTATCTCTCTTCCCTATCTTTCTCTTTGTAGGAATCCGCGAGTGATCCTAATTGTAGCGATTGGAAATCTGTTTGGTCCGAACGGCTAGCAACGTTTCCACTCCCTCCTCTCAACGGTATCACACTATTGACATACCACGTGACCTCCCCCGATGCCGGAAAACCGTGGTATATCGGTTTCAATAAGAACGGTCGTCCGATTGCCTGGAACCGACAAAATCGTGCCACAATGAGACAGATTTGTTTTATAAAAGAGTCACGATAACGTCACCCGTCGCCTTAGCAGGATTTTTTCAAGGGGGGGGGGGGGGGTTAATATTTTTAAATCGGGCCGAAAATTTCGCAACGACTCAGCTGGCCGCTGAATAAGCGGGGGGGGGGGGGGGGTAAGAGGATTATATATATATTTTTTGGGGTCCTAAAAATATCGCAACGACTCAGCCAGCCGCTAAATAAGCAGGGGGGGGGGGATGATGGGGTGGGGGGGGGGGGCAAGAGCCCTTTTTGTTTTTTTTTTTGTTTTTTTTGCTCCTGAAAATTTGAAAATCGCGCCGGCCGCAAATTCGCTCTGTGTGTGTGGGGGTGGGGGGGGGGGTAGTGAGCACTAATTTGTCATTATTTTTTTTTGGCCGGGGGGCACGTGCCCCCTGTGCCACCCCCCTGGATCCGTCCCTGAAATAAGTAGTTTGATTATCAAAACTGTATAAATTGTGATAGTCACATTTGACTGTAATACTTGTTAATATTCTAAATGAACTGGCATTATTGATCTAACTTGCATCACAGAGAGAATGCTCTCATTGTAAGTATGGATTGGGATATTTCGAATGTGTGATAAGTCCCGATGATTATGATATTTGTAATACGTGTTAGTGCCGTTTGTATTTGCTTCCCTTAGGAAGGGCTTAACAAGCTCAATATTTTCTGCTAATAGTCAAACAACAAAAAATGGCAATCCTATTTCTAAAAACTGGAATCACATTTCGTCTGATGTCAGATGTACAAATACTTAACTGTAGTTTTGCAGTCAATTTCCTGGTTGAGTCTGTCAAATCTGAACCTAATTGAAACTAGTAAATCAGAAATATTGAAATATCTTGTTCTATTTTCAATTTATATATTGATTTAGATAACTGATCTAATTACGCTTATGTGATTATTGTAATCATCACAAGAATATATAGAGGTATATGCGAGGGTTCTAGAACACCTACCCCTGGACAACTACCCCCGGATAACCACCCCCAGTCAACTACCCCCGAGAACAACTTCCCCCTAGGCCAACCTCCCTCTAGGACGACTACCACCCAGTACAACTACCCCCGGACAACTGCCCCCAGACACCTACCCCTTAGGACAACTACCCCCGTACAACTGCCCCCAAACAACTGCCCCATACGACAACCATCCTCTAGGACAGGCCTTCTCAACTGGCGGCGCTTGTGATCAGTCGAAGTGGCGCGCGACTGTTGCAACAACAAAACAAAAAACAGAAAGAAATAAACGATATAATTTAGAATTAAATAGTCAGCTAAATTAAGAAGTTGCAGTCGAACTTGAGCCCAGAATGCCTGCTTTAATAACAAACAGGGAGAAAGGGGAATTTACATTTTTTTTGCCATTTTATACGAATCTAACCCTAAGGTGTGAACAACAATTAGCTTACGACGGGATACCAATTTTAACATTGCCAATCTCTGAAAACATCTTGTTTTTGTTTTGACATTTCCCGTGTTTATTGCACACAAAAAAACTACATATAAATATACCTCCAGCGTAATTGTGCCCAAGAATTGTACTAATTTTTTCACATCAATATGAAATTATGATTGATTATATTGTGGAATGAAATGGTGTTAAAAATGCCCCATTTGGGCCTTTAGAAAGCCCTAAATCAAGCTTTAGGGGGCACCGCCCCCTGCTACCCCCCGTTAGGGCTTCGCCCCTGGACCCCACCCATTTTCGGCTTGGTCGCTACGCTCCCTCGCAGCACAGTCAACCATACAGGATGGCATCACTTCAACTACAAATTGTTTTCGTTTTGGCACTTCTAATAAACTAGTTGAGAAGGGCTGCTCTAGGACAACTACCCCCTCGACAACTCTCCTAGGGGGTAGTTGTATGGGCGTAGTTGTCCGGGGGTAGTCTGTTGTCTCTTAGGGGGTAGTTGTCTGGGGTAGTTGTCCGGGGGCAGTTGTCCTAGGGAGTTGTTGTCTGGGGGGTAGTTGTCCGGGGTAGATGTCCGTGGGTAGTTGTCCTAGAGGATGGTTGTCGTAGGGGTAGTTGTCGTAAGGGGTAGTTGTCCGGGGGTAGTTGTCTGGGGGTAGGTGTCCGGATGCGATATGCGAGCCATGGGTTCGTTGTTGTTATTTGGTTTTTAAATAATAAACTACACTATTCCCCTTAATGTTGGAATAATAATGTCTTCTTATCTCTTTTCATGACATTTTAGTTACAATATTATTTTTCTTGATAGATAAGTTTTCTAGTCTTCTCGGAACTTTATTGATCAATCTATCAGTTAACAGTCGTAGAGATTCAACAATAAAATTATGAGAAGAAATCATATTGTCCCCCCCCCCCCCGCCTCCAACTCGTAGAAATTTATAAGCGCAAATTTGTTCTGTCAGTTATCGCATTATCATCATTATTATCATTGTTAGCATTATCATTGTTCTCAATATCAGTATTATTATTATTATTATTATATAAAATATTTCAGTTACGTCGATCAAACTCTTGCTGACCAGGAATCTCAAACAGATAGGCCTTCTAGTTTCACATTTTTGGGGTAAGATAGCAATGCTCTGACGTCTATGTGTATTATCATATCATATTCACCTATATTTAAAGGCCAAAGTATGATCTACTATCAGAATATCCTGACTGCAATACACAAGTTGGGTTATAACCATTTTGATTGGTTCTAGGTATGTCGATCTGACAGGCTTTCATCAGAATATTGATATGAAAATGAATTCTTTGTAGTGTATTATAAGTTACATTTTGTTTAATGTCATCATTTATTACTATCATATTGTTGTTATGTTGTTGCCCGGCTAGAATGCTCCGCAGGGAGTGGAGATTGTGCACACATTGTGTGCGGGCAAGCACTGAATCCAATGACCGGGGTAATAGTATATTTTGTAAAGCGCTTAGAGACATTTGTATTAAGCGCTATATAAAAATTAAATACTATTATTATTATTATGTTGTATTGCTGGAATTTAATTCGATTAGTATATTGCAGAAGAAAATAGATCAAGTCAATATGTGATTTATTAACATTTATGGGCATTTGCGGTATGGAGGACACTTTTTTTTTTTTTGGTCTCGAAATTTGAAAAATTGACATTTTGCTCCGTTAGGGGGGGGGGTAAGGTCAACTTTTTGAGGTCAGCCATTGGTATAATTTTTTTTTTTATAATAATAACAAATAAAAAAATCCAAAGGGGGGGGGGTTTCCTCAAAAATACACACATAAAAAATACCAAGGGGGGGGGTTTAACCCCCCAACCCCCCCCCCCCCCCCCCCCTGTGTACGCGCCTGGATATATACCAGCATATAGTTGGACTTCAGCCATTTGTGGGGTTGAAGGTCGATGTCCTTTTACTGACTCACCGGACATTCAGACTTTATAATACAAAATAAATTTGAGAATTCCCTCTGGATAAATTAGAACTTCATCTATATTACAAACCTAATCTGCAGTACCTATTTTTACTGCATTGAGCTATTGATCCACGGAATCACCACAATTTTGTCGAAATATGCAAAAAAAAATTTTGCTGATTAGATGACATTTCAAACCTGTAATCCGCCAAAGTCGTCTTCAATTTAAAAATTTGATGAGTGTGTGAAGTCAATTCATTATTTGAAATTGCTTGAAACAAATACAGTATTGTTTGTGTACGTTATAGAAATTCTACATATTCATCATTATTTTCCTCTTCTTCCTCCTCGTCCTCCTTCTTGTTTTCTTCTCCTCCTTCTATTTGTTCTTCTTGTACTTATTATCATTTCTATCATCAGTTTAATGTTGTTATCATTATTATCATCATTATTATCTTTAATAAGTTTTTCTTTTTTCTAATCTGTCTGTAAATATCTTATTAATCGTGTACATGTCTGTCGGGGACCCCAGGTGGGTTATCCTGTTCCAACTGACTTAATTTTGAGCTGTTATTCTTGTATGTTGTTGTATGGGGGAAGCTTGGCGAATAAAAATCAATCAATCAATCAATCAACTGTGAAGGGGAATTATAATATTCAAAATGGGCATTCAATATGTATGGCTGAGGAATTAAAGTTTAGGTTTACAAAATTATGTTTGCCATTCGTATTTTTTTCTAATGGAATTTGTTTCCCATTTTCGTTTTATAAAATGGTCATAACCGGCCGTGCAACTCTCTGCGTTTGTTCTTCGATGGACGTGCGAATTTTAGAAGCTATACAGTGCGTCCCAGAAAAAATGAAACAGAGAGATATCGATGTTTTATCATTACATAATCACACTTATAATTAATAAATGACACATATTTGTGACGCTTAGATCCCCTTCTTTCATTTGATGGAACTCATATGATGCATATTTCACGCATGAGTGATTAAAACAATTTGAAGAGAGGGTACCAAAAAGTCATTTGGTGGGCGGTATCTGAATTTCAAAGAGAAAATAGCATTTCTAGAAAGGTAATTTTCTGCCCTTTCATAATTATGACACCTCAATCAGGAGAAATGAGCCAGGAATAACAAAGATCTGTTTGTTTAGTAAAGCTTGCATTTCCATAGTTTGATCAAACGAATTATTTTTCACTGGCTGCCTGCCGTAGCGAAAAACAGAGTTTACAAAAGACTTAACTCCGTTTCGTCAACCTCAGCCATGCATCAAGTCTTAAAATATGAGGATGATGATGATGTTGATTATGATGATGATGATGATAATGATGATTGTATATTGACGGAATAATGCACAGGGATAACTAACTATTTGACAAAGACTGAAAGGTTGACACACAAATATCACCTTCTTTTGTTTTTACTTTGGCTTTTAATGAGTAGAGGGAGCAACAGGATTTAAGTAATTCTGGGAGATAATTCCATAGATGTCTTATTGATATAATTTTATGTACGATTAGTAATTTCTGGTTGACTAGATAAAAGTTAGAGGAATAACGGGTAGGATGACTGTATTGTGTTACTTTTAGTGAAAAAGTTTTTAATGAACGTGGGAGCATATTATTTAAATATTTAAATGTGAATAGTAAACCTTGTAGTGCATTTATGTCGAAGAATATTAGGGTTTCTGATTTGTAAAATAATGGACTTCTGTCGAAAAAATATGGCGAACAAAAGCATACGCGAAGGGCATCTTTTGTAATAAATAAAATATAGTTGATTATGAATTTGGCGCTGGTGGCTAAATTACAATATGTTATAAAGGGTAATATCAATGAATTATAAAGCATAAAAAGCGTGTTACATGGGATATTTTTTCTCCATTTTGTATAGTATACCAACATTCCTAGAAATAGTTATACGACGTATATGTTCATTCCAATTTAAAATTTCGCCAATAATGACACATCAAAATGCTGTGTGTCTCCTCCTTCCGAGAGGCACATTTTCTATGACATTAGAATATGCGTGCTATAAGTTCATGAAATTTATTTTATTTTTTATTAAAGTGGCTCGGTAACATTGCCTCAGATTCTGAAACAAAATCCCGGATTTAGCTCATGCTGCGATCATAATTATAAACTTTAAGGTCAGTCAGGAATCCCATGACTTTTACAAGCCGATCGTCGTCTGATTATCAAGATATTTATGATTGGAAATCGAAAATTCATTTGTCCTTTTTCCAACGGTTTTTCAAACACTAGTCTATTAGGGAAAATGAGTATGGTAAAACCGGTCACTTAAAGATTTTTACGTTTTTGAGGCACTTCATGATCATTTTGAAGCACATTTATTTTTAGGGCTTCAATATTACATCATATCACCGACACTGATAACACGTAGGGCCATGCATCTCAGATTTAACATTGTTAAACGATGCCTTTAAAGGTAATAAAAAGTTTCGGGAAATTCTGAAAATTGAGTGGATAATGATTCTTTACAATTATGATTTATTTGGATGCCCCTGTGGATGTATTATAAGCACTAGAAAATTTAGCCCCTAAAACATTTCTGCTTTCGAGAAAAATGGAATATAAAAATTTACCGGTGCTCCCAGTAAATTTTGATAAATTTCTAACAGCGCCTACGGCCGTACAATGGTAACTGCGACCATGAAAATATTAGAACATGTAGTTGTGATATATAATTTCCAAACGGGACTAACTAATCGGTCGATTTTAGTCAAGAAACATAAATAGCTTAATTAATATCTTGATCTTGAGAGGGAGCTATACAACATAAAGAGTTTATTATTTACAAATTCATAACTTTAGACTCGATTTCAACCGCAACAACGATCACTGATTATTGAAGGATCACATATGCTTCCAATAGGTTCATTTGAACCAAATTCATGACCCAATACCAAAACTTTGCATTACCTTTAAGAGACTATTTGTTGCATTTAAACCAAGGGGAAATTTATGCTAACTCATTATTAAGTGTATTTACTAGAGTGTTTAATTCCTGATGTGAATAAAATCTGTTTGTGTGATCTGCAAATAATATAAATGATAACATAACTAAGACGCTGTATTGGTTATATCATAAATATATAATATAAAATGAGAGGGCCTTATATTGTACCTTTTGAAATGCCACATTCATTTTGATTGGTAGGAAAAGTTAAGAAGCACTGTTATAAATAGCTTTCAAACCATGACAGTGAAACTCCGCGAATTCCATTAAAGTGATTTATTTTAGTAGAAAGTGTTGGTCGAGTGTATTGGACGCTTTTGACATGTCCATAAATACCTATTGCATGTTGTTTTGTTTTTTTATCGGCCTTGGAATTTGTTATTTTATCATATTATTGTACTAAACTAGGTCGGTTAAAAAAAAAATCTTTCTTAAACCGTATTGATTTAAATTTAGCCTTTGAAAAATATTAAACAAATTATAGAGCCTTTGTTATAATAATGTAAACTTGGATTTTTGTTATGCTTGGGAAAATAGGAAATTTCTTGCGGATGGTCTTTAGAGGAGAAACTATGTACAGTGCGTCCCAGAAAAAACGAAACCGAGAATCATCGATGTTTTATCATAACCATTAACCATAACCCTTAACATAACCAAATAATATGTGTCATTTATTAATTATAATTGTGATTAAGTTATAATAAACATCGATAGTTCTCGGTTTCGTTTTTTCTGGGACGCACTGTATAATGTTTTTAAGAAGGGAAGCACTAATTCTAGTATCGTGATCCTGTGTTATGCTTGATTTAAGAGTTTTTTGTTATTTCGGTTATTTCATAAGGATTTCTTAGACTAAAATAGAAAAGAATTTGTAGAATCAGGAAGAAACGTAATAATTTGTTTTGTTCGGTTTATGAAGTTTAGTGGCTAAATTAGTTTTTTTTATGTCAACAAAAAAGGAATTAAAGGTATCAGCTGCATCATCAGATAGGGGTGTTTCTTTTATGGACATGGTTGATTTAGTGGATTTTTGCTTATAATGCATTTAAAAATGTCGAGGGTGGAGCAACAATGATTGCGTTTACACAAGAAGGTCACAATTTATATCACGGATCATACATATAAGCGAGATAAATAGTATACATTTCCATATAAATGCAAAATTATCCAATATACTTCAGATCTAGAACAACAATCATATGTGAGATTCATCAAGAAAGAATAAGAGGAACCTGGGCGGGAAGAGAGAGAAAGAAGGAGATCGAGATATATATAGGAGGGAAGGGGAAGCGGGAAAGAGAGAGAGAGAGAGAGAGAGAGAGAGAGAGAAAGGCTGGAATTATATTATTCTGATGTGAGATAAAGGTGGTGGTGGTAGTTGTGGATGGGGTGGGGTGGGGGGGGGGGGGGTCCTGTACCTTGTCAGCCCCACACTATAATAATATAATGATCATGTTTTTTGTATAGCGCAATTCAACTCAGTGTGGGCCTTCAAAGCGCTTTGCAAAAATGAGTAGAAAGGAGACAGTTAAATAATGAAATAATAATGTGAAGATGGGAAATTATGCATAGGATGCATAATATACCGTATCCAGACACCTACCTCCTGGACAACCAGCCCCGGATAACCACCCTCTAGAACGACTATCCCCGGGACAATTACCCTATAGGACTACTACCCCCCCCCAGCTAACTACCCCCCTAGGACAACCACCCTCCAGTACAACTACCCCCGGACAACTACCTCTAGGACAACCATTCTCCAGGAGAAGTATATCCAGACAACTACCCCCCTAGGGAAACCTCCCTCTGTAGGACATATACCTCCTTGACATCTATTACCTATGGTAACTGCCACCCAACTACCCCCGGACAATAACCACTATAGGGACAATAGGGTAAGTTATCCGGGGGTAGTTGTCCTAGAGGATGGTTGTCTTAGGGGGTAGTTGTCTGTGGGTGGTTGTCCTAGGGGGTATTCGTCCTAATGGTGGTTATCCGGAGGGTGGTTGTCCAGGGGTAGGTGTCCTAGAACCATCCTATGCATATAGAATCATTTCAATATTATCTTTTTCGTCTTCGACCTGGGTCATTACAAAGCGGTGGGGGTCGTTTGTCTGGCCCCAATTTATGGCCCAACCTTATGCTGGATACGCCATGATTGTATGCAAATCGACATGTGAATTGCTGACGTGTATGCTGACTTCATTGTCACCTCCGTCCCAGTTTATTACGGAATAGGGACTTTTAGATTTGCCGAACAACAACGTGGATTGCTACGATCAACGTCCTTTTAATGCACTGCCTTGAATGGACGTCACACGTATCAGTCCACGCAAATCTAAAAGTCCCTATTGTCTTCAACCGACACACGAAATGTATTTATTTATTTATTTTTTTATTTCTAATCTTTTGACAGGGTAGCCCATTCACCAACAAGTAGTGGTCTTCCATGGGGCCCTGAATGAACATATTTACATCGTTTATAACATTTATACAGAACAGTTACAAAAATAATACTCGTTTGCAAAATAAACATATATCATTAACCTAGTAAACAGTAATGTCAATAGGAAAATATTAATTAGGTCGCAATTATGTGAATAAGTCATGTAAATATTACAGAACATGCACGTAGTGTATGTACGGCTGAGCCATTCACAAATTACAACTTTGTTTAAACAATCTCTTAAATGAATTGACAGAGGAAGCCGTTCTCAATGAATTATCTAGCTTATTCCATTCAAATATGGAAGAAACAATTGGGCTACACTTATAACAATCAGTGTGAAATCTAGGCACACGTAAACATCCACTGTCTATTTGCCTTGTATGATGCTCATGTACATCATTAGGATTGATTAAGCCTACCTGCAGGTAAGAAGGTGCGAGGTGGATCATAGATGCAATTACCCAAGAAGGTACAGCAGGTTCTTGAGACATGGAATGTTGTAAAAGGTTGTCGAGTATTAACGTGTTCGGGGGGAGTTCCTGCACAATTTCTAGGTGGACGACCTTTTTAATATGCTTATGCTCTAGAAAGGGAGGGATCACAGAAGGGGAAATGGTGCACATGAACCCTACCACCCACATATCTTCTTGATTCAGACTAAAATTCTCGGCTATCATCTGGATTCAGATCTCATGTTATGTATCACTTGACAGCTAGCCTGCATCATTTCTGAACACACATCATATCCTTCACAACATGCTGCCCCCTCCCAAAATTACTTTTGATGGGGAGGGGGGGGGGGGGTATTTCATGGAAGGAGGGGGAAGGGTGAAAGTTCTGAACCACACCGTGCAGTATGAACATGTTTAAGACTGCAAATTATGTCTGTCACTTGGAGCAGGTCTTATTTTATGTATATCATTTGACCTATATCCTAATTTGACTCTAAAAACACATCATATCGGTCAACAAAGTGTCAACTTTAGAGCACTAATACTTTTTAGTTAGAAAAGTAATAAATTTGGAATTTGGATATGATATCAACCATGTTTCTGAACAGTTTTTCAGCAATTTTCAAGTCAGTAATTATCATCATAATCGTTAATATGGAGAAATATTTTTGCGCAATTCATATTTTTGAAAAAATAGTTTAAAAAAAAAAAAAAAAAAATTCAATTCAATTCTTTTTATTCATCCAAATTCACAAGAATACATGGAAATTTGTTTTGGTCACACTTTGTTAAAATACGTAAGATATGAAAAACTATATCGTTGTGTTTAAGAAGAACCATCAAAATAAAAGATAGACAACATAGCAATATCTTTTATATTCTTGTATTACACATTGCAAATTATGAAAAGGATAGAACATCAGTTTAAAGGAGGGAAAACCACGCCAAGCCGATACATGCTCCTCACTCCATTTGGTTGTACAAACGAACGGAGTATGGAACATAATGAGCCCAATAAATCCGCTTGTCCGAAATTTGATTGAGCGCATTTTCCTTCCTGACCCTAATAATTCATATAAGTAATTTAGATTGTGATTCTTATTTGCAATGATCACATTTTTTGCTCGAAATTGTTATGCAAATCATCCCCAAACCTACTGAATGAGGTATCATCTTGTAGACAAATTAATTGTCTTTCATATGACACCTTACACATGGTAAAATGAAGTACTGTTAAAATGTGATCTCCATAATAAATTGTACAACAATAGTTATAAATGGCGGCCATTTTTTTTCCAGCAGCATAAATTATTGCAAATGTCGTCCCAGTGGCGGATCCAGGGGGGGGGGGCGGCCCTGGGAAAAAAACAGGTAAAAAAACACGTTAATGTTACCTTTATTTGAAGACGGACACCCTTCCCTGGTGCTCAAGGGGGGGGGGGTGAATTTTTAAATTTCGAGGAAAAAAAACAATAAGTGCTCACTACCCCCCCCCCCCCCGCTTATTCACCGGCTGGCTGATTCGCCGCTCAATATTTGCTCACGAATTGGGCCCCCTCTTTGGCCCCCTCCTCTGCCGCCGGCCCTCCCAAATTTTAAAATTATGGTGCCTCTGGTATTTGGTGTCAAAGATAATTCACCTTATCATTTTCTTTTCTAAAGACATTTTAAAATGTATTGTCTTCGTATTGTTTGTCACTCTTTTAGAGTCTAAAAGTACATTTGTTTGATTTTATTTTATTTCCTTGTCATCGTCTTTTACTTTTATGTTAGTGCTTTCACGTAATTTCATCTTTGACATTAGTGCGCCTTGAGCACTAATTTATTTCAAGTGGATATTGGTGCCATATCAAAATAAACCTTTATTCAGTGTCATGTATTTCAAGTCACAGGTGTATAAATTAAAAATATGTGGCGAAGAGCGAACGGGAATGGGGACACAAATGCAATGAAAATGTCAGACAAGGAAAAGGAAATGATAGAAAGTGTTATCACATGCATTTTCCCTGTGTAATTATGTCTCAAAATGGAAAAAGAAATAAGGAAGCGTTTTAGGTTCATGAATGACAGACATGTCGTTCGGTAACATTTTGTAACAATCAGCTCCCCTAAAGAAAATTATTTAAAAAAATCCCATTTTGTATAATGTATTGGCAATTTGTCCTTTATTTTTGCTTTTTCATGTTCAACTTTTTTTGAGTTCTCTACAGCCTTACATATTTTTTTGCTAGTTGGAAACTTTCCATTTTTACGATTACTGTAGATCATATATTTGACCAAAATCAATACATAATTTAATATTATCTTTCATATTTTTCTCTGAAATCAAGCAACACAGCAGTACATTGCATATTAAGAAACTGAAACAATTTTAAATTGTTTCCCACCTCAATCCATATTAAGGACACTTCAAAACATTCATAAAAGATATGCCGATAGGTTTCTACATCTTTTCTACAAAAGGAACATAAATTTGACTGTATTAATCCAAAAAGGTTCAGTTTATCATTACAAAATATGATGTTATGTAAAAGTTTGTACTGAAATTCTTTTAACTTCCCATCCGAGAGTGGAAAATCTGGGGATTGAGAAACATGTTGTAGTTGCCGACTTATCTAGATTTAAAGCTCTTACCTCTGGATGTTTAAAAGCAATGATCTTGTCTTGTATTGTAGCAATAAAAATGTTATAGAGCATTTTGGAAGACACAGACTCAAAAGAATACGCTGTTGTGTTCAGACGCGTATATGCGTATATCCAGGGAAATTTCGGCGCGATTTAAATTTTTAAAAACACCCCCCTTGCAAAAATCCTGCGTACGCCACTGGTTGTGTTAATGCTAAAGTTAATGTTGGAAAGATCAAGTGTCATTATTTATTATATCTTGTATGATCTGAACTCAAGTGTAGTGCCACTGGCATTAGCCAAGATTTTCAAGAAAAACAATCAAATTCACAATTATGCCACAAGAGGTGCTTCTGCATTCCACTTACCCCATGCAAGGACAAAGTTTACTCTCAACACTTTAGTATGCACTGGACCAAGGTTTTGGAACACTCTTGACTCAAGCATTAGCCATTCTGTCAGTATCTGTCTTCAAACGTAAACAGAAGTTGTACTTATTGAATAATTACTTAGTTGATTCTTAATATAATTATGCTGTCGTGATTTATATTTTGAACTTAATCCATTCTTCAATTTACTACTGTACCCGTGTGAATAAAAAAAAAGTTTATACCTAGAAAATTGCTAATTATTTTTAAAATCATCAATGAACAGTAAATTGTTATACATCCCATGAAAGAGTGTTTTATCCCAAATCATTTGGTACCATTTTTGAGTGGTATGTGTTTACGCTTGGATGAACAGGTGGCATTGTTTGCGAGAGTGAGAGGATGAATTGATTGTATCAAATGAAATGCATTGATTGCATATGTTTTTTTTGCAAAGGGCAAAGTCACACACACCCACACATACGCGCACAAAATGTTCGTTGATATTTGATATTCGATATTTGTTATGTGTGGCATGATTAATTTTGTTAGGGATGTTATTTGGATCTGCAAAGACCGGATTAATACCCAAATCCCAATTGTTTAATTCAAACATCACATAAGCAACTTTGGCGCAAGTCGATTTTTTCACTCTCGCAACCAATGTCTCCTGTTCATTCAAGCGTTAACACATACCACACAAAAATGGTACCAAATGATTTGGGATAAAACACTCTTTCATAAGACATATAACAATTTAATGTTAATCGATGATTTTTTTAAATAATTAGCAATTTTCTAGGTGTAAACTTTTTTTGGACTCACACTGTATAGCAACTGCCGACTTACCTTTTCCTTTCCTTTTCTCGCCTTTAGCTATATCTTTCAGCTTACAGTGAAAGTGTGTCCATTTTTCTTTCTCCCCCCCCCCCCCCCCCATCTCTCGAACTCTCAGGCTCTCTCTGCCTCTCCCGCCCTCTCCCTCTCTCCATTTCTATATCCCACGCTATTATCACTCTTATCACCCCCTTTTGTGCATCGTCTCTTCTCCCTACCCTTTGTTATTACTTAGTTTAGCCATGTTTATAACCATATGGTTATAGTTAATAGTTATTTGTTTTTAGTACTTTAGCGCCTTTGGCGAACATTTCTTTTAGTAATCTATTATATAACCAGGCATGTTTTTGTTATTGTTGTCTATATGTTATTGTTTTGAGAGACCTGACTTCAAGTTCTACAAGCTAAGCTTTAATTAGGTCTCCTCGTCTTTTTTTTTTCTCACTTAAATGCATTATATAAACTTGATCCTCATCAATTTTACTTTTATATATTCTACATGTTATAAATTTGTTAAATCGTATTACATTCATGTTGGAAGAAAGACAAATAAACTTGAACTTGAACTTGAACTTTTGTCATTCAGAGTTATCATCTAAGCCCATTTCAAAATATAGCATGCTGCCATCTACGGCTATATTTCGTAGTTTTCGTAGAACAAAAAAGGAAAACAAAAATCAGAAGAATAATGTACAGCATAATTCGGTTATCCCTAAAAAAGGCATTCTGTAGCGAGCACTTGAAAATGAAAATGAAAATGTATGTATTAAAAATAGTGTTGATGGTATTTTGTACAAAAAATGGAATGTGCTGATTTGCATCGAGAAAGACAAATACTCTTGACGTATGAGTGCCAGTGCCCAATGTAATTGAAAAAATAAATAAAAAGAAGAACCCAAAGTTTTAGTAATATTATGACTCATGGTAGGCCACATATATTTAGTTACTTTCCTGTCAAAAGAGCTTTAAAGGGATCGTTTAACAATGTTAAATCTGAGATGCACGGCCCTACATTATTGTTATCAGTGTCTGTGATATGGTGTTATATTGAAGCCCCTTCAAACTGATCAAGAAGTGCCTCAAAAAAGTAAAAACCTTTGAGTGACCGGGTTTACCATACTCGTTTTCCACAATAGACTGTAGTGTTATGAAAACCGTTTGGCAAACTCAAAATTCGATTTCGATTTTCCATCATAAATATCTTAATAATCGGACAGGCGATCGGCTTGTAAAAGTCATGGGGTTCCTGACTGAACTAAAGGTTTATAATTATCATTGCAGCATGAGCTAAATCAAGGATTTTTTTAAAGGATCTAAGACAAAGTTACCGGATCCAAAGTAGTATATTTAGGATAATTGAAATTATGGATACTATATGTAAACGAAAGAATATTCGATGTTGGCTCATTCCCCAACCTCTTTTCTGACTACCTGAGGGTTCCCAAACAATAACTTTTCAGATAAAACTATCAGATTATAGCGAATTATGTTTACATTAAAGCTTCATAATAAAGAATTTCCATTACCATCCGAAGAAAATGAAGTTTAGATTTGTCCATTCTCCTTTAGTTTTATCCACCCATATAGATATATTAATTAAAAACAAATAATTATCACGCTCTATGAATCCACCTCACAGTTTGGAATTCGCTTTTTTCCTTTACGGGAACTCAAAATTTTAGAGATACCGTAATAGTAATGGACGCTGCGACACACAGACCACAGCGCAGCGACACGTAAGTTGCACATTTTTTTTTATATAGATCTAGATCTAGATCTGGATATGTGTTTTTCATTTAATAGTGATGATTATGGAGATGTATTACATTTAATGTGTGTTTGTTTGACTCGAAAAATAAATTTACGAAATGACGGGAATAACATTTTAACGAGATATTTGAATTAACGTTGTAAGGGGTATGGCGATGCAATGGCTACGTTTGGATTGTTCGGTTTTTGCGTTGCGAGTCTGCCGAGCTAGTGCAGTGACTGCAGGAGCTGCTAGCTGCATGCATTGCATTGCATTGGCATTGCAATGATTGACAACAATCACAATGACAGTGACACAGACAGGTTGGTTGCATTCTAAAACTACTAGACAGAAATAACCGTCTGGTATGGGTCATTCTTTAATAAAACTGACATAGTCTAGATCTATGTCAACATTTCCCATACACAGGTAGATCTAACCCGTATAGCTCGCATAACGGGGGGAGATTGAGCCGATCTTGGACCATTTTTGGTACAAGGACTTTCGGTGCTGGACACAATTTCGTATCCATTTTTTACCCGTAACTCCGGCGTGGAGATACTAGATCTATACTAAAATGAACAAAAAAATCAACTTAATCTTAATCAATTGTTCAAATAATGGTCATGATATAAAGTTGTTATATTTCTTATCCCTTTCGTGTCAATTTTTTGAGTATTTTTCCTAAAAATAAAGACATTATAATATTCACTTTCTCACAGGTTTCATGGCAAACCGCTACACAATAACAATACAATTGCATAACCTACCGGCTAAGGGGTGCAGGCGCGCGAGCGTGAAGTTATCGACTTTAATAATCGACTTCAGGCACGCTTGCGCACCTGCACCCTGGCCGTTTGTCTGTACGGTAGGCCTACACAGTAAACACGTGCATACTAGGAGCGGCGGTGATCAAAACAACTTCGGCTCAAACTCAATCAATTCAAAAAGTTAAGATTTAAATTATAACAATAACAGACAAATTTAATAATATAAATAATGAAATAAATATACATTATAGTATTTTAATCTATTTATTCAGGAAAATTAGGAACTTTGTTATTTACCCTATTAAAAATAAACATTTATAAAAACAGTAATCGAACGAACCTGGGGGATGTTTCATAAAGCTGTTCGTAAAGTTACGCATGACTTTACGAACTTCTTGTATATGAAAAGCCAAATGGGATGCTCAATCATTACTAAATGCATCAAATAAAGTTGAACTGTGCAGATGTAGATTAACATTCTTATTATAACAAACATTTTTAATGCAAAGTATATTTTTTGCCATAATTTAATTGAGGTTATTGGAATTATCAGAAAAAACTTTGGGCATCCTATCTGGCACTTCATATACAAGTCATTCGTAAATTCATGCGTAACTTTACGAACAGCTTTATGAAACACCCCCCCCCCCCCCCCCCTGGGCTGCTATCTCTGTCTATTATAATGCATACATCGGCAGCTTTCATGAACTGTAACATTAGGCAACAACTGTCTTGGCAAATCTTTAAAAAATATAATTTATTGTCAAATTGAAAACATGATTCTTGTAAAATTGCAAATAAAACATGATTAAAGACGGAAATATGAATGTAACTACATGTAATACTTTTCTTCAGTACTACATTTCTCCTTGGCCCAGGAAGTTCCAACCACCTTAGGTATATCGCTGCTTGCTATTATATTACCGAACCCCGAACCAAACCAAGTTCAGGTAAAAACTTTCCGAACTCTGCCGAACCAAACCGAACCCGAACATGGCTCCTGACTTACAGCACTAGTTCTGTCCCTTTTAGTGTGGAATATTCCATTTGCTTTAGGAATGGTGAATTCCCTGTAGTAATTTTTAATGCATTAGTTATTCGCCACAACTCTTTTATTTTTCTCTTTTTATTTTTAAATAATCTTGTTTTCAGAGGTAAATTTGTAATTGTCACTCTATATTGCAGTTTATTCGTTATTTTTTATGGTTTTGTGCAGGGGTTATGAAATGTATGCAAGAGTGAGGTTAGTTGAAATGTAAATCATTTATCCATGATTGATATCATTAAATGCTACCATTGATTGTTGTGAATGAAACATGATCATTCACTTTTTAAATTGTGTAAGAGAGGCACTTAAAAAAAAAAAAAAGTTTTAGTCATCTTCCCCACACTTCAGAATTTGATATTTTCTACATGTACATGATAATGATGATACACTGTACTTATAAAAGATAATTATAGAAAATCTGAGAAGCATGTTGTCATTGAATGTTTGAGAATATGATTAATTCAGTAAAAATGAGAAAGTTGAAAAGTTGAAATCTGGAAACTCATCAGCAATGCAGCCCTTATGTGTGATTGGACAGAGAACTCTAAATTCCCTTTATCTATCTTCATGATATAAAGGGGAAGTATGTTGTCCTGTGGAGAAAAAAAGGTCTATACTATTATACATATTGATGAATGTTATACGGTACTTTGAATCATTATTTCTGCTGCTACCCAGGATCATATTTATCACATCATTGAATAACACAGTCTAGAAGGACAATGAAATTATTAAATGAATAATTTTCTTCATTGTTGTTTCTTTCTATGTCAGGTGAAAAACAAGGCTGAAGCACATCTTTCTGTCCTGATTCAAGTTTCTATGGAATTATGTAGTGTACTATAGATGATAAACAATGGAAGACTCGTGACATCACATTCACAGAGACAATGTTATCGTGGATGAAACTAAAGTGATGGGGCTGCAAATAGCCTAAATGAATGGAATGGATGAACAATCGATATTTGACATCCTCGAGTGCTCTGTATGCCTGGAGCGGTTGGATGCGACCAGTCGCGTCTTGCCGTGTCAGCACACCTTCTGCCAGCGATGTCTTCAGCAGATCCTCAATACCCGGGGCGAGCTGCGCTGCCCGGAGTGCAGGGACCTTGCCCCGCATCAGAAGGTAACAGACCTGCCCACCAACATTCTCCTGGTGAGGCTGTTGGATGGCATGAAGCGACCGGCTCCACCGTCGCCCAAGACTGGAGCTTCGACGACGGGCAGTTCCGGAGGAAGCGTGGGAAAGAGCAACGGACAGACTGAGTCTACTTCCGCCAGTAGGAGTGGTGTTTCCAAGGTAATTGACTTATATTCATTATGTTGCCTGTGTATGCATTGTTTGATTCCTCCCCCCTTTCCATCTGACTTATTTGTAATGTTTACATAGTAATTGCAAAATATAAGAGGACAAATATTTGCCCAAGTGCATAAAGATTGAGTCCATTGTGTGCATGAGCCTTGAAGTAGAGAATATAAAATGACCAAATCAAGCATGTTACAAAATAAACACTGAATAAAAAGAGAGAACAGATCTGAAAAAGGTATTGTTTGGTATTTGAAAAAGTTCCTGATGATATAAGCAAAACAGGATACATGTACAATGTATATCTGCCCACATGAACATGACGTTAGGCGATGGAATAATGATAAATTGACATCTTGTGTACTATTATGAGTAGAGAGTGACATCATGGATGCTTGTTGGCACATGCTCTCAGTATTTCACCTTTCTCTCTCTCTCTCTCTCTCTCTCTCTCTCTCTCTCTCTCTCTTTCTTTCTCTTTATTTCCAAGTTCATGTATGTGTATCTCTCTTTTGAAATGTTAAATCAAAGAACAACTGAAGATATTATCCTTGTTGTTTATTATGTATATACTGTACATGTACATGTAAGGTAGGCTAAATAATTTGATTGTTAATAATACATGTACATGTAGTATCCCTGTCCATTTCCCCTTTTCCATCCCCCCCTTACTTCTTTTTGAAAATTATTTGATGTGTATTGTTTTGCTTTGTTTTTACACAAATTTAAAGAAGACACTGATGAAATATAGTTCACAAATATTTCACATATAATTCCAGCTTGATTTGAACCTTTGAACAAATAAAATTTAATTGAGAAAACTTGTAAAACTAAAATAACTCAGGGGGACCGTGCTTTTGCTATTGCTGCCCCCAAACTATGGAATAGCTTGCCAATAGAAATACGAAGCACTCCATCTCTCAATGTTTTCAAATCAAATTAAAAAACTTATTTGTTCAATTGAGATCTTATTTTGTAGAATTTTGTAAAAAGGAGCTCTCAACCAGCGCAGCTGAATATATTTTGTATAAAAGCTGCGCTATATAAATTTATTATTATTATTATTATTATAATGAAATGGATTTACAGACTCCTAATAGCATACTGTGTGTGTGATAAAAAGTATCAAATAATACAGAAGGCTACTCCTTTATTAGAAAATCTGGATGAGGTATTAGGGCTCGATTTCACATACGATATTATGATAAAGATGGTGCATGGCATGGAAAAAATCTTGTACGTACATGTATGTAAAAATGCCCAACTCAAATATTTTTAACTTTCCTCATTCATCGTGCTTTAAGAGGGCTCTAGTTTGCTTGCTGTAGGTAAATGTACAACCACGCCCACGTGTACAGTCTGACTTTTAACTGCATTATGATGCAAATCAGACATATAGAAATGTCAAATCTTTTCACACATTTCTGCCATTAGCCTTTGCTTGTTGCAATACCTAAAGGAATTCTTTGAGTCAGACAGACAGGCAGAACCCGCTGTATAGTGCAGCGTGCTAACATTTCTTTGTGCTGCCACCTAAGCAAAGCTTTCTCAATCAAATTGCCACAGGATTAGTGGAAATTTAAGCCAAGTCAAGTCAAGAAAGCATAGAGAAAGGACCCCTAAACTTTCTTTCGATTTCAATATTGTGGTGGGACAACAACTGGGGGGCATTGATTTGTGTGGGTCCTTTGGGATAAATAGTCTCATTTTGGATGTACTGTATGCATGAGGAGTATTGTGTAGGTCTGTTGTGACTGATTGTGTTGTCTGATTCAGTGATTATGAATAGGTATGGATAGGTCTGGCAGACTGTACTACAGTTAGCTTTCAATATTATTGTCTCCCTTCCAGACTCTATGGAGGATCATTTAACTATGTCTACCAATAATAGGGACAGAAAATGCATATAATTAAAAAGTAATCAATCAAACACAAAATGGCAACATTATGGTGTATCCTGCAAAGTCCTCTCCCATTTGCTCTGTACTAAAAAACAAAATCAGAAATTTATATTTTCCCTGAATATGTTTCTGAACATACTTGCACCCTAAATATAGTTATTGCAAATAAGTTTTTCTACAACCCCTGTATAAAACAAAGTCATTAATAACTAAGAAAATGAAAGATTGTGACATTTTCTGTACAGAGCAAACTGGAGAGGTCCTCGCAAGATACAACACAGTGTTGACAACTTCAAAAATTCATAACTTCCCAATGTTTAATAGGCTCAAACTTTCACTAGTTACTGTAGTTCATTTCTCTTGGTTTTCTGCGTTTATTAATACCAGCTAATTATCATGGTGCACTTCCCCTTTAACCAATTGAGAAAACTAATTTAAAACTTGTGTGCAAAACGATATCACCTGCACATCGCCACATCCTCTATAGATCATCCTGGCTCAAATTCTAAATTCTACTCTCCCAAAATTATAATTTGTGTTTAGATCACCCATACATTACAATGGAAAGTAGAAAGGAGGTCAGTTGAACACATAGGCCTGCTTACAAACAACTGGACAGTAGGAGGTACATGTACAATGCTGGGTATTGTTGGGATAGGTATGGAAATCTAATCCTTCTCGGCACGGCAGGATGACAGGGGCCAGCTAAATTAAGATTCAGTTCGTGCGTGGCTCGAGGAGAGAGCCCTGTATACTGTTACAGAGTTTTGTGGCCAGACCAGAGAAACCAATATGTTTTGCATCAGGTCTGGCTTTCGATTTGGAATAAAGAGGCTGAAAATTCATTCAACATCAATTAATAGTTAGTAATATAAAGGATTGGTTCTTGTTGAATTACCTGGAATTATATTTTTAAAGAGTCATAGAAGAAGATTTGGATCAATACAGATCATTTTCTTCAAAATGTATTCACCTTTAATCAAAGGTTTCAGTGTATTTGTACAGAAAAGCAAATTTCCAAAAGGGAAGTAAAATTACATCTATCTATTAAACTTACTATAAGTTATGATTATCCATGCAACACCCATCATTCTTTCATTCAATAAAATTTCAATAAACTTCTGTACATGTACACTGTACATGTCCATGTATGTTGGTATGGAAAGAGATTTGTTTAGAGTTTTCTATATTGTACATGTACATACTACATGTATATTGTGCTGTGATGAGTACGGTAGTTCAAAAAAAAAAATCAAGCACCCTTTTTAATACAATAATTTTATCAGGCTCACCTGATTGAGTATGTACAGTAAAGTCAGTGATGGTGTCATGCATTAGTCATAGTACAAATGTACAGTACTGTGTTAATGTGCATTACAAGTACAACATTGTTCATGTATGTTGGCATGATACTGAACTGTTCTATGACCCTGAATGACCTCTGTATTGAGCAGTAGCAGTTGATAACATGCAGCAAACCACTGCTTTCAATACCTGTCGAAACCACAGGTATTTACCACAATGTAAACTGCATACCTGATATGATGATATACAATGTACACTAGGTCTGGTGAGCCCTGTTCAAAGATTGTGGGAAACAGTGTCAAGTTTCATGTCAAAAGTAGGGTGCAGCTTAAAGATAAACTTGAGTCTTGGTTAAAAAGGAAAATGAATTCTCTCAGAATCAAACAAAACTTACACTAAATATTCAAGATTACAAATTAATGTCATTTGCCAAACAATTTTGGTAGAAAATGTATACTGGCTGAGTACTGAGCATAAACATAAGGAAATCAAGGTACGCCCCGACATCATTTGTGTACTCCCATATACATGTACATCTTTCTGTGTACAGCGCTTGTTACTTTACCAAGACTGGACCAAATTTATTATGATTTTGATGACTCCAGAACCTTGCAGTACACACCAATACTTAATGCTACATGATCAACTTTTTCTGATCCATTCCACATCTTTTCTTTCACAATGCAATCGCATGACCAGAACTCAACTTTATCTTTTAAAAAGTCTACTGGTAGTTTGGGAAATTTACTTTAACTTAGAAATTTGTAGTGCATTATTTTCAATAATGTTTATTGTCATTGGCTGCATGTTATTGTTTCAACATAGATTTGAATTTATTAAAACAATAGTTTCTGTGAAAATATACAGAAATCACTTCTAATCTTCATTGTGAATTAACATCTTCAATGCCCTAGAGTAAAAACAGTATGCTTGTTCATATTTTGATCATTAACTTTACTCTGTTCACATTGTTGTATATTTATATTGTATACAATTTTGTCATTGTAATTTGTTTGTTATAGTACTTAAGAGACTTGGAACAAAAAAAGCTTTATAAGCACCATTTTATTATTATTATTATTGTAGAATGTATGTATTTTGACTCTGAATAGACGATATCTAATTATGAAATGGTACGCTATGTGCATTGGAATGGTTATCAATGTTGCAGATTCTGTATGCCAAATTTCACAATAATAATAATAATAATAATAAATAAAGAATTAATTTAATAAACATTCAATTAAAATGTTTTTTAGAAAAAACTCAATTCCACAGCAAGAATTACCTCGGCATACAAGTATTATCCAAATATATTTGTGTATCATGTACATGTATTATTATTTTATTATTATAATTTTTTTTACATGTTTACTTTTTTCAGTGAATTTTTATTCAAAGTTTTGTAAGTGAGCCTACATTGTACATGTCATGATGTAGCTATACACATATACATCATACAAAATGGAATCAATGGATACGTAGTGCCGGCTTTGAAAGGGATGGTTTTAGGTTGAATGCATCATCTTCATATAAAGCCTATTTAGATTGCAAACACGCGTCAATGATGCCTCCAAATATATGGCATCATCCTTAGATTGTATGTAGCATGCTCTTATCTACTTGACCTGGATACAGTTGCTACCGGCGATGAGATATGTTTATTGCATATTATGAAGCATGGGAGGCAATTGACATTTTTGGAATGACAAAACTGACCAGTTGCAGGACCCTGGTAGCAAGTGTATCTTTATTGCAGTCGTTATCAGATCCATGGATTAGAGAGGTACGTTTTCATTATCCCAAACAAGCTCGCTTGAACTGATCAGAACTTCTGAAGAAGAAAAAAAGTTCCCTATCGCTATTAGCCCCAGTCAAAAGTTTCTCTTCTCACAAACAACTACATGTAGATCTCGCTACAGGATAAATTGTAGTCAAATTGCATCTTAACCAGAGAATTAGTCCACAAATTGGCCAAATAGTAAGCTATTTCATGAATAATCCTTTATTGCATAGGTTCGAGCCCAAGCTAATAATCTTTGTGCGATGGTTACATAACCAACTATTTGCATCTTCTGTGCGAATCAGCTTGAGCTACTGTACATGTAGTTGATATTGGGTTTATTTTTTCTCCATCAGAATTAAAAAGCTATTAAAGTATTAAAGGTACTATGTCCCTTTTGCAGCCAACCTCAAATGCTATAGAACTTTGCAGGAATTATGAATATGTCATGTATGTCCTATCTGTGAAATTTAAACGTTAGCAGTGTCCTCATATTCAAATTATGCAAGGAAACCCGTTTACTTGCTAGACTTCACTGTCAGACACTATTGAGTGACTGACTGGCTTTTTTTTCTTCTTTGGTAATAACATACATGAAAAGAGTTGTAAAGGGTACATGAGCATTTGTCTACAACAATAACCCACTTCTTGTGATGGCCAAGATTAAACTGATTGAATCTTTGCGCAGCATAAAACGTATGACCATTCGGTACAATTGTCTGAAAATCAAGACTATTACTTTTGGGCTCTATAGCCCTAAAGTCGATTTGACAACTAATAGTCGTTATTTTCCCACTTGAAGACATTTTCAAGCCCCACGTTTTTTAGGGAAGTTCTAAATTAGTATTATCTTTTAAATGCAGTTGGAATATAACTTTTTCATTTTTTTGGCCTGCAAATGGGACATAGTACCTTTAAAGGGCTAATGTAAACAGGTACTGATGAGTGATGAGCAATCCAGATAGTACCCATTCCTAATTGAGTTGTTAGGAGAGAGGGTGCAACTCTATTCCTAGAATTATTATTGCAGCTCAGTGATTCAGCCTTATTCCTGGAATTATTATTACACTTAAATATTACTCCATACATGTACATGTACAGTAGATTGTAGCTGTATAGTCCCATCTTTTGCTGGTGACAAATGTTGACTCATAACATACAATACCGGTATACACATGTACTACCGGTACATTGTATTTGTTGATGACATACATGTACAACATAAATTGTACAACATCAACTGTATGATCGTATTGACTTTTTTTTTTCTTCTGTGAAGGCTGAAGGGTATTACTTGTCCATGAAGGGCAGAATATATCAAATTTGAAAAGTTACACAAATATTAAAAATCGATAGGTAGGGCATGCAATTAGAATTTTAATGATAGTATCTCAGTGTGTAAGGTCTCTCAAGCACTGGAGGGTATTACAGTGTACAGTAGGTCAATTTTAAATAGGATTACTAGTGTTGGACCTTGTATACAAACCTGTGTGCCATAAGTATGTCATTGTCAATTACAAGTAGTTTATCTTACTCCAAAATGATTTATGTTCCCAGAAGGTAGATTAATGACTTACTTGACCTATAGTCTAGATGCTTACTTGACCTATAGTCTAGATGCTTTCTTGAAGGCTTATCATAGAGCTGCATGCATGTAGGGAGATTGTAGGCCTTCCTGAAGGGGGATTCATGAGTGACCAGGGCCAAATAAATGGTTTAGGCTAAAGAATACAAGTAAGGCCTACTATAAATACAAATGAATACATGTATAATCATTTTGTCCGTTATTGAAACGACTATTGAAAAAAATATCTTGCTAAAATACATTTTTTTTGTATGGGATAGTAAATGTACAAAAAACATTATTTTCAACATACTGTATATATGAACACTTTAGTTTACTACATGAATGATGTACATGAGAACAGACATACATGTACGAAGGATCAGTGAGATAGGTCAGGCTTAAATGCTGATGGATAAAACTCAGCATTACATGTAAGTGATGACAGGCACAGATTACTGAGGGGGGATGGTACTTTCTCCATTGATGTAGGTTTATGTGTAATTGTGTATATTATGTATCCAGCATTGTGAATGTTTCTGTTTGTGGCCCTGATTTGGGATAAAATCATTAGCCAAGGAAAATATTCCTGGATATGTTTTATAATGACGGTAATGACCTGAGTCTGAAATGTCCAGAAGGAGGAAATGTAAGAACAGATTTCACAGACACCTGTCTACAATGAATCCCACTGCTACTACTGAGTACATGTAGTTCTACAGTTCTTTCAATCAGCAAAGCCCACATTTGCAGCCTTTTCACAATAAACATCTCCACCTTTTAAGGGATTCTTCTTTTCAAAGGAGTCTGGTATCTCCACGTTAGGGATAAGAAGAGATTGGTAGGGTGAATAAGTGTACCAGGGGTCCAGGGCAGTTGTTTATGTTAGGATATATATATTTGTAGCATTGTTTCATGGTGTGGGAGAGGGGTCATCTCCCCCTCATCTCCCCCTCCCTCTCCTGTACCCAGTAAAAATGAGTCTGAAGCAGTAGGCCCCGCCCTTCCATTGCCACAGTGCTCACTGCATCCTTTGAAGTACATCTCAGAGTTGGAATAAGAGGGGTTACATTGAATGTGTTTTTATTGTAGTTGTGCATAAACACTGTTTGATTTTGCCTTTTGTTTTTACAGGTGGCGAGGGCGGAATGAAAATAATTTTTAATATCAATTTTTTTGGAGAAAAATTGAATTTTTCACGTGAGCTCTCTTAGGTATATAATGGTTTATATTAAATTTTGGTATATCAATTGTTTACAATATTGGGGAAGGAGGGGGTGGTGAGGATGGAATTGCTGATGTCTTTTATTTTAATCCTGAGGACCTCTAGAGCTTTCCAAAGCCAAGTTGTAGCTCTCTTCTTCTATGATCAGGGTACGTGGATTTTCCCCCTAATCAACCTGTAAGTTAGCCGGGCTCATTTTTTAAATGATCTATGTGTAGAGTGGAGACAGCAAAAAATAGTAGACATAAGCTTGTCTGTCATGAAAATGCAAGACATGCACTGTATCTATTTACAAATGTTATTGACATTATAGTCTAATAAATGATGCGGCCTACTGTACTGCACATATCAAGAGAGGTGTGTCTTGGCTGTGTATTTCTCTCCTAATTTGAGATGCTGCTCGATCAATGCCAATTATCCCTGCCTTGTCTGGCGAGAAGGGGCCACTTAGTTTGTGATGCGCCCACATCATGTAGCATAGGCAGGGTACATGGATATGTGTTTTGTCCAATTAACATACCTGAAAAAACATGAGCATGTGTATGACAATAACATTGTACTGTTTACGTGACACATAAAACATGAGGCACATCAAATGAGTTAATTTAAAGGTAAAGACCAGTATTGGAAACGCCCCAATTTCAAAAAATGAAATGGAAGCTCTTATTACCAATCATGTGAAAGAGTATGTTATGACTAATACATGATGATACAAATTTTGCCGGAAAACCGCCTACTAATTGATATATTTGGTAAATTAGTTTATCTATTGGTGTGTGAGAGATAAACGCATGTGTCGCGCACGTGTGCGTAGTCCCATATACATCTTTCTGTGTACAGTGCTTGTAACTTTACGAAGACTGGGCCAAATTTCTTATCATTTTGATGATTCCAGAACCTTGCAGTACACACCAATACTTACATGTATATGCTAGATGATCAACCTTTTCTGATCGATTCCACAACGTTTCTTTCACAATGCAATCGCATGACCATAACTGGTCTTTATCTTTAACACTGACATCTTGTGATCTCAAGTCCCATGAGCGGATGTGCTCATGTTATAGAGAGACAAGATATTGTATTGAATGTGAAATTGTCCAATTAACATTCCATTGAACATGATTTGTATCATGTATCGCAATAACATTGTACTTGTTAACAAAAGCATTTGTGTATGAGGCATAGAGGCACATGGATCGAGTTCATAATTTGTAGGTCTAGTCTATATATATGTAAATTATAAGGATGTAGTCTGATTTGTGGAGATAATCTCCAATCCCTAAAGCTGTAGTGTTGATTATGTGTACATGTACAATGTAGGGTGTGTCAGGCTTAAATTTACATGTAGATATTGAGACGCCTACTGTAATCAACAGCCTTATAAACTAATTACAAGTAACTTGAACATGTGCAAATTATCTCAATATCATCAATTACATGTACATGTACATCAATGTCAAAGCATTGAGGTACACATATCAACTCAATCATATTATGGATTATGAGAATATGATGCGAATTATGATTTTCGCACATGAACCCGACCCTTTTATGCAGCAAAATATATCCATGGTGAAGATATTACCTGCATTGAATCTCCTTGTACATTTCTCACGTCCAAAGCTCTGTGATGTACATGTACAATGTATGTTTATGATATAACATTGTACTTATTTTCCAATAACCCATTAATTGATGAGATAATAGGCGGTGTCACAAAAAAAAAAATCCAATTTTCTTGCTTCGTCAGAGATAATTGATGACAGACAGCAATTAAGAGGATAACTAAAATCCGGATAACTAAAATCCAGTTTTTTTGCCTCTGTGTGACACCGCCTATTGGTGTACATGATTAGAGTTCAATCTTGGCCCATGAACTCCATGGAAATGAACTGGACATGAAAACTTATCTCCCCATGAGTCCCCCTCCTGATTTTTGCCAGAAAACTAGAATCACTGAAGCTGCAACGTGTTTGCAAGGAGATGAGAAACCTCATCACATCTCCCTGCCCTGTGCATTGCTCGCATCCAAAGCTCCATCATGTATGTTTATTTATTGAACTCTCTTGGAGATCTGTCTCCTCTTGGATTTCAGCTGATGGATGTTATATTCAATCCATACCCCCCCCCCCTTCAGACCACCCAAGTTCATTAAACATCTACACCCTGTATGTAAGAAGTACATGTATATATCTATACAATTTTTTTTTTCTTGTCTGAATGTTTTATAGGTTAGAAACATCATGTATGGAAATAGATGGTTGAGCATCGTTTTGAACAAAATCTAGATAAAAATCAGGGTCCACTTTTAATGTGAACATGGAATCATACGAAACCTTGCGTATCGGGGCGGTTTATCGTCAGTGCGCACTGCTGATGGGCTAGCTTTTATCTAAGCTGGAGCTAACCCAATGTAAACTAGCTTCTCTATGAGATACTTACTTTGACGTTTGTGAGCATGCCCCTTTCATTTTTTGTAGATTCTGTATACGATGTTTCTTTATGCAGAACTCGTGAAAATCTCTTATGGTGTGAACAGGTAATTGGGTTACAGCTAATAGATGATCGTGTTATACCTACATGTGTAATCTCTATTATTTACACTCCTACATGATGACCTACATGTACTACTTCATGTCAGGCAGGGTATTACCATACAGTATGGTCTGTACCAACACAAGCTCCCTGGCACATTATCTCCACAATCAAAATTGTATTCTAACCAAGTTCTTAAATCTTAATGTCAGGCTTGGACTAAACACTATAGATAACCCTAAAATAACCCTTTAAAAAAAAATCATCTGTACTTGATTTACACGGTACACCCTTTATTTTCAATAATATCATACCCTGTGAATTTTTACATACATATACACCCCCCCCCCCCCTCTTTTTGTTTTGGTTGCAGAAAAACTTTTACAAAGCAATTATTGACTTAAAAGGTCACATCATTATGCTCATTTTAATACACAGTCCCAAAACCGTTTTGATAAATTTCTGACGGTGTTTTGAAAAACCACACTGCAGAGGTGGGTTTTTCATCATGTTTTACATGTAGTTGCCTAGCAACTTCTGACAAATTACCGGAAATTGAGAAAAATTAAATGCAGCTACTGTGAATTGGAGGGCTGCCAGAACATGCTAATCTGTCAATGATGCAAACTAATGTTGATTTTTTAATTTTCTATCCCTTTAATAGTGATGGTTATCATGTATTTCCATTTTGATGATAGACAAATATTTTTATTTTTGTATTGCTGTAGATTTTTAGAAAAGATTGTTCGCTTGCAGAATAAGTACGGTAGTTTACCAATGCTTCAGTGCACAAGATTGTACAAATCTAAGATTTACTTATTTTGTTGTTTGTTTGGTGTCTTTTTAAAAGGTTTCTATCAACCCGGAAGCGAAATATTCAAATACCATAAATACATGTATATCAGTACAGGGCATACCAGTATTACGGGATTGCTGGAAGCTCTTTTACAATAGAAAGGAGAGAGGGAGAGAGAGAGCAAGCAAAGGAGAAAGAAAGAGAGAGAGAGAGAGATGGAGACAGAGTGACAGACAGTGACAGATTAAACAAAATAGATAGAGACAGACTGATGGAGATTACAGGAGGAGACAGACACGTACATTGAGGCAATAAAACAGAGTGAGACAGAGAAAGATAGAAACAAAAGAGCAAAGAGAGAGAGGGGGAGAGAGACAAATACTTTTTTTGAAAGGGAAAGAGAACAAGAGAGAAAGACAGACCAGACTGAGGTCACTGCAGGTGCAGATTTGGCCATGCTTGAAAGGCTTCTGTCAAAACAGCCTTATGGTTGTTCACAATGAGGTGTAAACTCTAAAATTTACAGTAGAATGGGTGTATAAAGTCAAGTACAGGTGATGGTCAAAATATGACCGTTCTACACGTAAACACAATTATGTACAGGGTAGATGGTATAATTATAGCAATATCAACTTATAATGCACGCAATCATTGATGTATGCATGGTGTGAAATTCTGTGCATTTCCCCTAATTTAGCAGTGAATGTTGAACAAAATATTTACACTAACACAGAAACTTTGTTAATTGGGATACCAAAAAAAAAATGGTGTCCTTTGTATGATATTTATATGTACATACTATGTCTATTGGACTCCATAATTCTCTTTTCAGTACTGCATTGGTACCCTATTTCTTTATTGCCACATTACATGTTCTTGATTTCCCCATCCCCCCCCCCTCTCCTCAACTCTTATTGACCAAGCAGCTGATGTGCATTTAAAATTATTTTTTGCAGATCATGCAACCTACTTCATATCTATGTTCATGAGATCACAGGCATTGTTTCACAAAACCATCATAGGTACAAGTCTGCTGACATCCCATTCAAGTTTGACATGTATTTCAACAGGATGTTGTACTTATGTTGCACTTATGTTGTACTTATGGCAGTTTTGTGAGACACTGCGTGGTGATTTCCAAAGAACTGAATGGCAGAAAAGAATGATATTTGATGTATTTCTTTGTTTTCTTCTATTTTACCTTTTCCCCCCCTTCAGATTCCTGGTCCTAATCAACCATGTGCTAAAACCCTGTACAACTACGATGGGCAGGAATCTGGGTAGGTTCAAATCTAGTTTGGAGGAAATGGCAGATCTTAGTGATTGTCATGTGATGTAATTTATCTTTCAAACTACTCCACCTATATCGTCAAAGACCCTATCCGATGAAAAAACAACTTTATATAAGTGGAAAACTGAATGAACGTAGAATACAAATATAAAGGAATGAAAAGTATTTTCCCATTCAGTATTGCACAAAAGCAAATTAGAAACCTCATTTTCCGCACCCCTCCAAATTACGGGTCAACAGGGGTCAATTTGCCAAAGTTACAGTGACAGTGGACCTTATCGGCTCACCTACATGTATATAGTAGAGGCAATGAGCCATGCTTGATTATTGCAAAGTCATTGTGAATTTGCATATTCCACATAAGATGATGTCATCAAGTCGATAGCAAGTTTTGAGGTAGACAACTTCCGATTTTCAAAGCTTAAGGATTTTAGTTTTCATAGAGCTGTTTCTCCTCTGACAGACACTAAAATGGCATATAATTGATAGTATTCTAATCTATCAAGAACAAAATATGGATCTGCTAATTAACTTTTAAAAAATTCTGTGCTAAAAGAAGAAAGGAACAGAAAAGATTTGGCAAGTCAATCTACACCAACATTGTAACAATCATTTTCATTATATTTTTTAAGACTATATCAAACTTTTGAAACTTATGAAAGTTTTCAAAACAAAAGTGTTTAACCTTCCAAAAATTTTCAAGACTAATTTTTGTATGTTATAATTTCATATTGATATTTAGAATGCTTCTTATGAAGTTTGAGATTATTCATCCTTCATATATTTTCTTTTCCATTTTGGCCTCCGCAGTGATTTGTCTTTCAATAAAGGTGCTATCGTACTCCTCCTCAAGAGGATCGATGATAACTGGTATCACGGTGAACTAGACGGTAGCCGCGGCTTCTTTCCCGCAAGCTACGTTGAGGTGTTAACGCCCCTCCCGCCTGATCCTCCACAGTGTAAAGCCCTCTATGACTTTGATGTGAACGAACAGGAGGAGAAGGACTGTTTGACCTTCAATAAGGTTTGTAAAATGTGGCAATGTGTGCATCAGTGAAAAAAATACAAGGGGACTCAGGGCGAATTTGCCCCCAAAATGCCCCCGAAATGCCCAAAAGAGCCCCCGAAAATTTGCATAGAGTTCAATGCAAAACAAATTTTAGAGTGTTATTTCTATGCAGGCAAGCTTGAAAAGTAGCCCTCGAAAAATATATATATTTTTTTTTCCCTGGTGTGCATTTTATGTATCAGCTAAGTGTTTTGTTCTAATATTATTTTGAAGGGCAAACATTGAATATACAAGAACATGTTGTCACAACTTGGTTGTTTTTGTACCATTCCAATTTATTTTTAGAGTAGAGGCCGACAAGACGAAACTCCAATCAGATCCAGTTGATTTTGTGTAAATATGCTGAAATTGAGAATCAAAACATGTCACTCAATCCAGAATATATTTATGTACATAGACTGTGTTGACAAAAGATTATTGAAAGGCAAGAAGGCAATGTAAACAAATGTGGGAATGTTTGTGAGGCGTCTTCAGCCACTCCCTTCTAGACAATTGAAAAGCTAAAAATAAAATTTTGTTTTTCCACTACCTTTTGCAGTGAACTTACATGTACACAGTCATAAAGGATACTGCGAGAAATATTGTATTTGATTTAAAATTCATGGATCTTTGTGCAAGTAGCTTCTGAATGGAATAAATGCATGTTTTAGAACCACTTGAATAATATACAGTTAACAAGTAAATTATTCATACCCATACCAAGTTTTGTCATTCTTTCAGAGTTTCAGTACGGTATGGGAAGAGTTGATTTGTCCCAAGTTACGTTTCTTGAAAATGTGACATATTACAGCTTACATCTAAAAGTATTCAATAAAGGCCCTAATTCGACCAGTCCACCTTTCATTCTTGATTTACAGAAAAAAACAATTTCAAGGGGTATGAATAACTTAGTTCTAACTGTACAGCATGCATGACATACACAAAATGAAGGGTATTACAAAAATTTCAGTACCAGTTTGTATATTAACCTTGATCTAGTCAAAGTACACATTTTTCTCTCTCTCTGTATTCATGTAACCGTCTTTACTTCTATGTCTCTTCTATAAAGGATGAAGTACTGATGGTGATAAGAAGAGTGGATGATAATTGGATAGAGGGGCAGAGAGGTGATAAGATTGGAATATTCCCCATCTCTTTTGTGGAGGTAAGAAGATGAAATGTACATTTAATAGCCATTTAGTTTGTCATGTGAGAGAAATAAGTAATCTCAAAATCAAGAAGTCCTTTGACAGTGTTAGCTTTCTTAGAATACGTTGCATAAAATTAATAAGAACAGAGTAAATCCTACTGATTCCGTAGACAGATATGCCATGTATGATGTAAGGTGTATTATGGTGTATGGAATGTGCTAGTCGATCTCCCTTATAGCCCTCAACGATTGGCAGTGAAATTACAAATGTATGCCAAGAGTGTCAAACAACTGTAGATATTGCCTTGAGGTCACTGCCATGCTGTCCTACATTATGCTCTGTTCATTTCGACAAAAAAGTTATAATTGCTTTTCTCCATTAAATTCTCTGCATAACAAAGTCACATTTTCAGTCTCAAAGAATACAATGTTCTATCTATATGTTTCAGATTCTGCTGTGAATTGTGACATTATGCTCTGTTCATTTCTACAAAAAAGTTATAATTGCTTTTCTCCATTAAATTCTATGCATAAGAAAGTCACACTTTTACTCCACAAAAAACACAATGTTCTAATCTATATGTTTCAGATTCTGCTGTGAATTGTGATTCTAAGCAATTCATTAAAAAGGGATTTCTCCTTATTTAGCCAAGTAGGCAAGTTGTCATAATATAATCATATTTAATGCTTTTAAATCTTTGTCTTTCATCTGTTATGAATAATTGTATTATAGTATTCAGAATGGGAATTGCATGTACATAGCATGTTGTTAGGTAGGACAAGCGGTAATGACTATTGAAATATAATTATTCATTGAAATCGTTTTTAGCATGGCACTTAAAATAGATTTATGCATTAAATTTGATTACATTACAAGCATTACATTACAAAAATTGTCTATTCAATGCTAAACCTCTAATTTCCTTTGATATAGTTGAACGATACAGCCAAGGGTCTTGTGGTTGTGAATGAAGGAGCTACAGGAGGAGATGGATCAGGTCATGAGTCTGGTTCCAGGTGAGATGACAGATAGTATTTTTGGTTTCTGCATGGTGTAACATGTAAAGTTGGATGTTATCACAAACAAATAGATATGAGATGGAACCTCCATGTATCTTACTTTTGTACCTATACTCCTTTAAACACATAAAATAGTAGAGTGTGATTAAGCTCAAGTGAAAAATGAAAAAGGAGAGATAGTAATGGGAGGGGCTTCTTCTGCCTGTGAAATGATGGACAGGACTGAGGCAACTTGCCCTTGAAACTCTTGAAATAAGCTTTACAAATCAATTTTATATCATTGCTATGAACTGAATGATAAATAGCATGGAAGACATGCTTTCTGATGTGCAGATGTGTCATAAAGTTTTAGTCAGACAATGGTGCGCTCAGAAACACCTGTATTAAGCGCCTAAAAAATGCTGTGTTATTATTATTATTAATTTCCCATCTCATTTTATCCCGAGCAGCAAGAACAAATCGTCCAACAAGCGTCATTCTTTCACTTCCTTGCTTGGTGTCCAACTGCGCTCCAAGGACTCCCAGGATCGAGGGAGTGGTAGTGGTGGCACCAGTGGTGGTGGGGGTAGTGGAGGAGGGAGTGGAGGAGGAGGAGGTGGTAATGGTACCAGTCCTAATAACCGTCACTCGATGGAGATCTCATCTCCTGTCCTCCTGAGGTCTAGTAATCCCACTGCTGCCACCCTTATAGAGGCAAAGGCAGCAGCCGTAGCAGCAGCGGTAGCAACAGGTGGCCCTTCACCCGCATCATCTCCATCCCCATCATCATCTCCGCTTCCCGTTGCCACGGCATCAGGGAGCGGCACTCAGACTGCTCCTGGAGGAAGCAGAAAGAAACCAGCTCCACTTACGCTGATCAATCAGGTGCGGATATTTTATGTTTTCAAGTTTACTTCCTACAATTTTTTTTTTTAAAATGAATACAAAAATTTGTTATAGAGATGAGGGGGGAAAAAAAGAGATGAAACTGATTGTAAAGACTTTGAGACAGATATACTCCTTTATACAAAAGGATACTATAGTTTACAAAATCATTTCTGATTTACTCCACAGAGGAATACCAACAATTCTTTTCAGAACTACACTCTTTAATTATTGTGATCTGCTCACAACCTTCTCAATCTCGATCACTCCGTCTTTCTCTTCCCTCTCCTCTCTTTCCATTTCACTTCATTTTTGGTGTACACAACTTAAAAAAACAAAAATAGTCTTGTGTACTGTAAGTGTTTTAATAATCATTCCATTATCATCTCTTCCTTTCTGTCCCTTATACTTCATCCTCAATTTCTCTATTAAAATGCCCCATAAGCGAGCTCTTTTGATGAATCAACAACTTTCTCAGTAAGGCTACCACCTGGTGCTACTAAAAGCATTCATGTGTGAATACTGACTCACCATGGAAACCTACAAAGAACATCTCGTATACACTGGCATCAAAACGAATTTGTTAATAAAGATTTCTACCGGTCAATAAATGCAGCAAGTCCTGACAATTCTGGGGTGCTTGTGATTAAAAGTTTACATTACAGTTTGTCGTACTTGCTTTCTTCTCCCAATGAAGCCTCCTGGTGGTGGACTACCACCCAACTCTCCTACAATGTTTGCATCAGGTGGACCAGCGACGCCCACTCATCTTGCAGCCCAGGATCCACCATCCTCCCCTAAACCCAAAGTGGAAGTGTAAGTATTGAATTTACTTGTTTTTATGTTTACTTGTAGTGTTGTAACATCACGGATATCTCCAATTCCGTTTAAACGCCTGTCAAAACCGGATGGTTTTCGGTTAAACGATTAAAAAATATATTTTAAAAAAAAAATTAAAAAAAATTGATTTATGCCCTCCACCTGGTCGTATGTCTGGCAATATCTCCCAGCTCAGTAATCGGTGTGTTGACTCACCACTTGGAAACTAGAACAACACTCAAATTTATCTATTATCTTGGTTTGAAAGTAATCTTTCTAATAAATCTCAATATGTAGTTTATAATAATATTTCCTCCAATTTTTCTTCTATTACACACGGCGTACCACAAGGTTCTATCCTAGGTCCTCTACTGTTTTTAATTTTCATTAATGATCTTACACAGTCTTCTAAAAACGACATTGTTACTATTATTTGTGACAAGTTTACAAGCACAAATCGGCGCCTCCATGGACGGTCGGATACCGGACGGTTAAACGTTTGACTACAGCACTATTTACTTGTATGGCTGCACTTTGATTTGAAATTTCTCATCTCCCAACAACCTTGGGTTTTTTCTCACTGTTCACTGTGACAGGAAGCGTGTTCCGTGATGTTTGTTCTTTTTTCGTTTGACCTGTTCTGAATTTCAAGAAAAAAGATAAACTTCTTTGTCCAAAAATGGTAGCTACAAGACCATTTTTTGAACCGAAAAGGAGTTGAGAACTTTCTGTACATGTACAGAAATTTGAATTATACATGAAGGAATAAAATAATAGCAGTTTTACTATGTGGGTACATGTAGGTCTTGGTTTACTGCTCAGTATTAGATGGTTTCATATTGTGTATTTGAATGTGTGTTGCATATATGTTCATTGTATTATTGTGTATGTGTATATCATTCAATGAACTATGTTCTGATTTTGTTCAATGATGTTTGCACATCTATTCTTGCATTAAAAAAAAAAAAAATCTGATTAGGAAGGATAGTTATCAAAGGTGTGCAGACATGTTTATCTACAAATTGTGCTACCTATTCTTGTTTTTAAAAGCTGTTTGATTGAAATTGAAATGGTTATTACAGGTACGTAGCCATGTTCAACTACAAGCCCCTGAACCCGGATGAGATTGAGTTGAGGAAAGGCGAGTGCTACACGGTGACAGAGAAATGCAAGGATGGGTGGTTTAAGGGATTATCCGTATCAAGTGGCCAGATCGGTGTGTTTCCTGGCAACTACATGCAAGTGTACAGGTAAGATCAAATCAGGTCATGTTTGATATTTTGAGGGATTACTCTCACTATGAACATGACGGACAAAGAAAGAGGACAAAATATACAGTTCCTCATTCTACCCTCAACAATTGCTATGGTAGACAAAGGAACATCCCTTCACTGCTATTATGTAAAAATCTGTAGAACAGGTGTCACATGCATATTCACCTGTTCTACACATTTTTACATAATAGCAGTGAAGGGATGTTTCTTTATCTACCACAGCAATTGTTGAGGGTAGAATGAGGAACTGTATAATTTGTCCTCTTTCTTCGTCCGTCATGTTCATAGTGTCTCGTGTGTCCCATTGTGGGGGAGGGAAGGTGTAAGGTCCGGAAAATCAATGATGTACTTGATTATGCACTCCCAAAGTGTCTTATGTTGGTCTATGCGATTAAACAAAAAATTTCTTTTGTTAAATATTAGTTGTTTTAAAACAATTGAAAGGAATGACAGAAATTCATCTACCGGTACTCGTAATCCATATGTCAAGATCTGAAATTGGGTATTCCAAGAATCTAGAAGGCATATTTAAAAAATCTGATTACAAACATTTGTAATACAATGCATGTATTTCACCCATGATGTCGGGAGTAATGACCTCTAAAGCATTTCATGATTGAGAATATATTTTGTTATAGATTCAGGATACACATTCAAGAGTTTGAAATAAAAGTTATTTAGGTATGACAATTGGTCAGGAATCAGAGGTTTAATATTTCTTCAATTGTAAACTGATAAGAAGTCTTCTAGTAGTAAATGTATCAATGTGCACAGTTGTGTATTTTAGTTTTGCTGTGATGTGAACTTGTTTTGAACTCAGAATTCCTTATTTATTGAATTTCTTTCTTTGTAGGCATGATAGACAAGAGAAGCAGAAGAAGGCTGCATCATCATCATCAACCTCTTCATCATCAACTTCATCGTCATCCACCTTTGCCAGCTCATCTCTCTCCACACCATCATCAGCGTCAGCCCCGCGATCAGCCACAGCATCATCTCATCCAACAGCACCCAACTCTGCAGGTGCCGGACAAAGTGCTAGCTCTGGGGCAGGAGAGAAGAAAGCGCATCACCATGATGGACAAAAGACTGTAGCACAGCTGCAGGGTGAACGGGCAGCACTGAGAATGCATTATCAGGGTGCAACTCAAGGGGCTGTTAGTAGGCCTATCCAGGCTCCTCCTCAGACAAGACTGAATGAAAGGCACCCTCAAGGTAGCCCACCCACTGTGGGTGTGGAGACAGCTAGGCAGGGCGGGGTTGTAGGATCTCCTGCTATGGCAGGCAGCTGGCCAGGGAATGCCCCGCCCACTGGGACCAGTGTAGGAAGCAGGCAGGTTCACACTGCAGTTCAAACTACAAACGCTAATGCGCAGACTGTGCGTCCTAGGACAGTGAATCCCACCGCTGCCACCGGGTCTTACCCCAATGCATCTCAACCAGGTTCACCACCGGTCTCACACGGAATCAGAACTCATGGAGGAGTTCCTCCTGGTGCCACCGGGCTTGCTGATAGCAGCAATGTACAGCCTGGTGTCCCTGTCAGACAAGCATGTAGCCAGATGGTGTTCCCTCACCAGGTAGTCAGGCAGTTCAGTCACCCGAACGACCTCATTTTGAATGTTGCACCTGCTAAAACCAAACGTGTTCCTGTTCCTTCCTCCGCCCAAACGGGTGGGCCCATGCTCGCTATCAGGCATCCTGTCGATAAACCCCGGCGGTTTAGCGAGAGCGACCAACTCTCGCCAGCCAGACCTACCTCAAGTAGCAGTAGTAGTAGTAGTACTAGTAGACAGGCTGCTGCTGCTAATCGTAACAATCTTGCACCAATAAACACCACCACCAGCACCTTTACCTCCTCTAAGTCTGGTTTGCATGCACATCCTCCACCAATCTCACCACTGCACGCTGGCACCTTTCTTTTCTCCAAGCATGTAGGTCTCTTGTCTGGTGACGGTGTGGGGCAGGCACAGGTAGGGGGCAATAGCGGGTGTAGAACTCCTCCACCGACACTCAACACCAGTCCACCTCAGGTCAGGGGTCATCGTAGGCGCAGTGGTAGTATGCCATCGCAATTCACCCTAGCTCACAAGGCAGATAAGGTAGAGTCCTGGCTCATCACATTCTTTGTTAGTGAATCAAGGGGGTATGGCGTTCCTTCAGCGGATGTTTCCACTGCTAAGATATAACAAGGGTTTTTTCATCTCAAAGTTGGGAATGATTTAGGAACTCACTTGCCCAACTTCAGTGTAGGTTTAACCCTATGTCAACTGGGGGGGGGGGTCAATTTGACCCCCCCTGTAGAAATTTCGCAACTACTCCGAAACCGCGGCAGATATAAAATTTTCCTTTCACGACTTTTTACTTTTCGAGTCTTACGCATCTTTTAAAACAATTTTTTCGAAAATCGGACCTACGGTTACAAGGTCACATGACCTTTTGTCTTTGCATGTCAGCCCGAAAATCGCTCATTTTCATGATTTGTGTACAAAACATATGTAAAAGTCATTTTTCCTAAAAATAGATAAAACATTGGTTATTGAGTCTTGTTTAAAGTTTAGATGTTTGTTTTGTGGTCAAAATAGTTGAATTGTAGTTATAAATGAAATAAAACAACAAAAACAATAAAATACATAAGTTAAAAAAACAATGAAATACATAAGAAATTATCAAAACAAGAGATAACATAAGGAATAACCTGGCTCTTCCAATTTTTTGTGTTGTATTATTATTCCAAATGGTCTAATAAATATATGTAGTGAAAAAGAATTCTTAAATATGAATAATCTATGATTTATGGGCAGAAATGTGAATTGTATGACCTTATTTGCATAAATTAGCATAAATATGCAAATGAGTGAATTTTTCAAAAATTTGAAATTACCATAGTATTCTTTACACTTCACTTGACATGCCGAGATCTTAGGGGGGGGGGGTCAAATTGACCCCCCCCCCCAGTAAAAACCTGGTCTGAAATAGCCCAGTTAAGATAGGGTTAAGATTCTTAACAAGATAGTTTGTGAAGTTAATTGATACAATAGAAGGAAAATTGAATTGCAAAACTTTTAAACCTTTTGATATGTAGGGACTATGTCTTGTCAAGAAGATATGACATGGGTGGCAAAAGAAAACAATTATGCAATTCCAATGATGATTGTAAATTATGGTCTATTATTCTCAAAAACTAATGTTTTATTATTGAAATATGCTCAAATTCATAGATTGACAATTTCAATTACACACTTATCAAATGGGAAAGACATTTAAAGCACATATTTGTTTGCATAGCCTTGAATTTCTTGCTCAGTCTAAGAATTTCAATCCAAGAGCTAAGATGCTTGACAGTGGTAGCCACCCTATGGTAGGAATTTCCAATTAAATGGGGGATGGGGAGGAGAATGGAAAAATGTAGCAAACTGCAATTAAATGCTTTGAAACCATAATCCAGTTATCTGTATAATGCCTTTCTTATAAATTAAAAACAAAATAAGCCACTAATTGAAGGTGCCATGTTGTATTATAGCGATTCACTAATCCAAGAAAAATAAGAATAGCATCGCTTGCTTATTAATCTGTGAAAAATGGGGTTTTCTACATGCTTTGTATAGAGGAGGAAGCATGAATGAAATTACACTACTAGTTGTAAATGATGACAAAAAATCTATAAGGTCACGTCACAATCAAGTAGACATGTAAATTATGTAAACATTCCCTTTGCTAGCTGGACAATTTGAAACATTTTTAGAAGACTTGGGCTGTTAAAACTCGGCAAAAAATATGTCATACTCTACCAGCTGCCTACTCATCCCACGTCATTTACATTCTTGGGGTTTTCATGAAACATCCTTTTTATTTTTCATTTTTGTCTCCTCTCATGTTATCATTTGGATTACCACTTCATTTGTTTTTATCACATTTCAGGAATGTATATGTACATATCATTTACTGTAGAAGCACACCATTCATTGCCCACTATTTAAAAAAAAAAAAAATTAATAGGGGACACATTGAAAACAATACAAATTTTGCATAATTAGTTCATTCTATATATTTACATGTTTATTTGTTATTTTTATTTTTGTTTTTTTGTTTTTGATGTTAGGTGTTTGAATTATAAACCTTCCTGCTTAATACTGGGTGGCTTCTTTTTTTATGTTCTGTTGATAATAGTTTGAAACCTCTTTGACTTTATCTTTAATTTTCCATTTCCCTTTGTGTGGCAGCTATGTTGAGTACTCACAAAATTGTATTCTCTAATTGTTTGCTGTGGCATTTTTTTGATATAGAAAAAAAATCCTTCGCAATCATAATCTGTGTGATGTGTTACTGTCAGTTGATTTGTTCCATCTATTATTTTGCATATAGTGTGCATGGTATTTCTTGTAGTTTGTGTTGTCTGAAGCTTACTCTATGCTCTTTAAGTATGAACTGATCATTAGGTAATATAACCACACAAATCAAATCTGTGTAATGAATGATCTCAATATTGTAATGTTAGATCAAACATGTAGAAACTTTACACACCGCAGCTTAGAGGCTGCTAGATTTATCAATGTAATCTGTAAAAGTTCATCTTCCTAACTATTGCATTGATCTTACATTTTGTTAGTTAGTAAGTCAAATAGGGCCCTAGGTGTATGGGTTGTCAAAAAACGCTATGATATCGTTCTGTCTCCATTGATAACTTTAAAGAATGACATTGCCTTTTGAGAGCAGGAAACGGTTAAGAATTCCCCTTGTGCCATTATATTTCAACCTTTGCCTCAGGAAATTATGAATTTGCTGTTTCATATATTTTATTATACTTACGCTGGAGCATGCAACATTTGTATAATAACAAACACCATATATAAGATTTGTAAGCTGCCAAATCCACTTGAAATCAAATGCTCAAGGTGCACTAATGCAAAAGATGAAATCATGGAGAGGACCTAAAGCCGCCGGCCATCTGGTTGCTTACTTACAAGCATTTATGCTTTCTTAGCGGTTAGGTAAAATAATCACCACCTATAACCACCACATAAAAGCACTAACAGAAAAATACAACATAGATAATTACAGACTAAAACAAAAATAGGAATCAGCATCTTTCTAGCCTGCAGTCCATACTTCATACTTTTAGGAAAAATTCTTAATGATATAATATATCTTTCTCTACAGAAGGAGAAGAAGGAAAGAAAAAGCAAGAAGCCTTCCAACAAGCATGTTACATCCAACGAAGCTCCGGAGTTAGGAGGCACTCGAACCACCAGCCCTTCGCGCTCTGCCATCCGAACAACCACCTCCGCTACCCAGTCACCCAACTCCTCCAAGTCATCCTCACCGGAGAATCAGCAGGGAGAGGCTCCAGCGCCAGAGACTCCTGCAGGAGCTGTGACAGGGGGAGGAGAAGGAGCCAGGGGCGGGACTGAGACAGGTGCTGCTGCCGCCGCGGAACAAACCCCACCGAAAACAACTCCATTGCTGCGTGAAAGGTAAAGCTCCTGTGTTCAGACGATTGTTCAAACAAAGTCAGAAAGAAATTTTGGACTTATATGAATATGTAGGAAATGTTGTTATTTGGTCTGACATGTACTTACTTGCATAAATACTTGTCACTTAATTTACAACATATTGACTTGGTTGAATTTAAAAAACAAATGTGTCATTTTCTTCAAACGAGTCATTCTCTATTAGCAAAAACAAGAAATTCTGTGTTATGGTCATGTGATTATTTTCTATTAATCATTAATTTACCATTTCTGTGTCAAATACTAAGTTGTGTATCTGAAAGCATTGAATTAAGGAAACATCTTGTTTTGTATTTATCGGATTAAGAAAAATTCTCCAATAACTGGTTCAAGCTAGATTTGCTTGAATTATTGTAGGAGTAAATATTTCTAGCTCGAGCCTCTAAAGGAATCTCTAAAGAATTTATTGTACACAGGCACAACATTTTATTTGTAACTATGCAATATACGTTCTCTTGTTTGCAGATACCGTGTGATTGTCCCATACCCACCGACGACAGATGCCGAACTTGAGCTCAAGATTGGAGACTCTGTCTTTGTTCACAAGAAGCGAGAGGATGGCTGGTTCAAAGGAACATTGCTCCGGACGGGCAAAACGGGACTCTTTCCCGGTAGTTTCGCTGAACCCTACTGAGCTACGACCCTGATGCATACTTTTTTTTACTGTGCGGAAGCCACTTTCTGTGAAGTCTTCATGTGATTTGATGCCTGTATGAACAAGTGTCATGGAATTTGTGAAACCTTTCAGATAATGTGCATGCCGATATTTGAATGCTGAACTGAATACTCTGTGGAGAAGGTACATGTAATATAATTCAATTCTCTGCTTGGTTGACTGTTGTTAAGTAATGCAGTGATGGTAAAAACAGAAGAAGTCAAAGAACAGATTTCCATCATTTTCAGAACTCTGGTTCTACCCATGTTAATTAATCTCAAAATGAAATTATTAAATAACTGGGAATTGAGAAGATGAGAACAAAAATGCAAGAGGGGGAAAAATCTGTCTGTTGAACATGACCTTCAAGGTTATTTGAAGAATAATAATCATCTTGGTTTGGTTTTACCCCATCAAGATTTGTCAACTAAACCATTTATCCAAGACCCTAACCAACACTGTGTTTACCTCTGATAATAGGCAGTCCAGCTTGCATGGCGTCCGAGTGTCATACACTGGTTTGTGGCAGATTTCTGAATAATGATGACAACCTCTGTCGGAAACATTAATTTGTACTGTAATGAGAGACATATTCTAATTCAAAGGGTTTTGATAGCAGAAAACTCAGTTCTGCCCCATTATTGCATATCAATAATAGGGTGGATTCACAATTAACAGCTGCCCTAAAAGGCAAGCCGCAACAGGCCAATATTTCAGCTCGCTAGTCGACATCTTGTAGACAGTGCAGCGCAGCAAAACAAGAGCCACCGTCTAACCATCTAAATTCTGGTGGCTGTGGATTGTGAATCCACCGTATTGGATATAATAAAGTGTGAAGATAAATTTGTGAAGGGGATACTTCACAATTTATTTCTTTGGGTACTAAAGTGAGTTGTTGATTGATGATATGCAAAAGAATGTGCCTGATAGTAGTAGACCAAAGATCATGGGTTTAGATGAAAGCGAACTTGATTTAGCTATGGTAGTACGCACTGCATGTGAGCTAAAGCAAAACGTATATTAAGACTTGTCAAAACTATTAATATATTGCTATTTCAGAAGATGACAATTGTGAGCTCGAAAAGGATCTTTTTGTCTCAACATAATGCAGGAATGGGCAGAAGCGCAAAAGTACAAATCAGACATATTACAGAAATATAAAAAGTATATTCTTTAAATGTTTGATGTTGATTATTGTTTTACCTGACTGCTAAGAAAGCGTGTTTATGGTTGTAAGTAAGCAACCAGGAGACTGATGGCTTAAAGTCCTCTCAGAGGGACTTGTAATGGGGATTAATGCTTTACCAAGGAGCAAGACTTCCAGGTTACAAAACCGCTGCTCTACAACTGAGCAATGGCAAATCTAACAGAAACTGAAGAGAATCACAGAGAATAGTTAGCTCTGGGGATGAAATTGATATGTATAATGATGGTTTCAGCAACAGGAATGTTTGGGTAGAAATTGACCAAGAATTCAACAGCAGGTAAAATATATATCCCTCACAGAAATCAAAGGCACATAGTTAATGTCATCAATTATGCTTATCTTGCTCTAAATAGCTGGTGTAGTGTTGTGTTATTTTGGTAGCATGTCAGTAATACCATATGCAATGCTATAGTACCTAAATGTTCTGTGAAACCTTTCTTCCCAGTGTGCATGACGATCTTTTATAAGCTTTCATGTAAGATTGGTAGATTTCACATCTGAAAGTCCCTAAATGATTAAGCAATTCATGAGGTAAAACAAAGCAAACTTTAAAAAGTTTATGATCGTTAATTTACTTTACCCCACAGGTAAATAATCATGTCATGATGTCAAATTTGTTACAAAAACCATGGTTTATGATGTTAAACGTGCATGACTTTAAGTATAATATACATCTCTGTGTAACTTGACTGCATACTAATTATGACAACTTGGTAGGCAGTACATAAAGGGCTTGTTATAGACCTTACCACTTGAAATCGGAACTTGAATGAGAAGTTGTTGTAATGGTTGTGCTTTCTTATTCCAATCATTGTTTTAAATTATATTTCTTATGTTAAGTACAGATAATCATACGGTTCCATGTCATTTGTTTGTAAGGGCAGTATTCTGAAAACCATGTGAACTATGTCAAAACTATATCAGTTTACAAAGACCTCTGTATTTTGCTCAAAAATCGATTTCCTATTTTTTGGTAGAGTTGCATAACTCGGCTAAACTATTTTGATAAGTGTATTAGTTGCAGTTAAACAGCATGAGCATTCACGCAAAGATGCTTCTCCACAAAAATCTCTGTTGGATAAGTTTGTGTAGTTCAGAGATCAATGAATTGGTTTTCTTATTCTGTCTGTTTGGAGCGAGAAGGCCAGTAACTCATATCATTTTACCACACAAAGATAAAGCCCTTTATGCTCCAAACACTCAGTATATAATGTTAGAATGGTTTTCAGATTACTATCTCAAAGTTGCTTTTCACAGAAGACTTGCATAATATACTCCAATGTTCAATTTCTGTTCAATTTTTTTTATATTTATGGTTATCACTGATACCAAAGAATCATTATTTAACCAGTGATATGTTTGTCATCTGTACCATGTCTGTAGCATTCAAGTATGGTCTGTGCTTTTGAATAAGACTTCACATCATTACATTGAAGCAATTCAGAAGTATTTGCATGTTTGCTACCCTCCTAACTCTGTCAATGTAACAGTAATATTTTTGTTGATGCCAACGAATGCTGTATAAGTATGAAGTTATGAACTTTTCTTGTTGCCCATCAGTATAACAATTAAGAAGGCTATATGGTGTTAGAGCAGTGTCATGATCGCACTACCTCGGTTCTGTTTCCAAGAGGCACCATTATAATTCACATATAGGTATTAACTTTAATTCAGGTTTTAACCCAGATTTAAAAGGAAAGCATTATCCACCAACGTATAGAGTGCCAAGTGACAACATGCCCATCCCGTGTAACAGATGAATAGGAAAAATTCATGTCATTTAAAAGAAAAGTCAGCTTTTCATGTTCCCTTTGTAACTCAGTTCATCTTACTACATTCTCTTTGTTACATACTTGCACTTACTTATACCGAAGTAGAAGGTTGACACTAGGTACTTCATTGAAGAAAAAATGGACTAAGTTAATGCAAACCAGCTCAACTGAGCCTGCATTCATGACTAGATGTCATTAATGAAAGAAAAATCCAGATTTTGTTCATGCAAGGAGAATAAGTCACAGGTCTATAATCCAGCTCAATGTTTGATTCAAACTCTCACTCAAAACCAAAGTAAAGTTCTAAGTTTATAGGTTGAAATCCAGATTTGTGCTGGTGGAAGACCAATTAGTGGATCTTATATGTATATGTTAAATATAAGCAAAGATCACTGCTTTTGTGACTTTTCAAACATTTATACCTTCCCTACACTCTGTCTTTATGCAGACAGAATAGGGTTTGTCTTGTTTATGCAGCAAGTGTCTTTATCGTTGTATCTACATATCATTTGTGAAAGTGTGTTTCTGGCATACACAATGCAGTATGGTCCTGCATGATATTGAAAATGTGAAATCTTAGTCCCTAGATCTAAAGAAATTTTTGGTTTGGGAAACCTGCCATAGAATATGCTTTAATATTTATGATCATAATCATGTTTGCTAGAAGCATTCCTGGCACACAAAACATTTTTGCACATTTAAAGATACTCAGCTTGGTGTAGACCTTCTGTTTGCGATATCTGATCAATTTGTTATAGTTTATTTCTTGCAAATCCTTGCAGTACTTACCCAATGCTTTGTCAATGGTGGGTCTATTTTCACATTCAAAATGGGTTCCACTTCTGTCGATGAAAAGTTCACTGTAACTTTTCTGTTATTGGTAGGTTCGTAACCTGCAGCGGTATGTAATGTATGTATGTATTGTGTTTGTGACTTGTTTTATGTGTATATGTGAAACTAATACGAGTGTCTTTTTTTTGTATGGTGCATGTAATCAATGTATATAGAATATTTTGTAGTATTTATAGCTTAGGCAGATTTCCTTAGACTTTCATGGATTATTTTATTTTCAGCTCTGTATTCAAGCAATATTCAATATCCTAGGATGTATATGTTGGTTCCTATTTCAGAATAAGGATTCATAAGGGTAAGGTTTTTTTTCTCTCACCAGTATTCAATTAAATTCAAACCTTGTTTTCATACCAAGATTACTGTTTTAAAAGAAAGTACCAATTTTTCCTTCATTAACCATCCTGCCATCATTGAAATTGATAACAAATATGAAAGAAATACAGAAGAATATAAGTTCTCTATACATACATGTACATGTATACACTGGAAATCTGAAATTGGATTTCAACAACAGTTGCTAGGTCAGAAAAACACCTTAAGTAACAAGATGAGAATTTCACATCGTGAGACTGCATACACTAGTACGTATTCAAATTCATCTTTCAGAAATAGCATTTGCAGACATACACTTGCATTTCTTGCCAAGAGAAATGTCTAATTGTGTTTAATGTCTTCATTTCTGCTTGTTAGCGATATAGTCTGTTTTGAGCCAGAGGGGCATTAACTCATAATTTGAACACAGAGTTAAAGGGAAAGTCCACCCCAAAAATAAGTTTGTTTCGATAGAGGCAGAATAATAAGAAAATCAGGTGAGTTTGAACAAATTCTGAATGAAAATAAGAAAGTTATGAATTATTGAAGTTGTGATCAATCAAATACAAATTGGCAACTCTGTGACGTATTATACGAGCTCTCCTTCATTTGCTTTGTGCATAATATTCCATAAAATCATGTTTTCTTCGTTATTGATGACGGAATATATATTTGTTCCTTGCAGGGGCAGTATAGAAACATATTTGCAATTATTATATTTAGGGTGCATGTATGGTTGAAATTTTTCTTGAGGGAAAATGAAAATTTTAGATTTTTTTAGTACTAAGCAAATGGAAGTTGAGCTCGCATTTTACGTCATAGAGTTGCCAATTTGTGTTTGATTGATCACAACTTAAAAAATCCTAACTTCCTTATTTTTAATCGGAATTTGCTCAAACTTTCACTGACTTGTTTCTCTCATTTTTCTACTCCTATTAAAACTAACTTAATTTCAGGGTGGACTTTCCCTTTAATAATGCCCTTCTGGCTCTGAACAGATAATATATTCCTGTGAGAGAAGCAAGATCAAATAATGTATGGACTTGCATATGTTTCTACTTGAGATAGCACACTTCATGCCTCTATAAAAGTATGTTGCTTGTTGTGTGTGACCAACATTTTTTTACCAATCCTGATTAGAATATTACTTGTCCACTCTCTATCTCTTTTGCCAAGACAGATGGAACATTTTCATTTGGAAGAAGTTCATTAAGACTTGTAGAAAATGACTGTAGCTGAATCTTTTTAGACTAGAAAATGAGTGTTTGACTGGTTACTCTTTCATTGTAGCCTTTGGTTGTCTAATATATTTAACTTAATATCATGTTTATTTCCAAGCTAAATAATATAGTTCATAAATAATAGTATTCTATAAATCATCATTATATAACGGTAATCTATTCAAGAAATGGGTAGAAATTATGTCGATTTCACATACATGTATATGCAATGTCAGATGTATAACCAGTGGAAGTGAATTAAAATGTGATTTGAAAGAGGAAATTGGTGAAATTATCACTGGCCTGCGAATCAATCGATCAAGCCAAATTCTTTTAACCCCAAATGTTGTGTTTCATGCAAGTGTAACAACAGCAGTCACGGTACATTAAACAATATTTTATGATGTTTTGCTGAAACTTGAAGATTATATGCGGTGCTCCATAATTTTGAAAGTATTCCTTAATCTTAATCTTAAAACTGAAAAAAGTAAGTCAAAAGTGAATGATACATAATAGATACAGGGCCTTTCTCTTTCCCGATTCAAGGTTATATTACACAAAAATTTCTAGATGGCATTTTGGTTTCCTGTGAAGTTACCTCAGAATTGGCTGATGTGAAGAGGAGTATTTAAGACAGGTATTATTTTGCTTTTTTAAGTAGTTTTTAAACAATAAGACATACTTTTTACTCTGGCACATGTTGAAGTTTTTTGTTATGTTCGGATTTATTTCTAAGAGTGCCTTCAGGAATTGATGAAGAAATATGTATATGTTCCAACTCCTTTTGATTATATTTTGTTAGGTTTTCTGTTATTCAAATGTAACGGTGTGAGTTTTGAAGTTTCTATTCCTTTTAACATGTGATTATGTGCAGGTTTTACCTGCTAGAAAACGAAAGCTTTTATTGTATCATAGGATTTTTTTTGATTTTTCTTCAGAGAGACGGAGAGAGGGTGGGGAGGGGGGAACACATTTTCAAGGTGCATATTATGTTTCTCTTCATTCTTCATTTCTAATTTCAGAAAGAGAATTTATATAAAGGTACACAGAAATATCTGTTTTGATTTTGTGAACAAAGGTACTTTTGTCATGTGTTTATAATATTACAGTACATGTTATGTGTATATGTGCTTGCTGCATGGTTTGTCTTGTGCTGTCTTATAGTGAAATTCATTTCAAAACAATTCTAAGTCAGTTTGATGGTATTCAGATTAGAGAGAATATGGGGGGGGGGGGGGGATTCCTTAAATGTGTCTCAAACATTTTTTATTTTTATGTCATTTTTTTCTTTAAAGAACTTCTCATGTCAGTCCTTCAACAATGACTATTCATGCATCGAGAAATTAAATCTGATCAATAATATTTCATGCTGACAAATATCAGATTAAGTAGCACTGTTGTGAGAATGGCTTGTTCGCACATACCAGACACTGCAGCATTTTTTAATGCGTAAAATGAATCGCTGTGCAACAAACAGACTAGTCAAACATGTACTCACTGTCTATGTCTTATTGAATACAGAAACATGAAGGGTATTACGCCATAAACCTCTTCTTATTATTATGTTTTTGTAAATTGCTGCAGTTTACAGCATCTTGTGTGAACAGCCTAAATGGAGTCCCTGTATAGAATGTAAGAAATAACATTTAAAATCACACTTCACTTCTTTCTGATGTGATACTGTGGAGGATATTGTTAATTGTAGGATTTACCTGTAGTGAATGGCAATGTAATACATTGTAGGCACTGATAGTTAATGGTCAAAGGATGACAACAAAATATGTTTTGATATTACCGTAAACGATTTTTTTTTTTTTTTTTTTTTGTATCGAGCTGGCGAATGATGAATGATTGGAGTTTGTGTTAGGGTGAAACACAATGAACAAGAAGATGTATATCCTTCTTTTTTGTAAACTGAAAATTTGTAATTGAAAATGTATTATTTCACGTTTGTGATGAGTGATGAACATTGACAGATTTTCGTTGCGTATATTTTTTATTGAGTATGAAAAATTGCTATGTATTCTCATAATTATTGAATGTACTAATAATGATAATGAATGTATGCAAAATAAACATAATACATGTAAACAGAATTTGTGTATGATGTATTTTTTTTTTAAACATTAGTCATTTTGTATGTTTTGCTGCAATTTTGATATACTATTAACGTACATACCATGCCAATTCACTCATACATGTAGGACACTATAAATCTTCAAAGAGGTTGTTTTAATTCCATAAAGCTTTTCCAGTCATACTGTTTATCCATGATTACATGGTGTACTGAGATAACAGTTGTAGTTTAAACTCTATTTATTGCATTTCATAAAAATCTATACATAAATATTTATTTACATTAACAGAAAATACCTTCATGATGTGTGTAATATTCATAATTCTTTGCAGGTTTTAAAGCAGAGTTTCCCACTGAAGAGGAATTAAGATTCAAATACACCATGATAGTTCTTACAGCATAATTAGCTATATCCAATAATGCAAGACCTTAATTCCCAATAAGCAATACATAATTACACAAATTTTGTATTGTATACATGATTTGATTTTCCCCTCGACAGGTAAATATGCACTAGAAAGAGATATCACTTGTTTGTTGTTTTTAGAAGGGGAATACTTTTCATTATGTTTAAAATACAACAAAATCCATATTTTAGCCTCTAATATCCTAACATGTATAAGATAAGTTTCTTCTTTAACTTAAGTATCTCCAGAGTCATACTATGAAATGCAATTGGATTAATAAACAAAATACAAAAATGTCTCATCTGCAAAATAATGATACATATATGTTACCTTGTAACTAAAAAACTACGTTAAGTAGATTTTTTTAGAAATCTTTTCAACAATCTGTCCCCCAGATTTCAATAACAATTGGGCATTTTAAGGAATTAATTCTTGTCAGGTACCACTTGACCTTACATGGGTCGAGTATGGCACATTTAGATTCATGTCTTATCAAAGGACATTAGAGCTGTAGCAGGGAAAAGCAAGGCACACTGCTCTTCCTTCAATCCATTTTGCCACAGGGATTTTTCTTCCTCTTCTGCAGTGAACCATCTCATTTCTCAAAGGGCAAGTGCATAGTGTCCTTCCTATCATGACAGGGCTCAAAATGAGGGTACCACAGACAACCTACCATCCTCCAAGGCAACCTGAAGTCATGCCTTGGTTGCCAGTTTGGTAACTATAAAACCTCACATTTGCATATTGTTTTGGGAGAATTTCGAGCACTTGACTTGTATTTGACTCCCAAAAGTTGAATCGCTACATATCATTTGTCTGGGGTGCCTGTTTGGCAATCCAAATCAAGTGTGAAGAGAGAGAGAGACCTGTATGATTATTAGCCTTTCCTTGATATACCCTTCTCAGGATCGTCTTTTGTCTCATCTGAATCCGGGAGGGCCTTTGCTAGAGTCCCAGCTACAATGCCAGCGAAGATGATAAGTCCGAGACGCTTGTTAGAACGGAATTTATTCCAACAATCCTCAGGCTTGTTGATGTCAACTGTCCATATCTGGGCATGGGGAAATGCACCAAAAAAAAGCAAAGAATGCATTTTATTTTTAAACAAGAAGGACAAGACCCTTCACTTTCATTTCTTACGTTCCTTTAGCCCCTGGTATTCATGAGAGGAATTCAGATCAACCACATGGGTTCCTAAAATTGCTCAGGAAGTTTTCCTAACTTCTACCCTGAACCCAACACTAAACGTTACCCTAATCCCAATCCTGAGCTCAACCTAAAACCTGAATAAAAAAAACCCTACAAAATCAATCCTATACCGTTCAAAAGAGAAAGCAAAGAGCACATGTTGCCTGGGTGAATGCCGGATCACCAGGAAAAAAGCAGATATCAATTGCAGTTGATACTGTCAATGGCTACACTTTATGAGCAACTTTTTGTTTTGTTTGTTTTACCTGACTGCTAAGAGGGCATGTGTAAGCAACCAGATACTAGATATAGATAGATATCCATAAAAGATATAAAACTAGATATCCCTAACAAATCATTAATGACATGGGCTAACTAAAAGCATGCTCTAAACACAATTCTCAAAGCGAGGTATCGGTGCTGAATTATCATTAGGATTTATTATCAATAAGTCAATAATTGTTGCTGCTGAGAGAGAGTAGCAGCATTATATTTGACTGACCTGGTTTGCCAGTTGTGCTCCAGCCAGTGATATAGCCAGGTAGTATGGCATAGTCTGCTCTGCATTGTACCCTGACAGAACCAAGCAACCAATCATCAGGCTTCCGAAGCCACTAAGCCACTGCTTAGTCCTGTCTCCCATGAAGATTGAGGTGGATTTCAGCCCGAGCAGCATGTCATCGCTCTTGTCCTGCAGAAAAGATTGGAATGCACTTTATTTCAATGATGTCGGGTCAATCAAGAGGACCATAAAAACTGAAAATCCACCTGTTTAAATATTCTCCCTCTCTTATTGATCAGCTTGTTTTGAGGTCAGAGTTCATGCCAGTGCAATAGATTTGGTACTTATAGCCTGGGGGACTTTAGAAAACAATATCATAATCAATCATAAATTCTTTGTAACAACTGTATCCAACAAGGGTAATACACCTACTGTAAATGGGACAATGGTTACGTTCAAACTGCAAAATTTCAGTTTGCTTTCCCCCTCCCAGGCACAGGTGATGCCTAATACTTGATAATAATTGCTTGCTCTCGTACCTGATGACCGTAGATGGTGTCGTACACCAATGTCCAGGATATACCCGCTACGTAGAGAGGGAGAACAACACTCCAGTCACATGAGCCATGGATTGCTGCCCAACCCAATAACGCTCCCCAGTTGAAGGCCATACCTAGATGAGAATGCATGATGATAAGACAAGATTATTATTATCATTATTACTATTTATTTGGCATTTCAAACATACAATAGAAGGTACAATAGAATGGCAACATAGGATTCAAAGTATGAAAGAATAAAATTGGCTTCCCCTGCTGCACCTCCCGAAGTTGCCTGGAAGAAAAAAAAGGAATGTGAAATTCCTAACCCTTAAGTCTTTTCTTCCGAAAATAGAGAGGGTAAATAGTGAGGTTTGAAGACTTGAGATCACATGCATTGCGTGTCAATACAAGCCCCAGAAAAGTATGCATTTCCCTCAGAAATAGAGTTTCACTAAGAATTGCTTCTCTGCATCCAGGAGTGCAAGTGGATACCCAGTAGGATGCTATAGTGACTGTTGGATTACCATGTGCACACCAGTAACGAGGTATTAAACTGAAAAGGAATGCTCCCCGGAGAATTGTAAATAAATTTAGTGACCAGTGAAATTATGCAATGTCAAATACTTTGATAACACTGCATATTTAATTGGGAAAGTGCTATACAGAAGTTACTTTCATAATCATTGTAAAAATAGTAAACAACTCTTACTACAAAGATGTACGTGTACCAGTAATCAGATGGCATAACAGTCAAGAGAACTCATGGAGAGAAAGACAAAGAGAGGTAGATGAGAAAGTAAAAGAGAAAGAAAAAGAAAGACAGAGAAAAGGTTGAGGCAGAAAAGAACAGAGAGAGATATGGAGAGAGAGGAAGTATGAACGAGAGAGAAATAGAGAGAGAGAGAGACAAAGGGACAGAGAGAGAGAGAGAGAGACAGAAACAGACATACAGATATAGAAATAGAGAAAGAGAGAGAGAGAGAAATAAAGAGAGACAGAGAGAGAGACAAAAAAAGAGAGAGAGAGAGAGAGACATAGAGAGAGAGAAAGATAGAGAGACAGAGAGAGAGAGAGAGAGAAAGATAGAGAGAGAGAAAAAAAGAGAGAGAGAGAGAGAGAGAGACAGAGATAAAGAGATATCTCAATGTACTTTGCACCAAAAACTGTATGAACTGTGCCCAAAATTTTATGTAGTGTGCATTTTTTGGGGAACTATGCCCTCATTTTTTGAATCGTGCACCTTTTTGTTTGAACTATGCCACATGTTTGGGTAGTGTGCGCTTAGGTGCATAATGACTATCAAATATCCTATGTACTATGCGTCGATAGGTGGGGCATAGTACATAATTGGGGGCACGATTACCTGAGCGTCGGCTTTTTATGTACGCGTACCATGTACCATTCATGCGGTGCTTCATCGTGCGATAAATATCTCATCTGCTCAGAAGCAAGACGTTAAGTTGATCTAACTTAATACTGAATCATGTCATGGGTAAGTATCTAAGTATGTTCAATGTCATTTTAAGTTCTATCATCAAAATGGGCCAGGAGAAAAGTGTAAACTGAATGTAAAGGCATTATTTAATCTAGTTAACTGCGATGTTGAGTGTATCGTTAAATCTTGTTTAGTTGTTGGCCAAGTAGCGTTGGCCCATATGTCCATTTCTGTGTGAGTAAGATTTAGACCTAACTAGAAATTGGAATGCCTAATTAAAACTTTGAGTACAGCTTACAAGGATTTCCCAGATTAAAGTGCCATGTATAGGTGTCTTTCATGTAAAAACAATCATGAACTGCGCGTAAATTGAATGAGTGTGCTGCATGGGTACATTTGTTTTTGAAATGTCAAAAGACAAAAATGACACTGCACTGCCACCTTTTCTTGTAGTTGTAGAAATTAAAAATGTTCTTGCTCAAAATTTGATGAGAGTTTTGGGACACATATTCTTTAAGTTTAAGCAATAAATGAGTAATAGCTTCAGTTTCAAGTCGAACCTTATAGGGCTCCCCATCACATATGACTGGGTAATTCTGTGAACGGATAATTTACTGTCATCATTAGTAGCCTAGAGCCTAGGCTAGCTATATCTAGTAATAGTATTAACACCAGTGACCACATGAATTACAAAAATAGTGGCAGTCACCGCTTTATCATTAAAAACTAACTAAAATTTTGATGAGATATGGTCATTTGCAGCTGGGATATCATTTATATGTTATCTTTTAAACACATGGAAATCTGATCAAAAAATATGAATTATTGTGTTGGTTGCATGACAACAAATGTTACACTACAATCTACGTCAAAATAGTATTTAGTTTGTATTTTTAAACATCACTAAATAGATGTGTAAGAGGGCGCGTTGGTGGCAGGCTTTCAGTGAACCATATCCTTCATTCCGCTTATAATAGGTAAGCAAGGCATAGGTTTTTATTTGTGTTTAAATTGTTATATTTGATCAAATTGCTGCTATTTTTTGTTCACATTCTGGTTTAAACGAATTAGTATAATATAAGGCTTATGAATATGTTCAAGGAACAGGATATTTGTTTACAGAAAGGTGTAATTTAAGGCGAGAAAGATGTAACATAATGTTAAGAGGGTGTGACTTATCATCTCTTTGATTACACGTAGATGAATTGGATGCGTAGTAGGCTATGCCTGCATGTACATGATACTTGTAGAATGCATTTGTGTGTACGGTCAATTGGGCCTTGGCACCGCGCTTCCACTGAGGATATAGGGGAGGGGGGGGGGGGGGGGGCGGGGGTGAATTGAGACAAGTAGCCAGAATGAGTGGGGGCATGGAGACTTCGGACAACACAGATGACAATATCAGCCTGAGGAGTTGAGTTGGTGCCCTTCATTTTGTCTGGGCACACCGCTATAACGTAACATTATTCTTAAATTACACCTTTCTGTAAACAAATATCATGTTGCTTTACTCATTGCGGATATAACGTATCGAAAATAATATCCCTAATGACATTCGTTTGTCTCGCAATGTATGTATGTATGTCGTGATCTTTTAGATCCCTTGTTGACCATACATTGCGAGACAAACGAATGTCACTAGCGATATTATTTTCGATAAACATCATGTTCTTTGAACATATTCATATTCATAGAGTCTATAGTTATACTGATTCCAGGATATGAACAAAACAGAGCAATTTTATCAAATATAACAATTTAAACACTAAGCCCTGCTTACCTAGTATAAGCGGGGTGAAGGTCACGCATGGTTCACTGAAAGCTAGCTGCAACGACCCTCTTACAGATGTAATCTATCAGAATTCTTTTCAGGAAGGTAGGCCTACAGTCAATTCAATTTGATTTGATTTCAACAAAATATTTTCTTGCTGCACATGCTAAGTAAAGCATACTTTGATTTGTTTTTGTGCGATGCTAAATTTGTTATGATACTTTTGTTAATCCAAAAGATTATTACAAAAGGAATACGAGCCATGTTTACATGTGTTTTTGCTTCGGAATAATAATTTTGTTAAATTTCAGAAACAGCAATGAGAAACAAGCAAGTGGTCTTTGCACAATAACAATTGTATATGCGTAATAAGATTATCCACATTATTAGCCAATATGCCCTTGTTGGCACAAAAAAAAAGGAAAATCAGGAAAACTACTACTTTTCAAACAGAGTGTAAAAAAGGAACTCACATGAATCGCCTCCATGCTATAATATCAGTAATATTAGAAATTACATTAATTTGTTTTCCTCGATCCATATGCTGGGCATCTTAACGAGCCTCATTTTTTATTCAGAGCATGCATAACTAAATTGTTTTAATAATTATTTATATGTGATGAAAAAAATTGTTAACATATGAAAAGCATTACCAAATCAATCAATTCAATTTTCTTCCTGTAGGATTCCCATACAAAGAGAACACAGCATTCGGGAAGTGAGGGTGGCAGTTTTCAGGAAAGACCGAAAGACTGCCCACTATGTACAGGCAAAAATTTGACCCGATTGTCTAATCACCTCTCTGCGGTTCATGGGATGAGCAAGGACGAGAGAAAAAATATTCATGCAAGGTTAGTAATCGACAACACATTATATAATTACACTTCTGTTAGAAAATTCTATAATGAAGTGGATTTTATTTGTTAGAATGTTAAATCATCTGATAGACTGTTAGACAATGTGACTGGATGTTTACAAATGTTGTCTTGCCTAAATAATTTTCTCTTTCCATTGGCAACTATTTCATTATTGCATTTTAATGATTTATGATAATTCTTGACCATATTTTTATATTGTTTTCTATTATTTCCCTTGGAACATACAAGAAAGAAAAATCATTGTAATGTGTATTTTGTTTCATTATATTAACAAGGCAAGTAAATAATGAAAAACTTAAGAAAGAAATATGATTTCTGTATAACAGGTATGAATAAAAGTGTAATTTGCTTTGTTTCATGCTACAGACCAGAAATGCCAAAGCCAAAGCAGAGAAAGAACCTTGATGCACTGCCTAAAATAAATAAGTACACCATCTGGAGCCTTGCAAAACCTTTTCAATGACAGGAATTACAGGTGTGTAAAGTATTTACTGTACACTATTAAAACATGTACCATATATAACATGGTTTCCTTTTTTTAATTCATAAAGTGCACATGTATTGTTTTTATTGTTGAATACCTCCTCATGTCACCTGATTATCAATATTTCCATCTTTTGCTAATTTTTCATATTCAATTCAATTCTTAGTCGTTAATGGGTATCAAGAGAAAAATACTGAGAGAAATGCTTTTGTTTGATGTCCTCTAATGACAATTAGAGACAGAACCCGTAAAGAGGTCCTTTGCAAAGTTTGCTACACTTAAAGAGAGAGCATTGCCAGTGATGTGTAAGCATCGTATTAATATCAGGTACTCATGATTAACATTATCATATTATCTTTCTTGTGGTGAAGTATATCCACAACTATTTTTCAAATTGCAGGATACGTTAATGTAAGATATGTGCATGTATGTTATGATATTCTTTTCCTTTCTCTATTCCCACTTTTCTGTATTTGAATTAGATCAACTAAGGCATGAAGCATCAGTAAGCTGGCCCAAACTAAAAATGCTACGGGACGAATTCATTCTTATTTTGCTGACAAATGGAGCCCACGAAGTGATGTTGTCGCCAAGATGCAATTAGATAGTGAGCAGAACGCCAAACATCAAGACGGGAAGCAAGTGATTAAGGTAAAGTAAATCACTTCAACAGATCTTGAAAAGTTAAACACAATTTATTTCATTTGCAATATGTACCCTGAAATTATATCAAAATTATGATGAATACTTGTTGAGAAAATGATGGCAAAATAAGACATTCTATTGAATCTAATTCATACTCTCCTGTGACAACAAGTGGCATTGACAGAAAATATCTTTGCACTGGTTCTCCTGTTCAGGAGATAACTGAAAAGTTTAATCAACTTTTCTCTGAGGAAGAGGATGGTGCTTTCCTTTTTATTTACTTTTTGCTGAACTAAACTCGACCAAGGGAATACCAAATCTTACATTGTCATATTTCTTCTTTTTTTGTTTTCAGAGAAAAAGGAGGCTCCTTTCCAAAAGCGATGAAGAAGACATGAAAGGTGCCATGGAAAGGGCTATGATAAGTCAAATGTTTGCCTAGAAGACAAAATGAGGGTGTTTTAGAGAAGTTGTGAGTATTTTTCAAACAATAATGTGGTAAACCTTTAATGTTGGTCAATATGCAAGGGCCCCCCTTTTATCAAACTCTTTGGGACCAGTAAATTAACTCTGTTCTGTCAGGATTACACAAACAATAAATTAACAAGAAAGTTTTCCATAGTGAATGATGTCCCACTGTATATATTGTCAATAAATATGTCTTTTTGCATAAAATTTTCCCCTCCTTTTGACCAGTGATAGTAGTCTTCCCTGGGACCGTGTTGACAATAACACTTGGTGTTACCATGATGATCTACTATCATGAACATTATATTTTAGATCACAACAACAAAGATATTCCAAATTTTGAAATGAATGGCACTGCTATATTTCTCAAAAGTGGATTTTTTTTTTTTTTTTTTTAAATGCAGCACTTAAATGCAGCTGCCTTATTATTGTGCTTTCTAGTTTCTTTGTTCTTGTAACATCTTTCCAGAGTAGATTGCAATTGCATGGCTATATACAATACCTGTTTTATCCAAATGATTTACAGGATCACATTCCATTCCTTATTTTGGGAATTATTTTCATTACTTTACATGGACTTGTGGACATATATTAGTCACAACTATTAATAGTCAATTTGCTGTTGTATGTATGACATTACATTCATTTGCTCTCTGAATTGTGTGTATCAATATTTTTGATCAAGATATCTTCCATTTCATTGAAAATGCAGAAATTAGTTTTTTATGCTTATCAGGATAAATCTTGAATAATTTTTCTAATTTTGTTCTTGATTTTTTTCTTTTGCAGACAAACGAGGCCTACGAAAGAATAAGTAGCCAGGTGAAGGGGAACATCAATGAGGACCATTTTATGGGGCACAGAAGACTAGCTTTCAGTTTGATGAATTCCAAGCAGTGTTCACATTTCAAATCCTCTACCTGCGAGTTAGACCCGATTCCAACATATTTCCTCAAGGAATGCATCAAGGAATTAGCTCCAGTCATCACAAGGATTCCAAACTTGGTTTTGGACGCTTTCCTGATTCACTGAAGGAGGCTCATATTTCGCCAATTATTAAGGGAGATGGACTTGAAAAACGGATCGATTCCATTTCATTTGCTTTGCACTGAAATACATTCAGCGAACTCAGCTCAAAACCTCGACTAGATGAACATTTGACATTGTCAGCTTATGTGAATCATATCTGCAAAGCAGCATCATTTGCTTTGCTGAAATACATTCAGCGAACTCAGCTCGAAACCTCGACTAGATGAACATTTGACATTGTCAGCTCATGTGAATCATATCTGCAAAGTAGCATCATTTGCTTTGCATAAGATTGGGACAATTCTTCCCTTTCTTTTAAAGAGGTCCACATAAAGACTTGTTCATGCTCATATAGTTTCTCACCTTGATTTTTGTCATGGTATCTTATATGGTCTTCCTGATAATGACATTCAGAAGTTGCAAAGAATCCAAAACTCTGCGGCATGGTTGGTTACTCGCACTCGACTTCATGATCACATTAGCTTAGATTTAGAAAAACTACACTGGCTTCCAGTAAAACAACGAATTGATTTTAAGATTTTGACATTGGTGTTCTTGTGCATGCAAGGATTAGGCCCTGATTACTTACAACAATTAATAAACAAATATCACCCGGCAAGAAACCTGCGCTCTCAGTCAAAATCCTCCTTAGTTTATCAACAAATTACTATAGTGCGAGATCTTTTTAACTGGCAGCTGCAGAGTTATGGAATAAATTACCTGGTCATCTTAACCAGGTTGATACAGTAGAAAATCCAAGAGTCTCTTAAAGACACATTTATTCGTTTGTTAAATTAGTACAATGTTATGACAAAGCAGTTATTCTTTCTCTTCTTTTCCCTCATGTCTGCTATTATCCCTTCTTTTCTTTTTTCTGAGCGCATATAGGGACTTAAATTTATTGTTGTGATATGCGCTATATAAGGATGGTTTATTATTATTATTATATTTCTTTGTCTAATTAATTATTAAGTTATTAATGTCAACCACTATATCAACCGGAAGATGAACAATTTATTCAAATATGGATGTTGTTATGGATCTGGAATGTACAATGACTAATTCATTATCTAATATATCTGAAGCAGTTAGCATTTAATTCCTAAAGATATTAACTTCTGCTACATTTTTTTTCAAGTCATCATTTAGGAGATGCAACGAAATGAACAATGGTTTTGGGCAAGCATGTTAGCCTATTTGAACTTAACAAATTTTCTTTTCCATGGAATATATAGTGCACACTTACTGATATTCTTCATAAACTTTAATGCTCATCTACCAACATTTACCATTTTCAGACTTAAATTGCTATAACTTGTAGCATCAATTTGTATTCATCAATTTTGTTCAAATTCAGAAGAAATATTTGTTTTGAGGAGGAAAACATTTTGATGATGGGTTTTAGGAGTACCTATATGGTGAACCAAAATATTGCAGTTTTTCAAGAAGTATTCTGATTTTTCAAATCACTTGTATTTCATTATGGAAACAGCAGAAAATTTCAAATAGCCATCATTAAATTGAAGTTATATAAACTTACAATCTACCTGTAAATTTAACAAGTGATATACCTGTACACTTCTGAGTAGTCTAGTAGTGGTTGGAGTTTGGATTTCTAACAATCTGTAATTTCTTGTTTCTACCAAATCCATACAACTTGAGTGTTTGTAATGTTAATTCTATTAAGGTTGGACATACTTGCAAAGTCATCATATATATGTACTTGTCTATCTATAAGTTTTGAACAAAAAAGGGCCAGTAAGGTTTCTCTTTTCATTCTGATGAATTTAAGAAATTCAACGAAAACTGCCCATGACGTTTAATTTGTGATCGCCTCTCTTTCTTTGAGAACAGGGTGTTCATATCTGTCGGTTTGGAGACTTCATTTTCTGTTAACAATTTTTAACAAACTCAGTAGGAGCTATGGTTTGTACTGTGTAGAGTACTTTCTATTACTTCATTTGTTCTTGATATAACACTTGACATCTATACTTTTGGTGACAAAATTTGTCTGATCACATTGCTTGTAAGATTTAAAAAAAAGCTTGATTGAATACTGATTTGAAGCCTCCAAACAAATCATTCGAAATCCTAAGATACTTGACCATAGATAGTAGGAAAATGCTCCACTTTTTGAAAAAGAGGGAGAGAATTTTGTTTGTGTTAACACCTGAAGCCTCCAGGCCTCTGTAACATCAAAAAGATTAATTTCCATTTGTTTTTACCCTAAACTGGTCTGTTGCATTCTTAATCTGAATTGCAATCATATGTTAAGATGCGCCGACTGCTTTAAAGCTAAACATAATTAGATATCAAGGGAATTATTTGACAAACTAACTGATGACTAAAGATTGTTTTGAATGCCTCAAGCATTTGCTAACATTTTTCAAATCGAACGTCATGTTTGCTTTTAATCTACTGAAAGTACAGGAATGCAGTTGGAGTGACTGATTGATTACTTTTTTTAATTTGTTATAATAGACAAGAATGTCATATTTCATAATATGTTTGGGAAAAAAATTGATATGTGTCACCTCTTTCTAACTTTGAAGGAATGAGAATTACCAAACTTACTGTTCCTGACAATTGCAGGCATCTTTTTCGTCAGGAAAGTGTACTTTTACCCCCACTTTCAACAGTAAGTTAGTTGTTGTATATTAATATAGGCCTCGGTCTTACCTTCATCGCAAAACACTTACACAAGAAGGTTGTTTAGTTATCTTTTACGTTACAATTCCCTAGGGTCAGGTTTACCCTTTGTCTTTATTATCTAACTCTAATCTGGGGAAGAAAAATAAAACATTCATAAAACACTATAGAATCATTTGAATATTTCATGCATATGGATGATGCCCTGTGTGCTATATATTTCACAATTGTACGTTTACATTATACCTTTATTGTTAAAGTGTGTTTGATTTACATTTATTAAAACAACAAGTAAATATGCAATTGGTGTGTCTGGTCATTTCTTTCTTATATGGCAAATATTTAGGGACAAGTTTTCTGTACATATTGCACTCCTGTTTCTTTATTATTGTCTTTGTTGTGTTGTCTGCATCTGTTTCCACCCCCTTTCTTTCTTACTTTGGTATATTGTATGTCTTCTGTCTTGCCCTATCTAAAGAATTTTTTCATATCATGTTCTGTCCACTCCTGTTTTATCTGATAATAGTAGAAGTAGTATTATTAGTAATAGTCGTAGTCGTTGTGGTAATAGTTGTAGTATTAGTAATTTGGGTTCAGAAATATTAATTCTTCTACTACTACTAAATAATAGTAGTAGTAGTAGGAGTAGTAGTAGTAGTAGTGTGGTAGTGGTAGTGGTAGTGGTAGTAACAGTAGTGGTAGTAGTAGTAGTAGTAGTAGTAGTAGTAGTAGTAGTAGTAGTAGTATGGGTAGGGCTAACTCGGCCCCGCTGAAAAAACGGCCAGTTTCTGCAGGGTAGGGTTAGGGTTAGGGTTAGGGTTAGGGTAAAATAAAAAAAAATGCACAGTTACCACATGAATAAAACACTGTGCGACATATTATGTACAATAACACCATACCCAAAAGAAGCGAACGAACTCATATGTTTAATTAATAACACAAGAGGGAGACCTTTATTTTTTTAAGACGTAACATAATTTTTTTCACACGCAATTTTGTTCGCTTTTGCTTCTATTACACTCATATCGCAAAACAGTGTCTTCTTTGCGAGTGAACCTTTAGGAAACATATTAATGATGATAAAATATATGCTCACAAAGCTGAAAACATTCAATACGTTCGGGAGGTGAAGGTTTTGTTGTTGGTGCACAGTAGCACTTCTGCATGTTTTCCTATATAATCATATAGAAACCAAAAAGAAACGAGCTAAACCGATATCGACATTAAATGATCTCTGATCATTCTAAACCCCCCAAAAGTTTGAGGCAACAATTAAATGCCTTGGTGAACCCTTTTCATGTTCCCAGATAATGCTTCTTCACATATTTTTGGACATTTTCTTTTTTTTTATGCCGCACAGTTCCCAGTTACTCCGACAGACAAAAAATGGTAAATGACTATAGGAATAAACGTTTATAAATACAATTAAAGCACTGCGAGTTCCAGAAATTTCAACAAAGGCAAAAGAAAAGATTTTCAACAAATTACAAAAGGAATTAGCTTTGTCAAAGGTGTTTAAAATGTTTAAAAGTGATGTTTGCTGTTAAGCTATATTATCAAATAAAATCAAATGATGGGTTGTTCCAGCATATCATCCAAGAAGGTCTTTTGTAGGAAATATGTAGCGAATAGAAAAAGAATAGCAACGAAAGTTCCACCTTTCTAAAAGAATAGGATTAATGAATATTTTGTCTAAATCTCGTCCTTATCCGTCCATAAATGACTTCAAAACGTTTGCGGTGCATAGTTTCGTGGGCTATAGCAAGTACTGTGCGACGTTTTTGCGTGCAAATATCGGTAGAAAAATAATCGACTCAAATTAGCGAAAGCGAACGAAAACTGAATTCAAGGCTCAAATCTTGTCGCATAGTGAAATGTTCTAGAGCACTAGAGAGAGAGAATACAAGTGAAGATGATGTCTGTCATACCCAACACAGCTTGAGGCCAGTATGTAATCCTCTTCATTAGTGGATAGCTGATAACAAGAAGCATGGATGATGCACCAAGTGCTACACTATATACACGATGAAGAAGAGATAAAAACAATATAATCTCAATTCATCACCATCATACAGAGTATAGGCTGTGATGTATTTGCATAAATTGAAAGCATGCAGTAATCTTACAATAACAAATATCCATCAAATTTTCTCATTCTCTGGTTTGTAATAAATTGAAAACCTTAAATATGTAATGCTATACCATACATGGATCTATTTTCATACAAAATGTAAGAATTTTTGTCTTTCGTTAGATTTCTATTATGTTACGTATATTTAATACCTGCATTATTTTGAAGAAATATGCACAAAGTCTACATACCACTAAGTAATGTCATGTGCTTTTTCTTGGAAACCTTTGCTAGAACTGAAAGTGTGTTCAAACATAACTGAAATAATACAGTATATAATGATATGATTTAGAATAACATAAGAAATATGAATGATAATTGATATTTTTTCACTAGATAATCCAACAGAAATGATTTCAGAGGCATAGCCTGCATAGAGAGAGAAAGATCCTTCCAAAATATGTTTTATATGATAGCAAATTGAACTAACTATCGGTAGGTGTTTTAAGTTCTCAGGACATACCTGTACCAATTGAATGAGAGGAGAATAGCTAGAGATGCTGAGAGTTGACACGCCAGGAAGCACAGAGCTTGGAACTGAGTGATCTCACCTGCAGCCAAGGGCCGAACTTTAGTCCTTTCAACCTAAGTAAATCAGACAGAGAGACAGAGATAGGAACAAAGAGAAAGAGAGGGGGAAAAACAGAGAAAATCAGAAAGAGAGACAATGATACATACAAAAAGAGAGAAAGAGGTAGGGAGGAGGGAGAGCATGGACACAGAGACAGACAAATAATTTTTGTTTAAAATTATCTCTGTTCATAGGATGTCTTTTTCGGCATTGGATTTTTCCCCAGTATGAATATGGACCGTTTCATTCTACTGTGAATGATAGCGGTCTAGGGCGGTTTGATGCCTAATATCATGATTACCATTACTATTTGATGCCTGAAGTCTATGACTCTTTAATACCTTTTTTTATCACCCTCTGGCTTGTTTTTATTTTCAAAGAGTTTTCCTATTTCTGACCAAAAGATATCACAAAGCCCAGTCATCCGATGACCTTTTTTCTGCTAGGGACGGTACTTACTGATTTATCAAAATCCTTGTCCCACATGTCATTAATGGTACAGCCTGCTCCTCTCATCAGCAACGCTCCTAGACCAAAGATACCCAGCATGTAGACATCGGGAAAGTGACCTGGTAAGGCTGCCATTGCTATACTCCATGTGCAGGGAAGGTACAGTAGCCAAGTGCCTGTAAAGCCCAATCGAAGAAGAAGAAAAACAGGTTGTTGGATGACATTAAATTGACATTAAATAATATGCACACTATTACTAGTATGGTCAGTGGCGTATGCAGGATTTTTTCACGGGGGATTTTTAACATTTTTAAATCGGCCGAAAATTTCGCAATGACTCAGTCAGTCGCTGAATAAGCGGGGAGGGGTGGAAGTGCACATTAAAAAAAAAAATTGTCCCGAAATTTGAAAATTTGACCGATGGACATTTCATTTTGTTGGGGGGGGGGGGGGGGGAGGGGGGGGGGGGGGGGGGTAAGGTCACCTTTTAGGTCACCATTAGCATCATTTTTTTTCCCCCTCAAAAACACAAACATAAACAAAAATGAAGGTGGGGAGTTTTACCCACAACCCCCCCCCCCCCCCCCCCTGCGTACGCGCCTGAGTATGGTTAAGTTACCTATTGGTTTGTCCAGCCTGATCAGACGAAGATAAGGCTGCATCTTGGATGGGGCAGCATTGACGATACCAGCTGGACTAAGGCTTAGATGTCGCTTTGGTTCTATTTGAACAGGTCTAGAATGTTTATGATCCAACTGATGTGATCCACTGCAAGATAACAATCTCCTACTGTGTAACAGGTCCAAGTTTGAAGACTGAGTTGTCCTATAAGCACATACAATTGCCTTCAGATCCAACTGTTGCGGACCATGGCATCTTGTGAAACTGTGACAGTGCAATGCTCCAGATGGACTTGCAGCAAAAGCATCGTGATGATGGTTCATGGAGACTACTGATGCATTACAAGATGGCCGACACTGATGATGCATAGTTTGCAATGCTGTCGGATGCCTTGCAATACACATTTGTGAAGTCCCACTGTATCTTTGTAGAAGGTTTAATCTTGTTATACCTCTGTGCCTTCCATACACTTGAAGGCTATGATTTCGACTGGATCCATGTATCATCTGAGAATGTGCGAGATGTCTAGCTTGAGTCAATGAAGCGCTCCTTGATCCGTTGAAGTACAAGAATGCCCTACGGGACAACCTCCACTTGCAGCTAGATACAGTAGACACAGCTGCCATTTTCACACCACCTGACAAACAAAATAAAGGACTTGATATGCATTTACATGTACTCATTAATGAATACTAGGGGCAGATTTTTAAGGAGAGTAACTTTTTACTCTTAGACTTAGTTGACTTGACTTCCAACTTTAGCTTGGCTGTGATACACATATATTATAGAATGATTGAAAGGCAAATCATTGTCGTTCTCAGTGCTTCATTTATTTTCGTCCATCATTATTTGGGCCATAATTTTGTTGTTATTTTGACACTTAATGCCAATTACATTGTAATTTTCATAGTCTGATCATCATTTGATCTTGTGTGTTATTAGTGTAGATAGGCATGCGCAGGGATTTCACTAAATTTAACGTCCACCACGCATGCACCTTAGTACACTTAAAGAAGTGCTTAAAGAAATGCAGAAAATTGCCTTTTTCATGTACACCGCTATATTTTTATTTTCGGCAGAACAAACATCGCAAACTCTTGTGAGAGGTCAAAGTTTTTGTAAAGTAAATTGCTATTAGCTCATTGTCATCAGGAGCATGTGGCAGGTTAGCAAATCGCCATCACTGACTCGGATATACAAATTTTGCAATTTGTTGGTTAAATTCTTGATCAATTTCAAAGTGGTTGGTATGAGAAGAAAGAAGGACCAACTATATAGGCCAGAAAACTAAGAAGCCAGTGTGAAAGGTTCATTAGGGCGATAACAAATGCAAGTTAGGATTTGTTTATATCACTCTCCGAGTTTAAGCAGGGGTATGGTGCCAATTAAAAGTAAAGACCAGTTTTGGAAACGCCCCCCTCTCAAAAAATGAAATGGAAGCTCTTATTACCAATCATGTGAAAGAATATGTTTTGACTAATACATGATAAACATTTTGCCGAGAAATCGCCTACTAATTGATATATTTGGTAAATTAGTATATCTATTTGGACGTGATAGATAAACTCACGTGTCGCGCACGTGTGCGTAGTCCCATATACATCTTTCTGTGTACAGTGCTTGTATCTTTACGAAGACTGGGCTAAATTTCTTATCATTTTGATGATTCCAGAACCTTGCATTACACACCAATACTTATATGCTAGATGATCAACCTTTTCTGATCGATTCCACAACGTTTCTTTCACAATGCACTTGCTTGACCATAACTGGTCTTTATCTTTAAAGAGAAGGTTGAGTTCTGGGAACAGGTAAAAAATAATTTGTGAGCGTTATCATTGTTATTATCCAAGGGTGGAAAAACATCAGATTCAACATGTTCCCTGAAAAGCATGGCTTTTCAAATGCCTTCATATTTTAAATATGACATAAAATACGTAAAAATCGGGGCGTAGGTTTTTTTCGCCATGTGCTCGTGTAGTCCCATATACATCATTCTGTGTAGAGTAAAACCGCCAAACTTCGGACGTTGCCAAACTTCGGACAAAAATTACTTCAACGGCTCGAACGCAAAATATGAGCCTAGCTCAGGCGGGTAACTTGCATTTTTTTGATACTACTACTAACCTATATTGTTAGTACTAATAGTTAGGGCAGGTTGCCGCCTGCAAAACTCACAAAAAACATCGAATTCAGAGACAGATTTCAGGTTACCTAGATTTTTACAGTTCCTTAACAGGGGAGTTAAGGTGTAGAGCCTCCAATATATCGATTACAAACAAATCCTTGGCATATTTCAGGTGGTTTCTGCCAAAATTATGGGAGCTTATGAGATACTTTTTCACTCTATCGCGAAAATTTTCTAATGGCGGCCGTTACCACGGACCTAGGGGTAGATTCCCCTACCAGAAGATGGCGCTCTTCCAAACTTTGGACAGGCAACATTGAGTGTCATTTTGACTACGAAAAAATAGCGCTTTCGTAAGATTTTAGCACCAAAATATTGTACGAGTGTTGTGAAAAACACCTTTCTGATAGTTCTACCGAACTTAAATCTACCCAAAACGAGAAAATAATACTTTTTTTCATGAAATTAACGCAGTCAAACTTACCCCCATCGTACGATTTTGATCCGGTTTCCAAACCTCTGATGAATGCGCACTTTAGCGCGCGCGCTATACGTGGGCTATGCGCTATATGTGCGCTACACATGAACGTCCGAAGCTTGGCAAGTGCGTCCGAAGCTTGGCATGAAAACAGGTTCGGCGGGTAAGTAAATAATTCTAGTTTTCCATTTCCTTTACTAATTTTCTTTTACATGATATACATAAACAGTATTTGCACAATAATAGTATATTTGATCTTTCAATAATTAAGGGAAAAGATTTGGCCAAATTTCTTATCATTTTGATGATTCCAGAACCTTGCAATATGCAATACACACAAATACTTATATACTAGATGATCAACCTTTTCTGATAGATTCCACACTGTTTCTTTCACAATGCAATCACATGACCAGAACTCAACTTTATCTGGCTAGGTTATCATATTTCATATTACCACCTAGCCCTTAACTAAGGCTATTTCGACCACAAGTTTTAACTGGTTTCGTAGAAACTAGAACTTAAAAATAGAACGAAAATACAATTGGTGAATTACAATACAAATTAGAGTCTACAACATCATTATCATTAATATGTAAAATAGACAACGATTTGAATGTTCCCATTGATTGTTAATTATAATAATAATATCAATCAATTTGTCCATAATTCATACTCATGCTAGTGTTTTAGGTCTCACTTTAATTGGCCTCTTACTAGTCGGTGTAAAACACTGTTATTGCACAGCATGTCCACAGCTCAGCTCAGCACAGGTGCGGGCACGGACTACATAAATTCTACCACGCTCTGAAAAATCGGCACGCAAGAGTTGTGGCGGAGAGCGAGATCATTTTCTGCTGATTGTTACTGGGTGCTTATGAATGCTCCCTAGACTAGCTATTGTAAGAAGGCTAGTTTAATCAAAATAATCATCAGTATGTTCACGATAAAGGTGCCGAAATAAGCTTACAATTAATGACAGGATACAGCCGGAAGCTCGTTTGAACAGCTCTAGATAAATCGGAACAGCTGATTCGAGCTCGAAACATTGATTCGTGGAGAAAACCATCCTCGCCCTATCCTCAAAGTAACTTCTGTCGACTTGACATGAGTACGGGTCCGAAACAGTGCTTGCTATATGCGATATAATTGTATGCGGGTGTCAAAAATAGATGAGATTCAGTGCGATAATAAAAGTCGAACTTATAATTAAAAGTAATCATCAAAATAAGTATACTTTATTATTTTTGATGCAATTGCCCCTTGAACCAATGTTGACTTATATTTTCCAAATGTCGCTTTTTTCAAGAAAGTGCCCTTTTTGTTCCACCCCCCCCCCACTTTGAAAAGATACACAAGAGATTAAAGTTTCTAGAGAAGTAATTATGTGTCAAATGCATCCATCATGCAGTATAAGAGAGAGAGAGAGAAAGAGAGAGAGAGAGATAGAGAGAGAGAAAGAGAGAGAGAGAGAGAGAGAGAAAGAAAGAGAGAGAGAGAGAGAGAGAGAGAGAGAGAGAGAGAGAGAGAGAGAGAGAGAAGAGAGATGGAGGTGCTTGTGGTAATTATTCTATTGCCAATATGATTTAGATATGCCGAGATTAGAGAATGAAACAAATATGCAGACTTTTGCAGATGGGGTATATAATTTATATAGTCACGATTTTTTATTTTCTGAGACTGGCGAGGATAGAGTGTGGGGGGGGGGGGTTAGGTTAGGGTATATTGCCTCCTATAAGTATTTCTTTGGTTCAACAGTATATCCTGAAGCCGTTTCCTTGAAGTCCAGAGGATTACAACATCAAAACGAAAAAAATGGGATGAAAGTGGAACTACTTAAAACTCATTAGATGTTTTACTGAAAATTTACCTCAGAAAAACCCCACAGCAGATTTGAATTATGAGTATCATGCTATTTATCAAATAGAATGATTGAATTCATATCTGAAAAGATGACAGGCTGACGAAAAGTATTGGCAAATACAAACGTGCATCGTCACTTTTCTTGAAAAACAGAAAGCCTAAAAGATGATAAGCAAGTTATTACTCACAGAGCTGGGGAAATAGTTGATTGAGACAATGAAGCTTTGGGCCTGTTTTATGGCCATAAACATGATAGATTATTATGATAAAGTTTTACATAAGTATTTAGCGATTTTGCTATGTCGAATATGACACCATTTCACTGCGCGGTCACAAAATAGGCGGTAAGAGGTCATATTTTTTTGTTGGTGTCCCAAAATTAATTGAGGGGGGGGGGTCCTACAATACACAACAATTGAACTTTTTTTTTTTTTTGGGGGGGGGGGTTCGACCACAACCCCCCCCCCCCCCCTGCGTACGCGCCTGTGCAGGTCAATGTTCTTGTTCTACTCTGACATCACTATTTTAATAAAATATCAGCTCCCATGCTCCCATGAGAGAATGACCAGCAAGGAAACTGCAAACTTTTGGAGAGTTTTTTTCCTTGCTATATTTCAACTGGCTGAACTTGGAGTTTTGAATATATAGGATTATCAGCTAATGTTTGTTGGGTGTCACTTTCCTTCAAAGTTTATTCGTACTATTTGGACATTATCCGATTTCCTCGATCCAATATTCATCAATGAATATAAAATACATAACATAACAGGAAGATGAAAAAAGAACTGGGAAACTGGTATACGATTGCGAACCTCATAGGCCCGAATTCACAACAGTGGTACAAAGAGGGATTGTACCATGGGTGTGGTACAAAACCCCCCTCGGAGGTTTAAACCTCTGATTTTGGTATTCACAAAGCAAGTTTAAACCCCCGGGGGGTTTAACTACGTCATAATTTGGTCTAGATTTTGTACTACCCTTAGGTGTGGTACAATCAGTGGTACAATCCCCCGCGCGTGCGCAAACACCACCTCGTCTGCTCTTCTTGAAATTGGCGCTGAAATTGTTGAACAAAAATCACAGACGACATTATTGAAATTTTATGTCAATCATATCGTGTGCGGCAGAATTGAAAACACGAATCGTAAGTAAATCGATGTATTTCCGTCGGTAACATTCATTTACTAGTTATCAAATGTGTTTGTTCAATTTATTTCTCGTTCATTTGATGAATATATAAATTCCACTCGTAATCAGACCTGCCACTGTTGTTTTCCACTTGGGTTTTATCGCAAGAGTTGTTTTTATACAGTCCCATTTGTTCATTTTTGTGTTGGCTGAGCCGTTATTTTCGGCCGGCCCAGTGCAGCGCCGCGCCCGACACATGACATAGCTGCCTGCGCTGCATTACTATCCTGGCGCTGGCTGTGTATAATTAAAACCTGTTTTATTATCGATTCTCAACATTTCAAACACAACTGTACAAAACTAAACTGATTTCACTCAAAATCGGTACTTTAGTGATAATTGAATGCACCTAAATAGCAGTAAAATACAAGTTTTTCAACTCACCAACAAATGTTAGAAAGAATAGAAAAATTAAAATCGTGAGTCTACGAGTACAACTAGGCCTAGGGTCTAGATCTCATGATCTAGCCTAGATCTAGGTCTAGACCACTGTCAAACTTAGAAAATCTACTTACAAGTTACAGCCGGTCGCATCGGCATGATTGTGTGCATTTGACAGGGCTGTCAACTTTGGGGAACTGCTTCGAGGGAGATCATTCATGCAATTTTTTGGGGGCTTAACAAAATTTAAAACAGGGAAGGGGGGGGGTGTTGAGTAAGAAAAATCAAAGTGCTCACTACCCCCCCCCCCCCCCCATATGATACGAGTAGGCCTACGCTGGTTCATTTTACACGTTTGGTGTGGTGGCGGGAGTTTCCCGCTACAACTTACGACTGCTGCCGGTGGCCGTGGGACAGCAGGACCCTAGAGTCTATGCTTTCATTTGCTGGTGTGTGCCCACTCAGGCGGGGGCCTAGTGACTAGATAGTAGACCTAATCTAGGTCTAGATAGATCTAGACCTAGTAATCTAGTCCTCGACCTCCCACTTGTTTCTTCTTCCTCCTTTATTCGGAGATCACTCACGATTCCCGGATTTTAACTCTCGTAGATCTATTCTATGAATCAAGTTCGCGTAGCCGTAGATCTAGTCTAGGGCCCGGGGTCTAGTCTACCAGACTAGATCTAGCATTTGATCAACGCGAAAGTGATTCATAGAATATGAGAGTTAAAATCTGGGAATACCGAGTGATCTATGAATAATGGAGTAGGCCTAGTCTAGTAGGCCCCAGACTAGTAGATCTAGAAATGAAGACCTGGAAATTGGAATAGTCTAGACTCTAGTCATGTGTAGAATCTATTCTAGATCTAGACTCTATTCTAGTCTCTACTCACATAGGTCTAGACTAGATCTAGTCTAGATCTACTTCCTAGTAATAATCATTGCTTAATCAGTGCTGCATGGTATGGAAAGAAATGTTGACTTCAAATTATCAGGAGTGGTGGGAGGGGGGGTGGAACTTACTGGAAGCCAATAAGGCAATAGTAGTAGATCTAGTACCCCGCTCTAGACTAGTCTTAAGTCTAAGAACTCCCAAAATACCGGCTTGATCTAGTGACCTAGTTGGGGCTACCGTAATTGAATTGTTTTTCCTATGCAGAGCTCCCTGGAGTTAGGCGGCAGGGTGAGTCGTCTGGCAAGGTTGCGATTTTGTTTTTCTTGAACAGTAGATTCTAGACTAGATCTAGTCTAGTCTAGATCTAGAGAGTAGAGTCTAGAATCTATACGATCTAGATCTATAGACTTTGGTTAGTTAATTTGCTTGTGTTTTAGTTTTACTTCAATGGTAATGTATGAAATAAATGCATTTTTTTTAATATAGATGTTGCCTTTAGTAATTCAGACTCCTAACAATTTCATTTCATTATTGTTCCACAGACAGTAAACAACTGCTGAACAAGAAAGAAACATGGCCTATCTCCATCACCTTCCCTGCATCCAGAGAGTGAGAGAGGTAGGATTAAATTGTTTTTTTCTTCTTCTATTGAATCGTCAATAACTTGTTCAATTTAAATGTTTAAAATTAAGAATAAATTAAGGCCGGGTAGGCCTACGTCTATCTAAATTGATAAATCTAGTGATTTTTAGGTTTTAAGAGACACAAGGACTGTCCATGAATGTTGTTACGCATAGGTCTACCACCAAGTACCAGTACCCATTAGGCCTAGATCTAGATCTACTTCCTTTTTCTTTGCAAATACCTATTTGAGTAAGACTTTAAAAAAAAAAAAAAATAATAATAATTTACATCTTGCTGATGAAATTTGAACTTTCATATTCTACAAATCAAGTTTGAGTAGTATGAAGACCTGGAATAGACATGTGTAGAATCTACATGATGGCATTGCTGAGATTGTTGACGGAATATCTTTCATGATTCACTGTTTTGCCATGGTTTAAAAAGAAATGTTGACTTCAAATGATCTAGAGTGAGGGGGGGGGGGGGGGGGGTTGGAAGCCAATACCCAGCTCTAAGAACTCCCAAAATACCCTGACCTACTGGTAGTTAGTGCCAATTGGGAAATCAATCCTACGGTACGGAAGAGTAGGAAAGATAGCGACATGTATATAATGAAAATCATTCTTTAGACATGCACTTTTTTATTGAATATTTCAACTTGTCTCATCAAACTATATCTATCTTTTCCATACAGATACTTGAGCCGAGACCTCAGTGAGGTCTGAGAGACGTACAAATCCATTTGAATTGTACGCGGATGAAGCGTTTCAAGTGCGTAACGTAACGTTTCTCAATGGAGACGGTAATCTACCTCATCAACGTGCTTGAAGAGGAACATGGAGAGGAATGATCCACTACCTGTTTATCTCCAGGTTTTGACGGCTCTTTGTTTCTATGCCGTTGGTGAGTTTTGTTTTGTTTTCTTAAACTAAATTTGTGTATAAATGTACACTGTTTTTATAGGGTTCGTACAGGTCATTGAAAATTGAACAGCAGCCTGAACTTGACTTTAAAAAATATACATTTTTAATTATTAAACAAGAAAATCAACCAACAATAATGATAAGAGAATGATGATAATAAAATAATGTACAAAGGAACATTGAAATGAAAAAAGACTACCGGTATAATAAAAGTATTTGTTATTCAATTATGCCAGAATGATATTCAGCCATTACTAACTTCATTACATTCTTGTTCCTTGTTTTGACTTCCACAGAAGGTGGAGAATATGTCTGACCAAAAGATGTGTATGTGCTGAATGATGCTGCTGACATTGCTATGGGAGGGTGGCAGGGTGCAGATGGCACTGTACATTGAAAGGTAAGATTTAGTTTGCTTTCACTATCAACTTTTTATGCCTCCGTTACGAAGTAGCCGGAGGCATTATGTTTTTGGGTTGTCCGTCCGTCCGTACGTACGTACGTACGTACGTCCGTACGTCCCATTCTCGTGATCGCGTTATCTAAAGAACCGATTGATGGATTCCTGCCAAATTTTGTTCATGTATGTATCTTACAGAGCCGGTGAACTGATTAGATTTTGGGGTTACGTGGTCAAAGGTCAAAGGTCACAGGGCTCATTATGTATGCAAAAACAGCTCGTGATCGCGTTATCTGAAGAACCGATTGATAGATTCCTGCCAAAATTTGGTCATGTATGTATCTTACAGAGCCGATGAACTGATTAGATTTTGGGGTCACGAGGTCAAAGGTCAAAGGTAACAGGGCTCATTATGTATGCAAAAATAGCTTGTGATCGCGTTATCTAAAGAACCGATCGATGGATTCCTGGTGTATGTAACTTGCAGAGCCGATGAACTTATTCGATTTTGGGGTCATGAGGTCAAGGTCAAAGGTCATGCGGCTCATTATGTATGCAAAAACAGCTTGTGATCGCAATATCATTAGAACAGACTGATGGATTCCTGCCAAACTTAGATCATCTATGTATCTTGCAGAGCCAATGAACTGAGTCGATTCTTGGGTCATGAGGTCATAGGTCAAAGGTCATGGGCTCATTATGTATGCAAAAATAGCTTGAGAACGCATTCTCATTAGAACTGACAGATGGATTACTATTTAACTCTGGACATCTTGCAGAGCCAATGAACTGAGTAGATTTTAGGGTCATGAGGTCAAAGATCAAAGGGTCATATATGTACATGAGAAATTGCTTGTAATCACAATATTCTGAGAACCTGTTAATGGATTACAATTGAACTTGAATTTGAAAAATTTCTTCTGTTTGGGTTTGTAAAATTGCTCTATGACGGAGGCATCATTTCGACTGCGCGCAGTTGAAGTTCCATCTAGTTAATCATTATTCTTGCTTATGCTTGTTTTTATATCTCAATATTATGGTTCAGTTACTTTTCTGACAAAATGTCCCATAAATGTTTTTAATTCATTGCATTGATGTTACTGTCCCGTTGCCTTGCTCAATCTATAGCTTTCTCCCTCTCTTTATGTTATTGTTTCTCTTTCTTGCTCACTTGTTCAGCAATACATCCCTGTGGCTGTCACAGAAAATTAAATGACAGCAATTTATGCTTAAGGTACTGTTATATAATTATTTATGCCTCTTCATCGGGTATAATGTGAGGTGTAATAATGGAGCAATTCAACAAATAATTTTTCAAAGTGATATCTTTCAGCAAGGTCTTAGACTTCAGGATATATTGATGGAGGAAAAAAGGAAGTTAATTAAATACATTTGTTCTTCCTTTTAGTTACATGGATTCCAAGAAAGAAGGTGAAGATAGAAATCAGATGCATCTCCTGCCCATTGGCAAGTTAATGACAGCCCTTATAGGTGAAGAACGTGGAGAAGAAACTGGATGGTTTTCTCATGAATTCCACGAGATTCTGGATGTTTTCAGAAATAAAAATACCTTTAAGCCTTAATGTGCTACTGATGAACTGACAGAATGTCATTTGTCATTTTACTGCACCTCTTTTCCTCTCCCCCTCTTTTTGGGTGTGGGAATGTCAACAATTTATTATTAAACTGCCGTACCTTAACAAATCGCTTAATTATACACTTCAAGTAAAATTTCATTCAGAAAACTTGACCCTTGTAATGCTATTCAGGAAGTTCATTTAGTTTTCATAGATCATTGTTTCCTTTACGTTTAACTGATGTCTGGAAATCGGCGTTTGTAAAAGTAAAATAAATGATAAAGTCTAATCCTTATTTGTGCATGATGTACTTTACTTGTCTATTTCAACTGACTCTAATTACACCCAAGTTTTACATGACATGAATCAAAACAAAAACGGGAGGGGGTGTCAGGCCCATGCTTCTCATGGATCTGCCACTGATTGATATGAGCCTTGTAATCAAAGTGCATAAATAGGGTGGCAGTTTTAAAAATCATTCAATATGACTGATCCCATTGTAATACCATTTGATTTATTTTACTGTGAATGAGAAAAATATATATTGTTTTATATCTATATAGCAAAGTGACAGAAATTTGAATTGAATAGAGATCTTTTGCAAATATCAAAGAGCTGATGCATGTAATGTTTATTGACTGTCTCATTATATTTGGTATGCTGATAAAAAACTTGAGAAAGAATGGATATTTTGACAATCCTGTTTGATGTAAAAGAAGACAGAGAATGAGCGTGAGAGAAACAAAATAAAGGAGTGAATGAGAGAGAGAAGGGGGGTGGGATACAATAACGAGAAATTGACATACAAATGTACACACAGGAAAGCAGAGGTTGAGGAAAAGGAGTGTGTACTCGTAACGTTTTAAATTTAGAGAGAGTGAGAGGAAGGAAGAAAAAGTATTGGGATAATCGTCGACCCCCCCCCCCCCCCTCGAAAAAAATAGCCCCCTGAAACCCCCCCCCCCCCCCCACGGACAATTACCTCCGTGGAAGCAAACATGGAATATTACCCCCACCCTTTAAAAAAAAAAAATGTTTTGTTGTTGTTGATTCTTTTTTTTTTTGGGGGGGGGGGAGATTGTCTTAGAACCAAAATAAAAATATGAGGAGAGAAAAAATAGGGTAGGCAAAATGGCCAATTTTTTTTCTTCCAAGTATACATGTGTGGCCTGCTTTTTCCTTAAGTTCCCTTTTATTTATTACAAATGCACTTTCCCTTTATGTGATTTGTCCTGTTTTAACTTTGTTTTTAAGTTTCTCTTGTTATTAAGAGTGCCCCTTTTTAGAAATTTGTTATGTGCCCACTGTTCTATATTTTTCTTACCTTATGTGCTTACATTTATGTGCCATTATTCCATTCATATACTCTCTCTCATCACAACACTTTGCTTGCCGCCCCCTTCAAAGTGATTTTATTCCTTCATGAATGCCCGCCCCCCCCCCCCTTCCCCCACGAAAAATAAATAAAGTAAAAAAATTAAAAAAAATAAATAAAAATACTCGCCATCAAACAAACACCATCGTTGAATCACATCATTGCCCTTTATCATCATTTTATAATTACTACCATGAGCTAGCTTACAATCTCATCCATTCATTTGTTTTGCTCCCCCCCCCCCATTAATCTTTTTTTTTCTTCAATTAAATTCTTTATTCTTGTTAAAAGACAAACTATACTGTACATACAAAATATATTTAACACAAATTTTAATGTCTAATCAATATGATTATGGTTTAATGAATGAAATCTACATTTTGTAAATGATGAGCATAGCAAATACCTTCAAGGGATACAATAACAATACTTGAAATTACACAAATGAAAGTACTTCTATTAAATTATCAACCATTTGTTAAAACTTTTGCAGCTTGATATCTGCCACTGTCTTTTCGAGGTACTTTTATGGAGATTAAAAGAGTAATACTTGGCACAAGGATTGCTGTTACTCAGATGGTTGTTAATCTAAAAGGTGATATACATTGTCATGTAAGGTCATGCTGTCAGTGAGAATGTGATTTTGTTTTAATACAATAATTTGTCTATATGAAATTAACCATCAATTCTCTTCTATCAGCTTTGACAAAAAAGTATTTAAGGACAACATAAGTCAAAGTTCATATATTTCCTGCAGGAAAAAAAAAATCTGTTTTCACTGCAATCAGAATGTTATGTTGTTTCTTTTGTAATTGTTATTGTGTAATTGCTACATAGCACTTTAAGCATCAACATGTAATTATCGATACATAGTCATGCAAGAAGTGCCTCCAGGAAGAGTTCCATATAGGTCATCAAATTGGTTTACTGCTCAAATTATCTTTGAAATTTCCAATTTGATATTTTTAGAATTATTGCCATGAACAGAATTATCTATGTAATGTGAGTTTGGTATTAACCTCCATGACAGAATCATAATTTGTAAGATTTAAAATGAAATTTCTAGAAAGGGCAGGCCTAAATTACAGAACTATGGATTATGACTTTGGTTTGATCCTCTAACTGTAACTAGTTCTTTTCTTTTTTCTGCAAGATTCTAAGATTCTGTTTAAAATACAGGAAATCTTGGAAATATCATTGACAATTTTACTTCCTTTACAATATTTTATGTAAACATTTTATCAAACCAAATATCTCATACTCGATGGCAACATTTTAGAACCTTAACTAGAGCATTTTCATTAGCTTCAGAGGAATCTTATATTAAAAGAAGTGGTGTTTGTAAAAGAAAGCAACCAGTCCATGATACCAAGATCTGTATCTCGTGATTGTGGTCCCTCTTTCCTAAAGCTGGAAAAGGGAGCTTCTATCTGTTGGCCGGTTGATGTTCCATATGAAGCATCACGTTGCAGGTAATTCAGGGTCTGCAGTCTAGAATCAGAATTTAAAGTTATGTAATAAATGAATCAATTAATAATTACAAGTGTAATTTTTTAATCTATCTAAAATTTTCGTATTTATGATGTTTTCAAATACTTTGATTGCAAAATAAATAAAGTAGAAGAATAAAAAGTATTCTTCAAAAGATTTGAGACAAAAGCAATTTTAGTTACAAAAGATAAATAATTAATTTGTTTACTTTTGAAGAAATGAATTATTTCATAACCATTTTTGTACGTTTTATACAACAGACTAGGTGAGATGGATATTAGACTTCTTACAAGAATTATGAAAAATGCACTGACTTATGTTTTTATTTGTAATAACTGCTGTACGGGTATGACAACAATGGCAGGCACAGAACATACTGATAAGATAAGTTATGGAAATTACTGATGGGATAAATTATGGAAATTAATAATGCTTACCTTTTCAACTTGATCTATAGCTTTACGCCCAGACATTGAGCTTGAGTACATTCTGCATAATTATCCAAAACCTTTCCTTGAGGCTAAGGTAGGATGAGAAGTCCAAGACTGTAGTGTAGAGACATGGCAGGAAAGAACTTTCGAGTCTTCTACTAAAGGTCTATTCGGTAGATAGGACTGGAGGTCCACTCCATCTTTCAGTCCGACTCTGTCAAAAGAAAAATGAAATTAAGAAAATATAATAATAGAGCTCAATAGTTTTAATACACGTGCCTATGGCTCAAGCACGGATCCAGGGGGGGGGGGGGAAGCACATTTTTTTTGGGGGCCCTTGAAAATTTGCACCACCCCCCCCCCCCCTTGAGCGCCAGGGAGGGGGGGGGCCATCTCCCCCAAAAGGTAAAATTTACATGTTTTTGCACATTTTTTTTCCAGGGTGGGGGGCCGGCCCCCCCCCCCCCCCTAGATCCGCCACTGCTACGGCTACTACTGATACAAATTATACATCTAGTCTAGAATCCAACTTGTTACTGTTAGGTACAGACTAGACCGAAAATTTCTTTCGTTCGTTAGCCTGTTATTTGGGAGCCGACCCTACCCATATTAAAAAAGGCTAACAAACAAAAGAGACAGAAATTTTCGGTCTAGGTACCGACTAGACCAAATTTTCCGTCTCTTTCGTTCGTTAGCCTACCCCAATAAGAGGCTAACGAACGAAAGAGACGGAAAATTCGGACTAGGTACCGACAAGACCTAACTCCTTAATTTAGATCTTACAAAATACTGTAGTCTAGACCTAAATTCTAGGTCCACATCTATGACTAGTCCTGCAGAATAGAGCTGCAGTAGGCTAGAGACTACTGAGTAGGTCTACATCTACCCTAGATCTATCAATTATGTAGACTAGACTCTGAATCTACCTCTACTATCTAGGTCAGATTTAAACAAGACAAGGGCCAAGGTAAAAGGAAGGGATACCACTATTACAACGACATACTGCATACCCGGCAAAATGCCAGAAATTGAAGTAGTCTAGACAGAGGTGATGATAACAAGATCATCTATTCCAAGCCCAATTCCAAATCTACAACAAGCACAAGACCCGTGCAACGTGATAATTCCTACGGCCGTGGTGGACCTATATTGTTATCAACTGCAAAAATAAACTAAATTAATGAATTTGTACCTGTCCTAACCGAATAGTAAACATCGGCAAAAAAAAAATAAGTTGGACCTAGATCTAGATCTACATGAATTTATATGGATGGGACTGAAATGAATGAACCGGTGCAATTCGTCCAACTTTAGCCCAGTTGAGGAGTGTGTGAATTGATATTTATCTAAAATATCGTTCGGTTAAACAAAGTGTACTTCCAAAAAAAATGAGAGGGACATTTTTCTTCTTCCAAGATAACATATTTTTTTATCAACAGAATTAATATTTTCAAAGAAAAACGTAATTTACTTACCTTTCAAACCTCTCTTGGCAGTCTTGCCCTTTTTGTAGACAGACGTTCAGCGATGCCATTTATTTTGTGATCGTATTACCCCCAAATTGACTAGCATTGATTGTATGTAGAGCCCTACAAATCTCATTTAGCTTAAAATCGATTCGATGAAACACTTCACAATTATCGGTTTTAAGCTAAAAGCTGATTCGGCCTTAAAATAGATTTTTAGTATCGTAATTTTAGTTGATGAAACACCCGCCCCAGGCCTCCATTTTGGATGTAGCAGACAGTATCTGATCTACTGAGCATGCGCAGTAGAAAGAAACCGCGGTTTAACCACGGTTTCTTTTGTACAACGGATTGTACCATAGTACAATTGGATTGTACCATGGTACAAATGAAACCATCGTTGGTGAATCAGAGAGAGGTTTAAACCCCCCGGGGGTTTAAACCATGGTTTCAAAAACCTAGGAGGGGGTTTAAACCCCCGGGGGGTTTTGTACCACTGTTGTGAATTCGGGCCTAGTTTCTGTTGGCCGATTTTCATGGGGCGAAATGAAATAGACAAGACCGTTAAGCAAGAGGATTTAGGGAGTATTTAACATTAATGATAATTTTTATTTGTTAAACTATTATTACTTGTTAAAATATTATAATCTATATAATTATATTATTTATAGAAGTATATATATTTTTTATCCTCAATATCATTTTAAAATGAGCGCAAGATCAGAACTGTGAGCTGTGCAGTGCCAGTGCAGTCGACAAGTTAACATGTTATGAACGAGCCTAAAAAAGTTCCCATAACAACAGAAACGCGAATGTTACCAAAATGCAGTGAAGCAATTTTATTTCTCTTATTTTTGCCGTATTCCCGTCAAGTTTTTATTTTGCAGAGATTGTGGTACTTTTCAGGAAGAATCATTATGTAGGCTAGACTGTTTTATCAAGGTAAATATGGGCCTTTATATACTAAATTGGGCCACATTCTTCCGTCAAATTTGATGACGTCGACTTGAGGCTGAATATTCGTGTGCGAGGTCACCGAGTCGAAGACTGTGAAGTCGGCCGGGCTGGTCCGGCTGCCAGTGCAGTCGTGATCGTGTCGGCTGGTTTGACTCTGACTTGACTCAGAGACTGGATTGTGAATGATAGTGTTTATAATATAAGCGGCGCTAGTTCTTCTGAACTAACGCCATATAAGCTGTTGATTCAGAGGTGACTGTGTCTCATGAACCTAGAATCTAGACAGAAATAATTATCTGCGAGGGAGTGGCGCGGTCTGGTGTGGTTGGGGGGGGGGGGGGGGGGGATTAGTCCATATTTAATTCTGAGTGGAAGAGTGAAGTTCTGTCTGAACTCTGACTGAGACAGGTCTGATGACGTGAATGATAAATTGAATGAAGAATTGAAATTTGATTTAAGAATTATTTGTTGAAACTTGAATGAATTGCATTGATTGATTGAATCATGATTCAGTTTTGTGACATTGTCATCGATCATTTGATAGAGTGTATTGTCTACTGATCAAAATTTATATTTTGGTTTTGATTTTTGTTTGTAATTTTAATCGATGTCCATGATCATATTAAAAGATCAATATACTTGTCGTCTATAATTGTTATTAATATTTAGTCCAACCTTTTCATTTTCTCTTCCCAGCATACCGATATTGTTCACTTACTTCCCCAACCCGTGACAAAGAGAGCATCATGATGGCTGCCCCTCTGCCAGCCATCCACAACACAAGGGGGCACTCCCCTATCATTGACCCAGTCATGCAGCACAGGATCCCTAGTCCACCCAATAAGATGAGGCCATCGGAGCAGTACACAAAGCCAAAGTACAGAATGCAAGGCAGAAGAGACAGGCAGCACTCGTTAAAAAATGGATCTGGCAAAAACAAAAGTCCACAGATGAGCAAAATTGAGGCCCAAAAGTAAGTATCTGAGTGTCCATTACAATTCCTAGATACCCTAAAACCAGAATCTTGCACATGCACGAAACGTTGTCCACATTTGCAAAATTGTCTTGCCACATTAATGGCTATCATTTACAGTTCACAGAGTTATAAGTATGATAATAATAAACAATATTGTAAAGCAATGTGTTCTTGCAGTTTGTACTGATGTGTCCCTGAAATGTCCCTTATAAAGTTCTCCAAGGCCTGCATCCCTACATGTAGATAATATTTTCAACAATTAATATTGCAATTAAGGTATCGTCATTGAAAAGAGACGTTTAAAGCTTTCAAATGTTGTTAATATCTAAATGAATTGAACTTAAAAGTCGTCTTGACTCTATTTGTTTAAATGTGAGAACCTTAATACTCCCCCCCCCCCCTAAGATTAAATGATCTAAAAGACCTGCCGTGTTAAAAAAAAATTATTTACTCTTACAGAAAAGATACTGGTTTTAATGTTCTTTACTTTTCATAGGTGGGTATATTGCTTGCAAATACCGTATAATGATATGATTCATTTGTTCTCTGTCTTACAGATATCGCAATACATTCTTTCACAACCTGTGCTTAGAGGTGCTTCAGCAAGGTTTCCATCGCTCCTTCTCAGAAATCTTCTACCTCATCAAGCACCAGCAGAAGATTGTTGAGGATGCAGGAGCGGACTCTTTGCTCCAGGATCGTTCCATCCTGGCGGACCAGCATGAGAAGCTCAGGCAAATGAAACACCATCTCACTGAGTCTGAACTTGCCTTAAGACAAGGTAAGGCCTCATTCACACTTGACATTACGAACAGCCCCTCCACCCACTCCCATCAAAAACATACAAACAGAAAAAAAAACTCAGTCAAAATTTAATCTATTTCATGTGAATGAGTGGCAAGTGGGTTTGAGAAGAAAAAAAAAAATCACCTTTGCATATGTGTCTAATAAGATATAGAAATTAAGTGCACTTATTTTTTGACAGTTTACCCTGTAAAGTTTTAATTGAGACTCTTACATGTTGAATTCTATTGCAGGATATGGATCCATATATATAAAATTGTCCAGCTCATGAAAAATGTAGCCAGTACTTGGCAATGTAATCAATTAGTTATTTTGACTAATCTAATTTAATTTAAAAATTACTTGAAATTTGGCCTTTTCTTTTATCTCTGGATTTTTATTTATTTAAATCAATTATAAATGATTACCACACCTTCCTTGGAGAATCTTGAAGATAAAGTCTTGTTGCAAATGTAAGAAAGCTTTCATTTCCAATGTTATCTTCAAATTTGAAGTATAGAAGAACATATTGGACCTTCCTGATTTGCTTTGTATTATCATTATAAGATTGATTTGTATCATAGTCATTTACAAATGAAATGCAGAGTCTCATTATCATAAGACTTGAAGTCTCTGGAATAAATCCTTTAGATTGAAATTTGATGATGTACATGTATTATTGACATATCTTGCTATCAATTATTTTCCCCCCTCTCATCATCTTGCAGATAATATGTCCAAAGTCTTTGAAGAGAGGGAAAAATTAGCGAAGTATTTCTTGGATGAGAACGACCTGTGGCTAGCAGATCATTTCTTTCAATCTTGTCTCGAGACTGCCACAAGGGTTGTCGAGGGTGGAGATAGGAAAGAGGCAGAGGCACACTGTAACATAGGTCTAGGCTTCGAAAGAAGGAGTAAGTTTTGTTTAAAAGAACAGTGTTTTTTTTTATTGTGTTTTATCTGATAATGTACAGTTAAATCTGTATAATTTGGGACCGCAAGAAATGGTTGAACTTACGCAGTTTACATGTAAATAACAGTATATCTTGCATAATTTGGTCCAAGTTTTTTATTTTTGACTTGTGCGACTTTGAGTTATGCAAGAGCTGTAGTTCATGAGGTGGACATTTAAACTGATGGCTGATCATAATTTCTGTCGGAAGAGTTTTCTTTATTTATTTGGTTTTAATGATGAACAATTTTGGCCTATATTTTAAAGCTCATTATCAAGTGTTATTGATAGGTAGAGGTCATTTGCATTTTATAAAACCCATGTCCATTCTTCAATATATTTTTTGAAAGAAAACAAGAAATATCACAGTTGCAACTTTGTTGGTTGTCTTATATAGTGTGTGGAATAGATAAGATCATAGATGAGAAAGTATTCTATATATCAAATTAATTCTAAGTTCAATCAGATGCTTTTATGAGGCTATATACATTGTGTACGAAGTGGATACCTTGTAGGGTTATTCCTAGAAGTGCACTGCAAACTGTTGCTAGAGATAATACTTGTCCATTGCTCTATGGACGCGCATAGAGATATTATACTGTACCGGTAATCTGATATGCTCTGAACAAGAATGGAATATTATTATCTTGTCTCGTGATGTATTTCAGGAGAGTTCTCGACAGCTGCTGATCATTTTGAGAACTTCTACACGTTAACATCATCCAAGGATTGGATGACCAAGGAGAAGCAACTGCTTCACTCTGAGGCCTGTGAACATCTGCGACGCCTCTACACAGCCACGGCAGAGAGCTTCCAGAGTGAATACAATACTGACATCAAAGAAGCCATCAACTATCTATTGAAAGCCTATGAAATGGCCAAAGAAAGTAAGCAAATGCTTCAAGCAAAAGTCTAGTCTAATCAAATGTTGCTTTTGTTACCATTAAGCTAGGAAGGAACTAAAACCTAAAGCTTTCAGAGAAAGTTTTGGAAAAATTGATTTGTAAAAGTTATGTTTGTTTTAATGTCACAGAGATTATGTTCTTTGAGAGAGACTTGTTGGCATCTTGGTCATGTGTCTCTGATGTAATAGTCTCACTAGCAAATTTTGTTCATTTGAAATCTGAAAATACTTGTAAGAATTTAAAGAGAGAACAAATCATTGGTAGATATGCATTGTTAACTAGGTAAATAAAGCAAAACTTATTATCTTACGGGCACACATACATGTTGCATGGCATTAAACTTATTTTCTAAGTTAGTAGGGGAAAGGTATATTAGGATTACACAGCGATAGGTCAACTTCATTGTAATATCTAAACTCCCCATCAATTTATGGACAAGGAATGTGCATTTAATTCATGAGGTCAAAACTTGCTGTTATTCAGTATTGTATCTGACAGAAAGGCACAATCACAAGATTTATTTTTCTTGTCTGTTTTGTGATTAAAGGATGAATTAAGAAAGAATCTATCATCTGGTACCAAAATGAGGTGTTTTTTTTTTTAAAATCCCAATAGCCAAATCTATAATTGCTGCTCTCTCTATTTTTTCCAGGTAAAGATGGGCGGAAAGAAGGAGAGGCTAGCTACAGGTTAGGACAAGCATATGAGACGTCAGGTGACAGTGAGACTGCTTTGATGGTAAATGTATAAGGATCTCTTGATAAATATTGAACTGTTTTAACCATGCCCCCAAAGTTCTGCTATTAGAGAATAATAGGAAGCTCTAGAATGCCACAGTCACTCCTTCTGTCCACCATACCAACTCTAAACTGACCAATAATAAAGACAATTTAGCCATTCAGGGTGATGTAATTTTTGGTAGGTCTATTCCTTGTCTGGTGTCAGTCTAGTTGGTTTGAGTAGGGTATAAATAAAATGTGTTGAATCTGATTCATGAAAAGCTTGATCTATGACAGATATATGGGGTAATTGAAATGGATATCATATATGGAGAAACACAGCATGTAATGTTAGATTGATAAAATAATTGCATATCTATTGTATCAATGATAATGTTATTTGGATTCGATCAAATGCTTCAGGGAATGAAGATCATTATTGCATACATTCTTTATATCTGACAGGTGCTTGACATATTTTTATAAAAATTGTGTTTTTGTTTTGATTTATGAACAAGACAAAAGAGAGATGTTTTGAAATATGTTTTTCTCTTTGTAGTACTTACAAGGCTTCATGGACATCTGCAAGAGATTTAATGACCAACCTGGAATGGGAAAAGCTTGTGAAGCTATTGCTAAATCATATGAGAGGTAAGTGAATCCAGTCAGCACAAACCCAGTCTCAAATATTAATTTTAAAATGGCATATTTGAAAAAAGCCTGTTTCTGATTCTTGGTTCACATGACAGATCAGTGTTGTATTATTGAAATAATTATTGATTTAAAAAACCCTTTGTTCTGGTGAAAAAAAGTTTTAATTATTGTCATTAAGAATAAGTTTTATTTCCATGGATTATGCTCGGATATGATTTGTTTTGATGCCTCTTTAGATGATGTACGTATGCTTCAATTATGACAATTGCTCTGCTGCCAATCTTAGTTGTGAAATGTCTAACTTCATCCCTGGATCAAACACTATATTTAATTTTCCTTGAACCTTTCTATAAACCCAATCCAAGCTCTATTTCTATATATTTGATCAAATACAGCCCAGAGTAAATATTGTCAGGGAGAACGTTGAATCATTGCCTTGATACCACCTACTTGTAGTAACATGTAATTTATCTTGTTTGACAGACAAGGAAAGCGAGATGAAGCAGTGACATATCTAGAGATGTTTGTGGAGATTGCTGAGAAGAATAACGAGGAGAAGGCTCTAAGTCAAGCTTGTAGCTGTCTAGGTGCCATCTATAACTCACTGGTAAGACATTCCTTTGTTTTCTGAAGGGCATTCAGTAACATTCTAACACCAACAATACCTTGTTGCATCTGCATTGTTGTTGTTGTAAAGGCTATACATTTTGCAATATTCAGAGAGATATGAACTTATCAAACCTTGTATAAATAGGCAGTGATCAGTGAGTCATAATTAGGAAATAATTTTTTCTGAAAGTATGGTTCCCACTGTAAGTGAGATTTTCAATGAATAGCATCCAATTTGCTTCTTGTATCCATTAATGTATAAACTGATATATTTCAGAATAAAAAGTTGAATTTCAAAGGTCATGGAATGTTGTAAGAATAGGTTGTAATAGGATTTCAATAAATAATGTTCCAAGGAAACCTCAGTGAACCCATTAAACTTTGCTAAAGCTTATAAATAAAATACAAACAGAGATTGTATTGTTTGGAGGTACTCATATAAGTTGTTTTATTGTAATAAGGCAGAAGCCTTGGTTGAAAGTTTTTCAAGTTACTCATTTATGTTTATATATGACAGTGTTCCAAATTACAGCTTCTAAAATCATCTCTATGTCTTTCTTCTTGCTGCCTACCAGGGTGAATACGAGAAAGCATCTCATTACTTTGGGAAAGCCTATACTATGGCCCGAAGCCTGGGTGATCCTGAAACAGTGGAAGAAGCAAGAACCCAGTTTGGGATTTCCAGCGCTCACAAAGCACTGACATCCTTTGTATCCGTGGTCGAGAATCCGTCCAGGAAGATCATGGCTCAACTGATGAATTGGAAGGATGTGAGGAATGATGCCTTCGTTGTTGCACTCGCTTCATCAGAGGAAGGTTAGTCAAGAAACTTTCCTCAACTTTATGTTTGAAGGGGTTCCTGAAGATCGGAAGGCTTGGAGAAGAGCCATAAGGTTGAATATTTATAGTTGTTACCATTTACAAATCTTTAATATATTTTAGACCCTAAACCATCATTCTATTATACAAATGATGCACAGATTTGAGTGCGTCGCTAGAAATTGTGTGCACAAGGTACCTTTGAATGGTTTTAGACTAAATTCACGGACCCACGAATTAAACCTGTGCATCATCTGTTTTATAAAATGGGGCCCCAAAAATCGTCAAAAATACAAAAATCTGTTATTTTACAGATTTACTGGGTGCATGGCAAAATCATGCTTTCCGTTAATTACCGGACGCATGATTTTGCCATAGCCATGCATCCGGTAATTACCAGAAAGCATGAATTCATTAACTTATCATGAAATAATAAAAAGTAAAAATGAAAATTGTATTGCAATGGATGAAAACATAAGTAATTATTTACCTTCACATTACTCTATAAGAAATATATATACCGGTAACAAACAAAAATTATTGAAAAGAAAACATTTTTTTTTTTTAATTATGAGAATTATAAAGAAAACACAAGAAAAACAACAAATTATGAGAAATATAAAGAAAACACAAGAAAAACAAATAATTATAACAATTACATTTTTTTAAATAGAAGAAACAACAAATTATCAATAAAAAAGAGAAGAAGGGATATCAGTGGTATCTCTTCCCAATAGCATGTGCATCCGGTAAAATTATCTACACAGTAATTGACATATCAGATTGCAGGGATTCCTCTACCCATCCTATAAATGTAGTTAACTTATGTTGTTTTATATAAGGAATATTGAATAGAATGAACGCATTATTTTGTTATATCCCCATCATTCATTTTTTTTCCAACTCTTGTCTATTCTCTTATTTCAGATGATGCACACTGACAGTAACTAATGCTCAAATGAAGTTAGTAGAATCTCTGCTTTCCTTCAGTGAATCATCATTCAAGTGCGAGACTGGAAGACATGATTTCACAGGGGATCTGCCGTCCATGTATACATTACAGGTGTAAATAAAGAATATTGTAAATACAGTTCGAATATTTTTTTCTATTTCAATGTCTATCCAGGACACCATTTACTTGGAGCAAATTCAAAATACCTGCAACAAGGTTCTGTTTGAAAAGGAAAAACAGGCACATGGATGCCCAAACTTTAAGCAATTGAACCGGTAAGGAACCTAAAAACCTCAATTCATACCCCCTTGTGTCTTATTATTAATATGCTGGTATTGTGGTATCGCCATCAGCATTACTTAATTTAGTACCAATTCAAGTCCATATGATTTCATTTTGAAAAAAGTAACATTTGTATTCTTTTGGAGTATAAGAATTTTGGAAGTTTGGAAATTTGGTCACATGTACTGCCACTGTAGCCTTTCTCAATGGAAATAACGCATACCGGATGTTGCACATTTTTAACATTTATCAATGTGAATTGTAAAATGTTAAAATGTAAATGTACATTGGGTGTTGTATGCATAGGTAGGTGGTATGTTACTGTGTCAGGCCTTCGTCTAATTTTTTCATTTTGATGTTTTCACTTTTGTGGGATTTGTAGGATTCCATTCAAAACTTGTTGAAGCTTAATAACACCCAAAATCGAACAAGAAATTGATTAAAAGTTGTGCTTCTATCAAGGAACCGACTTTAGTAGCCAAATTGCTTTTCTATACATATTGTCGGTGCCTATTTTCTCTATAGAGGAAAGAAACAATGTCCACTGTTATTTGATGGTGTTATTCTCAAAATTAACTGAATTTTTATTGTAGGAACATAAATTGTCGCATCAAATCGAATAATGAACTGTCATGGTTGATAACTTGTGCATATAGTTGGCTGTGTATGTGGAAGCTAGTTCCATATGTGAATGCCAATGAAAAGATACAAGATTAATTAAGGTATTGTTAATAAACCTTTTTAGTGAAATAAAAAGATGACATTATTTTATTTCAGAATACCACCCTAGTTGACAGCAACATATTTTATGCTTGACTCTATTTCAATTTCAATTTCAGTATGTATCACAAAACTTAATATTGGCTTAATTATGGTAAAATCTAATCTACAAGATATGTTCAGAGTATGCATTCATTCTACAAAACTGCTGGAAAAAATATGTAAAACATAACTTCTTTTGTGAGAATGTATTTCAAATAATATATGTATTTGTATATATTTTATAAATGTGAATAAACTCTAAAAGAAACATGTATGAAATTTTTGTTGTATTGTGTATTACCTTAGAATGTATTTTTGTTTCCAAAGGATTTGCAAATTTTATATTATGAGGTGTAAAGTTTAATTATGCACCTGGTCATACTTATCGACAAAGAGACGTATTTTAATATACCATTTACTTGCAAGATATTAAAAATATAGAGTATTTGTAATGACTATGTTCGAAGTGCAATGGAGAAGAAAAACTGCAAGTACACAAAAATACACAAAAGATGAACAACAGTGTGAAAGTCAATCTACTGGAAAGCCGCTTTGAACAAATGAGTTTTGAGTTTTGGTGTACATGTAGATGGCATACAAAAATTATGACTTTTGTTGACCTCTCATTGCATATTATTCTGCTCTAGAAAAAGAAACTCAAATTAAGCATTTGGACTTAATCTTTGGGGATATCGCTTCTACAACAAAGATCTACGTACATGTAGTACATACAAATTACTCATTCCGGCCCTCCCCCCACCTTTTTGTTGTTGGTTCGTTTGCCTGCTCATTCTGTTTTTTCTCTTTCTCCTTCTCATTCCCTCTTTTTTTCTTCTTCTTCTTTCTCTCACACACACTCTCTTTTTTCCCCTTTCTCTCTCATTTGCTCTCTAATACTTTCTTTTTCTCTCTCTACTTCCCATGTATATTTTTTATAACTCTACATCCCATTCTACCAACTTTCCATATTTTGTTCTTCCTTTTTATTCCCTTTAAACTGACTTCTATCTCCCTTTCCCTCATATTTTCTTCTCTCTTCTTATCTTCCTTCAGTTCTATATTTATCTCTCTGTCTTTCTGCCCAAAGCTTTCTCTCCTATTCCTGTCAAATACACTCTCTAGCTTCACCTTTTTCTAAATGCCTCCTGTTTACAAATCAAATTCTGGAAACACTCTTTCACAACATAAATACTCAAAATCAGAAAATAGGTATTGATTTTACACAAGACATGGGTATTTATTGCAGGACAAGTCGACTTTAAAATTGTAATATCTTTATGAAATGAATGCATTTGGTATCTATTATAAAATGTATCCGTAAATTACGAGATTGTAATTAATTCTAACTGGACCAGCTATAGCATGTGATGGAGAAATATGCACTTAACATAGAAATTAGTAAAGTAACCAATAAAAAGTCATCTTCATAGTTCTATCTACCATGTAGGTTAAAATGTTGGTCATTATGATACCACAAGCTTTATACACAAGCTTCTATTATTTTCTCATGATTTATACGTGTACAAATTCATTAAAATAAAGTTAGTGCAGTACAATTAGCCCTCTAAGAATGGTAGATAGAGAAATTGTTTTTCCACAAGTCTATATTCCAATTGTGCAAGAAAACAAAGTTTCACACAAAACTATATATAACTGGGTTAAAAGGATATACGCATACATACACCATGAGCCATTTTTCTAGAAGAATGCATGCCAACATTTGAAGGTAATAACATATGCCGCATAGTGTGTATACAATATGCATGCGCACATTAATACACTTCAATTTACTCTCCTCATTCGATAATGCTCGTCAAATTAACTTTTGATAAAGTTTGGTTGTCACAGAACTTATTTTTCTATATGCCTGTTCTTCTTACAATTAATAAAAGTGATAAATTCATAGACTAACTTGACATAGATAGGAGATTACACATCTCAAGTAATACGGAATGGGGGGGGGGGGGGGGGATGGAGAAATTATTATAAAAAAGTGCCTGGAGAAATGGCCATGGGTATTACAAATGTTGGCATGCATGCTACGACAAAGCCCAGACCAGCTAAGGCATTGTCAAGAAAGAGGGCTGTTTCAGATCATCAAAAAAGTTAGGCATTTATTCCAATCTTCACCTTTTCTACTCCAGAGACAGTGGTTATTTGAATATATCTCAGATTACGAGAGTATGGTGAGAGATGGAACAGAGAGATATCTGTATATACTCCTATGATTGCTTAGATATGAAGTTGACACTTTTTACCAACTTCAGTTGTGGATGGAAAGTCTGTGCAGTGGACGGCAAAGCCCCCTAAAACAAGATGGCAGTATTTTATTGCCATTGATTACACTGTAAGTCAAATTTTACAGTATAATATCCAATATGTTAGAATTTGAACATCTGGAAGAATTTCACTTATGAGAATTGTTTAAAACCCTGTAGACACAGGACAGGTGCAAAGTTTATAGTATCTTTGGTCATGTAACACTCACTGGCCTTAATAAAAAAATGGTGTATTCCACTGATCTGATATATCACTGTCATAAAAATATAAGTTACTTTGAATAGAATTATTATATAAAATCTGCTTGAATATCAAAGATAAAGAGGAATTTATATTGCAACAAATGTATAACTTTAATTGATCTCACAAATATTTATATATATATATCATACCATAAGCATATATGACCTGTTCCTTCAAAAGCAATATCACTTCACAAATTATATCATCTTTGATGAGACTTTTGACCTAAAAAAAACATATTATCTAAAAATGTTCACAAAAAAAAAACTTTAAATTATCTTTATCAGAATACTGAATTGATTTGACTAATGAAGCAATAGAACAGAAGTATGACTTTTACATTATGTTAAACTCTTTTCTTAATTTCTTGGTTCCAGAAAAATTATCAAACACATGAGTTTCAAAATGTGAATAAACTTCAAATGAGATATGATGGCTGATAATGAATTGGAGAGGCATTCCATGATAGTTTAATGTGTACCTAGATGTATCACTTCATACCGACTTTAGTTAGAAATGTTGTGATATAAGGGGTAATTGGGGGGGGGGGGATTCGCAAAAATATAATTATTCTTGCAGTTGAAAATACTTTCTTTATTTTATTTGGATTTGAAAAAGGGCATGTTTTATTAAATAGTGAGAAATTTCATGATAAAGGGGTCATAAATATTTTCACAATATTTGCAAAGGAGGAATGTGAGTATATTTTTAATTAATACAATACTTTTTATCATTGTGAACTCGATAAGCCAAAAAATAATGTTATATTCAAAAGCTATCTTATTTCATGCAGAAAGGGGTCATATTTTGTAGAAAATGTTCTACAAAGTGTGAAACATTGGGGGTCTTATTAAAGGATCATTTCTGTGCAACACCTTTGAATATGAATTGACATGGCCTAGAATATACCTCATTATTGGGAGCTATAAAGATCTTGAAGAAACAGGTCAAAGAAAAACAGGACTAAACATTCTTAAGCCGACTACATTAGTGATACAATCAACTCTTTCTGGAGGAGCTAGCAACCGCTTTACTTGGAGTTGCCACTGAACGACGGCTGGTTGCCGATCTTGATGGCATCGAGGACACGCACAATGTCACCGCCCTTGGCATCCAGAAGACTGGTGAGCCAACCCCCCTCGTTGTCGAACCCCATGGCTCCCATCTGATTCAGAGCGGTCTGGTACTGGTAGGATGAATCTGAAGAAAGAGAGACAGAAAAAAATAATCTTAAATTTTTCTTGGTCACTATAAAGCATTCATCTCTCAACCTGAGCAATATACGAATAACCTTTGATGTAACATTAATTGGAGATTCTTCCACCGATGAGGCACTATGGATTATCACACCATGTGATATGTGATGTTACTCTGTTGACCTACGTACCCATATGATCCTGTAATCCAAAGCTAGTAGATGAGAGATAGCTATGACGAGTGCATTTTTGCACCCTTATTCAATGATCAATTTATGGTGCAAAGAAAATTTCTCTACCCTATAGAGATTGTCGGGGGGGGGGATTACTTGGGGCTCTACAAACAGACCTTAGAGTTGTCACAACTATTTCTCTTGTATTAGCTATGCTATGATCTCAAGAATTCCCTCTCCCTTCAGAATCAATTAATCGGAGCAAAGTAATTTCCTTACAGTACCCATCTACCTTAGGATCATCATTTTCAGAATAATAACATTACTTTTCTAATAAGTCTATCTAGGACTTGCCCTTCAGATTCTTAATTCTGTAACAACATACTAATTATGATTTGTCCGGTATTTGATTTAAAAAAGAAAAGGGTCTACTCCTATAGTCCTGCAAACAAAGCTTTTGTGAGTCGGTCAATGGAGGTGCACACCGTCTTATTTCTTGTTTGTTTGATCTTATGTTTGATCCTATGTTTGACCTTATGTATGTTTGATCTCACTCTTATTTTTATTATTATATATGCATTGTTTATTGAATAAAGAGCAGATGTATAAGTTGTGTGTTTATTATAAGTTTTGGTAAATAATGTTTTAGTCAGACTATGGTGCGCTTAGAGACACACATATTAAGCGCCTAATAAATATTGTATATTATTATTTAACATACCTTCCTGGGGATTCTGTGAGGGTGCGCTAGGTTTTCCTCCAGCATTCTCCAGCAAGGTCCAGTCAGCATCATCGCTCCCAGATGGGCTTTGATTGGGCGCTGCAGCTGATGCATTCTGGCTTGCATCTGCTCCATCTTTAACAGTAGTCTCCTGTAGATCATTAAGAGAGGAAATATATTAGACAGATGCATTCACGATGAGTTCCATGCATGATACCCAGAAACATAAAGGTATGTATGAATATTCCTTTTATCTTGCTCATGTATTGTCCTGAATTCACAAAGGAGGTTTATTTCCAATCGTGGTCTAAATGGTTTGAACCTCTACCCTGGACTAATATAAGCATAAATATGTGTACATATTCATAAGCTTCATAATAGCCATTAAACAGGAGGACATGCATATAAGATAAAGCTCCTTTGTGCATTCCAGTCGATGTATCAAGACAATGTCAGTAACCCACATTGCCTGTTTTATAAAGTGATACTGACATTTCTCTGTCTACAACACTATAATTTTAAGGCATATTTTATTCTTTATTTTTAGGTTACTTTACTTTTATTTAAGTGTTATCTACAATATGTTTCCACTTAAAGGCATCCACACCTCTTGAACAGATTCAATCATTCAAATACAATTATCACATAAATTTCATTTTCCTAAGAAATCATATAAATTCTGGAGAAAAAAACTTTATTGCATCCGACCAGAATTTGATTGGAGTGTGTATTTATCAAGTGTTACTACTGTGAATGTTTTGAATACATATTCAAGGTAATTATTCAAATCTTTCCAACTTAACTCTTAAAGAGACAAAAATTGGAAACAAACACCCACCATTGGCTCTGCAGTTCCTTCTGGTTGTTTCTGAGTGGCATCTTGCTCTGTGTTCTGTGTGCTTCCTCCAGCCTCTCCACTCTTCTCCTGGCTCCTTGCGGCTCCTGATGGAGCTGGCTCCGCCTCCTGGCCTACATCCATGGACGATGCCTGCTCGCATCCAGCCCACGTCTTGCGGCATCCACGATGACCTTTGCCCCCATGACGACGGCCGTGTTTGCCACGTCCATGTCCGCCGCCGCCACCGCCGCAGAAGTTTGGTTCTCCGGCGCAATGTGTACGATTGCCCTGGTCATCAATGTCGATGTCAACATCAATACCTAAAATAAAAGCATGAAGTCAAGTCAGTTTTATATCAACATACCCAACTTTCTAGATTATACTTTCCAACATCTAATATTTTGTCTGTTGTGAGCCAGAAGGGCATTATTAATTCATATACATTAACACGGAGTCAACACCCTTCTGGCACAGAACAGATGATATGAATTTGTGACATTAGTTGACTTTAGGCCGAGATATATTCTATACTATATATAAGTAGGATTACATAAAGAAGTATAACATCTTGAGAAAGAATATATAGAAGTTACAATTCTTGAATTAAATCTGATCGAATTATTATACTTAACAATATCTTAACAAGAATCATATTGTATAAGATTGTTTCATCTGTAAAAGCAAGAAGGGCATGAAAAATGTGTTTAATAATACCCTCTTACCTCTAAACAGACATTTTAATGAAAAGAAAAGAGATCCTATATTTTATTCGGAAGCAAAATTAGAAACAATTTTCAAGATAGAAATAAAATAAATTAAATTTATCTTTGCAAAGTATAATTAACCCCAAGAGTAAAAATATGAAATCGTACCTAGAGGATCAAGCATCTGTGCCACAGTCTGTCCGATGTCCCTCAGAAAGTCATGGGGTGGGGGTGGCATGTTAGGCCCGTGTGGGGGTGGGGGAGGGCCACCGAAGAGACCTGGCCCCATGTTGCAGCCTCCGTTCATCTGTGGGCCAGTTCTCTGGGTCTGCTCATTTTGGGTAGTTTGCGCATCACCACCGCCTTGCTGCTGCTGCTGCTGGTGACGCCACCAGTGACGCCAACCGGGATGACCAAATGGACGGAACATCCCTGGTCTGTTGAAGAATCCCTGTGTTGCATTAAAAAAAATAATGTTATTGACACTGTCTCACTACAAAAGGGTAAGATAGTTCATTATTATTATTAGGTATAAACATTGAGGTGTGCTTTATAGAAATAATAAGATGCCTGATTTTAATATTTTGAAAAGAAGAATCAATGTTGTTGTCTGCTTGTTAATTGCCAGAAGCTAGGGCATTAACTGTAATTCTGTGTAAAATGATACAAGTTAATTCCTTTCTAGCTCCAAACAGATAGATAGTTTACTAAAAAGCAGTAAATACAATAACATATGTTTACATCATTACTTAACGATTTATCATAATGACAATGAACACATTTAAACTTACACCATGGTGGCTACGTCCAACTTGGGGCTTGCGAAACTTGACGAAGCTGTGCTCGGGGTGAAGACCTCTATGCTCACACTGCTTACACAGGTCATAGTCGGGGCACGTGATGCACTTGAAGCGTGGGCCACGGATGCGACTCTCACAACCATCACAGATCACACCTGGATGATACGCTTGCTCCTCTTGACCAGCTCCATCATCGGTAGAAGTACCAGGAGATGAAGCGTCACGGGTCTCACGGCGACATCTCTTCTTCTCTGTTTTATCGAGTAAGAACAAATGATGTAATAAGTTATATACGAAGATGTGATATCATGTTGATCTAACTTCCGCTCCAGTAGATAGAAGTGTGACAGCATGTATTGTCATACTATAATTTTATCTTGGAGATCAATCAACAGAATATAGATCAAGTTTGATGACTTTGATCAAACACAATGCTACTAATTAAGCTGTGACAGAGAAGGGAGTAAAGGGACAAAAACTTGAAAATCTTATCTCTGACAAAGGTAAAAGAAAACTGTTATCAAAACTTTCAGGTTTCTTTTGGGTCCAAAGGTTGTAAGGATGCCAAAATTAAAATCATGATTAGGGGGGTATATTTTTCTTTTGTGTAAATAAGCAACTTGGGTTTTTAAAAACGGTGCAAACTCATTGTGCCCCTCTCCCCTAGCTATCATACAGTGGCTATACATCAATGTATGTTGCCAATAAACTGATGGTATATTGCGATTCTAAATAAACACAAGAGAGAAGTGCAAATATCAGAGGATATGGAAACAAGTAGAAAATTATTAAAATTATGATTCATAATTATGTAGTGTACAACTTTACATGGATCTTGAAACAAGAGACCATCTAGCAAAGAACAACCATAAATCATTATAGATAACACTTGTGTTTCATACATGCTACAGTACCTTTTAGCACTTTGGGTTTACAATGCAATGGTTCTTAAGACTAGAGGAGGGCGCCAAAGGGCTACTCTTAATTAATTACGGATATTAACTGACCTTTGACATAGATGCGGAAGGTGTCATCATTAATCTGACCAAGAGCCTCTACCAACTCATCGTCACTGGAGAATGTGATGTTGTCCCCCTCAGAATCTAGAATTTGAAAGAAGGAAAGAGTTATATTTCATATAGTAATATTGCCTTTTGGTATTTAGTTTTCTAAGCTTAAAAAAGGTGTGTCTCATAAAAAGTTGTTATTATTGTATTGCCTTTACTACAGTTTATTTTCATTGAATTTTTCAATGTTATGTGATGAAAAATAATTTGAGATAGTTTCAAAGTAAAAAAAGAATGAAAAATCTCTGTGAGAGGTGCTATCATTGCAGTGGTGAAGCATGACCCCTATAGCAGAGTAGAAAATAGCCCCTATTTGCCTATTTGAGTAATTTCAGTCACAGGTTCTTCTTGAATATTTATGTCTTAAAGAATAGGTTAGAGTTTTACTCTGAGAATGTTATGTGGTGGCAGCAGTGGGATAAGAAAAAAAGAATAACTTTAAAAAGAACCTTTTTTGTTTATATTCTAGTTAGAATAAAGTTTTACACATAATATTTCTCAAATCCTTTGATTTGCAGGTTCTGTATTGTATACAGCCCTATATATATATATAATTACACTCAGAGTCAGTAAAAACTATGTATAAGCTTTGCTACATACATCATACAAATAAGCAAAACATACATATTACATTTCTAATATGATTATTATAAATTGTAATCCTACCTTTCCATGAGAGACTGAAGTAGTCAGGATCACCCAGTGATGGGAATACTTGGGCTACCTTCTTAGAAAGGTACTCGTAGTTTGAAGACACGGCAACGTCGATAACAAAACGACGGATCTCTGCGTTGGCATTCTCTCCACGCTTCAGGTATGCTTTCACGGTCATAGACATTTTGGCTATTTATTATTTATCTAGTGAGGAAAACAAAAGGACAAATGCACACGTTAATTTAAGTTACCGAGAATAAGAAAGAGTTCCTGGGAATATGGCAGATTGTTTGAGAGTGAGACACAAGCCGTTTAATTATTGGAATATGCAAATTTAAATCATGATAAATGTAAAACAGCTTCTGTCCCTGTCATGCATGCATAGATAAAAATTACCTCAATGTCGACCTATCCCAACCCCTAAATTTATGGTACTGCATGAGTTAATGTATTAAGCAATATCATGCCGAATGAATTAGGGCCACGACCATGCATGCAGCCCCCCCCCCCCAACAAAATTATATATTGAAGAGCCTCTGAGCTAGGACAAAGAAATTACCGTATTAGTTCCTATAATGATCATCTTTAATCAAAAAGTAATACCACATTAGGGGAAAATTGCATCGACAGCAAGCACTGTAGGCCCTCGATCCCCCTGCATGAATTGCAGCGCGCCAGGGAGGAATTTAACCAGATTTGTGAAAAAGAATAATAAAGAAACATGTCAAACCATACATATGCACTATAGCTGCATGAGTAAGGGATTGATCAATGATCGAAGCCTGAAGGCTGCCTGGCTTTTAATTGCAAGACATGAATTAAGTTCCTTGGATTTAGATAAAATCTGCAGCTATAGTCAGCTACAGTAATTGCCCTCCACTCCACAAAAATTGAAACATCCAAACCAAACCTCATGAACCTCCCCGGATCACTGGCTCCAGCTGGCCCCATAATTTCATGCTTATATTACCCCCAATTAATCTGCAATATTATTTTTTTCTCCCTGCCCCCTCCGAACCCTATTCCTATATAACAAAAGTATACTTATAAACAGTGAAGAAAAAAAGGCAGCAGGAGTGGATGTTCAACTTCCCGATAGACAAATGCACAACAAATGCATAATAATATTACATTTTAAAAGAATATAATCATTATATTCACCCTTTGCGAATTGCGGCAAGCTAGCTGATTTTTGTATCGCGTATCGTAGATTCTGGGTTCTGGTGCAGGGTGCTCGTTGAAACTGGTTGTCAAAGTATATGCGAAACCAAAAGCAATGATGGCTACCTAAGGGAGTGGCTGGTTTATATACCCGAGTGCAAGACGTTTCTGGAACGCACAAAACCGGACTTACTCAGCGAAATTGAACGGAGACATATTGTATTCCAGAACGGTTCGCTAGCGAGCGTGTGCAAATTGTTTCACAACAACAGTACCCGCAAGGTTTGTTTACGATCTGCGTCTAAAAATAGCATACTACATCATCGTCGTGAGCTATAAGAGGTGATGACGTAGTTACTGCCTGGTGTTCTGAGGATAGATTTTGCACACGGCTCACAAAATAATCCGTTCTGGAACGTTTCATCTGCTATCAAAAACGCTGACTCAGTGTACCTGTAGAATTGCATAATTATGCAATGTTCCATTGTGATTCATTCCGAGAATCGGTTTGGTAAAATAGATCAGAATAGATTATACTGGGATGATAGGCCTCCATAATTTGTCCCATATTGATTTGGCCGATAGAAAATAAAAGTTGTAAAAAAATACTTTCAGAGGCGAAGAATGAATTTAGAGCACTACTTTGCCGTGTGACAATTTGTTTTCCCCTTCCCATTATAGAGCTAGACCTATCACCCCCACATAAACGAATTGATCAACAATATTACAGATAGTACATCTAGTATTAGAAAATTAATTGAAAAAGTCGAAAATATAGATCTAGGCCTAGTTAGACATGACTTTATAATACAAGGCCGGTATGCTTGCTTGCAAATTCAATGAACACTGTTTTTCACAAATCAAAATAAAAAGACGAATGTGCGTAATTATAAATGAGCTAGGTGCATGCATGATCATTCTAATTGTTATTTTTTTTTTTTACTTTATATCCTTCGTAAGCTTAATTTGATTTTCGTGAACCTATATAAACAGAGTTGGTATAAAATGATCATACATTTTGATTTTGATGTTTATATATATCTGTTTTGTATACTAGCTTATAAAATGCCAATTATTACAATTCAATTAAAAGTATTATGAGGAATGTACCTAATTATTATCATCAATGTATTATATTTCTGAAGAGGCATGTTGTGGGTAGGAGCCTACGTGATTTTTTGTTATTTATTTGGTTGTTTTGACACTTATATATTTTATATTAGTCTGTCTCTTTGCGATCTGTTCGTTTAAATTTTTGTTTTGTTTTTGTTATGTATCCTTTTAAAAGAAAATTTAGAATAATTCTACACGTTTGGATTATAATCAATAAATTTGAATGTGAATGTGAATGTGAATTTGCTGAGATATTTGGACTGTTTTGTCCCCTAGAGCTGTAATCTCACCTCCAGCTCCAGCTAAGCCTATATAAACAAACACGTACCGCACGCTTGTGTCTTCATCACTACGAGTGGATAAGAATAGTTTCGATTGTCAGACTCAAATAACTTTCTCATATTTTCATCATGAATTTTTCTACAAAAAAATGAATAGATATATTGAAATTAATGATAAAGGTTAGAAAATAAATCTTAAGCCCAATTTCATATTGATGGAATCATGATATATGAAATACATTTTTGCATTTTGTTGATGATTAATTCTATTATGCTCGAAAAAAGACTACGAAAAGCATGGCATGATGTATTTCCGACCAATCACAGTTCACTTTATCATCACAAGATACATATCGGATCCTATAGCGATATACGTGCAATATATTGCGAGTTTTGCAATGGGAATTTACGTGTAATTGTGGACGAAAACACGAAATGAAATAAAAATGGGTGATCAATCACATTGGTTATTTTCACCGGATTCGGTGATGAATTCGGATCCACATCTAAATTCTGTGAAAAAAGAGGAGGATGAAGATGCATTTCTTGATGACCTTGATTTGCAAGATGGTAAGTTTCCAATAATATTAATAAGTGTACTTTAACAGCGAAAAATGTATGACTCCAGTCCCATATGTTATTAACTGTGTTAGTAGATCTTCTTCTTCTTCTTCTTCAAGATAATCTGCATCCTTCAAAACTGTCAAGAGGCCCTTTAATATTTATAGATATGTCATTCTTAATGGTAATTATAATTTATAGGTCTAGGCTAGATCTAGGCCTAGAGCTAGACTAGGGTCTAAGTAAAGTCAAAGAAACAATTTTTTCTCCTGCATTGCAATTGCATCACTTTTTGTTGGTCAAATTATGCAAATGAGTCTGAGAGTGAGAATGAGTGAGAGTGTGAGAGCGAAAGTGACCAGGAGGTTGTTTCTCGGAACCAGTATAACTACAAGATCAACAACGTGATACATCTCAACTTGTCGACTGAGCAGTAGGGCCGCTGGTCCGAGAATAAGGATCGTCCGTATTTTCGCTGACGATTCTGATTTCCGATCCGCTCGTTGGGGATGCAACAAACAGATTCTGTGTCGATTTTCTTGATGTATTTTACATTGAATTTGTACAGAGACTTCCACGTTGAGCGATAAATCCTCAGGAAGACTGACAACCGATAAAAGTAAACGGTGAACTGGTGCTATTTTGTTACATCGCGAGCGCGTGGATCGGGAACCAGAAAGGCACAGAGGATATACAAGGATATCCTTCCTTGTTTATGTGGACGATCCTCATTTTCGGACCAGTGCCCCTACTGCTAAGTCAAGTGTTTTACAAAACTTTCTGCCAAGAAAAAGATGAGCGACAACTTCCGTGATGGCTTCTGCAACAATTCCTTGGTGCGACTCCAAACCATTCATATCTTTTTTAGAACGCCATCTCGAGGCAATTAGTCTGCAAAAATTAACATAACATGTATAAAAATGCTGACCTCTCTGAGATTTAACTAAAGTTTGCGATGTTAGTTATGCCTGAAATGCAAAGCCTTGCAGTGTACACAGAAAAAAAATTGTTTTCGCGGTTCAAACTCGATATTTGTAATGTAAATCGCATGCTAGCTCATCACATAGAACTTTAGCTGACATCTAGGTCATGCACATTATGTTGATCCGGTCTCAGTCTCATTTTGCTAAATTGGCACCTACATTGTACAAGGGCCCTTCTGATTGGCTATTGCTGGCTGCCATTTGCTCAACGTTATAAGATATCAGTGCGAGGAGAAAGCTTGTGATTTTTGCGTTTGATCTGATACCGAAATCATGATATTCCAGTCAACCCTTCTATTTTTTACGATTTTTTTTCAGCATCCTTCATGGAAACCTCCTCTCCCCCCCCCCCCCCCCCCTAAAAAAAACTCTGGAAAAAATAAATAGGAATCTGGCCTGAAATTGTAGCTGCTGTAGGGTAAACAAAATGGGGGAGGGGTGCAAAAAGATAATATCTGTCATCTTGAAAAGAGATTCATTTTATTTTGTGATGTTTATTTTTCTTTGCAGAAGACATGAGTTTCTCTGACTTATCGTTCAACATGAACATGACGGAGTACTCGGACGTCTCGGAAGAGCGCCTTCTAGGGATGAGCGAGGAAGAGTTGACCGGCATGTTCGGAAATCAGGATATGCCACAGCTGGTCCAACCACAAGCGCAACAAACCCTGCAACTCAAGGTACTACAGCAACAACAACAGCAGCAGGCGCAACAGTTACTACAAGCGCAACAACAGCAGCAGCTCTTGCAACAGCAACAGCAGCAACAAACTCTGCAGCAAGTTCCCGATTTGCACATTATTCAGCAGGAGCAACCGCAACAGGTTATTGTAGCACCCAAGTCAATGGAAACGGTCAACACTGGTAGTGTGAATGTGTCTTCTGAGCTGACCAATCTGGTTGCCTTACTGCTCAACAACCAACAACAACAACAACAGGTAAGCTAATATCAAAATCAAACGACAACAATTAAAAAACTAATATATAAGCCCTACCGGTAATTGAATTATATGTACTGCTCTTGATATGAAATTATAAATTATAATTCGAATGTACCTGAAGACCTTTGCTAAAACATTTTACAATAGAGATTAAAAATGAACAATTTGAGCAAGATTGGTTATTCATAGCTTAGGTGTATTTTCATGAATCGCACGATTAATGGAGACATCACGTTCTGTGTGAAATGCCTGTATGGGAGGGGACTTGCATGTAGACGATTGCAGGAAGAAAAAAAAAGAAACAGACAGAATCTTGACTAGTAATTGGTACACTTTAATTGGTGACTAACCATAAACATGAAGAAGAAAAAAAAACAGAATTCAGTAACCTACCTCTGATATTTTTTTGGGTCTCTTTTTCACTGGGTTAGAATAAAATAGAAATTTAATATTTGTATAGCACACATACCCGCAGTCAAGGTGCTCCAAGGGGCTACCAATTTCAGTCCCCACAGCATTCAAGGTATTTCTTTCTACTGGTATCCATTTAACACCTGGGTGGAGATTGGCAAATGTAAATTAATGTCTTGCCCAATGACATTATAGCTGCATCAGGACTAGTTGGCAAAGTTCCTAGTTAAAGAATCTTGTGATGAAATCATGACGGTGGCTTGTTCTTTTACCAATTTGTTATTGTTTTTATTTTGTGGCAGACTACGGTCAACAATGTTGCGACCCCGGCTCCAGCTCAAGTTTCAGTCCCTCAGCTGGTCAGTGCACCAGTGGCCTCAGTCGCCACCTCGATGGCCACCACTGTCCGGCCAGCTACGGCCAGTGAGGTCATTCAACAGCTGGTCCAGAAGGAACAACAGAAGCAGATGCAGAACAAGACCATTGCTCAGCTAGCACTCATCTTACAGTTGCAGCAACAGCAGCAGCAGCAGGTTCAGCAGCAGCAGCCTCTGTTGATGTCAACTCTTCAGGTATTTATTCATTCTTCAGCCTTAAGAAAGATCTCATAAGTAACATTGCAACCAGATCGAATGAAAGACATGACCTATCGGTTAAATCATGTATAATATATTGTAGAAGAGACTAATCAAATATGAAAGATTCATTTTGTTTCCATGAAAAAAAAAGAGAAAAAGAAAGACAAAACCCTTTGATGTTCAACAGAGAATGTGATTCAATGAGGTCTACATGGGGATGTACTATTTGTTCTTTCAGCGATTTTGAGTGATGTGTGAAACTCCAAATTTTTAAGTTAAACATTTTGTTCAAATATTCATTTGAATAAACTTTTGCCATTATGAAATTACCGGTATACCCTTTTATGTCATGTCTAATGCAGGCCACAACACAACCACAGATCACAACCCAGTTGCAGCCACAGAAGGTCACAACTGTGCAACAAGCTGTGCAGCAGAAAGTCATTCCGCTGTCAGTTCAGAAGACTACTCTCCCACGTGTCCAGGTCATCAAGCAAGAGACTTCTCAACCAGTTGTCACTACAGTCCCACAGGTAAGAATATATGTCAGAATGACAATACATGTTAGGGCTATGATTATACGTGGGAGAATGGTTTCAACAGCCCTCAATTTGGTTCTTTAAAAATTAGTAAGTACTTCACACAGGTGTATGCTGTACTTATACCTCTATGTTATACAGCATAAATTCATCCCCCTTAACAGCTCCTCTTTCTTAAAATTCTGTCTTCAGCTGGTGATCCAGTCTTCTCAAAATGGCAACGTAGCCATTGTTGGATCCACTATGGCAACCGTCACCAGTGCCATGGTGAAATCCCCCGTGTCCACTACCACCACCTCCTCCATGTCCAAGATAGCTATACCACCCCTCTCCTCTTCTCCCAATGGGGTCGGCATGCACATGGGCAAGAAGCCAGAGAAACGCAAATCCCACAACGCCATTGAGCAACGCTACCGGAAGAGCATCAACGGCAGGATTGAAGACCTCAAGATTATGCTCTTCAAAGAGAACAAAAAGGTGAGACGACTGTCGTAACAAACAAGTTATAATGGGTATTGAATTTCTACATTAAAAGAAAATAAAGTGACATATTATTTTCTAATTAATTAAGATGATAATCATAGTTTGAAAATCAGGACAAAATGATTTTGATTTTGTAAGAGTTCCTTTCTTTGACATTGTATATTATCTGTTAAAAACTAGAATAGCATCAACTCTGTGATAAGTGATATAAGTTAAAGCCTTCTGACTCTCATTAGTCTATATGTTAATAATGATTTAGTCTGATCAGTTTTTCTATTTCTCATCGACATGACTTGTGTCTTTCTGCCTCTAGGTTTCTAAGTCTCATACACTGCAGAAGTGCATAGATCATCTGGTTGGTCTGAGGAAGATGTGTCAGACTCTCAAGCAGGAGAACATTGGACTTAAAGCTGAGCTCGATAAGTACAAAGGAACTACAACAGGTAAAGAAATCAACATAAAGGTTTCCAATTTGTACACAAAAATAATGAATATAAATTTGACACCACATTGCCAATTTAGAGAGTGTAATGATTAACTGCAATGGGTTAAAAGGTTTGAGTTAAAAGACCAAAGCAAGGGCACCCATTTATTACATTGATAGTCAAGAATGTTAATAAGTTGATATTTGGATTCTTTGAGTAGAAAATGATCTTTTTGTGAGAAATTACGATTAGATATGTTTGGTAACTGGACATTAAATATATTACAGTATGACTGTATGAAGCATATGTGTGTACAAACAATAAATATTTCTTTTCGTTACTTGATAACCTCAGGTAATCAGTAAGAAAATTAAATTAGCTAAATGTGTTGCAGAGAAAAAGGATATGTTTCTGAGTGAATTGAGATGAGTTCAGTCTGTTCAGAATAAACTGAAGTCCTGTATTTTTAACTCAAATTATATGTTCATCTTTCTATCTCTGTAAATCTTTCTGTCATTTTATACAACAATCAGTACCTGATGTGAAAGACCCTCTGACACCGCCCTCTTCCTACACCGGCTCCCCCGACCGCTGCTACGAACTAGGCAGTGAGCCAGGCTCTCCATACTCTGGTCCTGATTCCTGCCCGGACTCTCCCCTGGATGACGACATGGACATGTCAGCACCACCCAGCCCAGTCAGGACCAATGCTGGTCTATCCGGGGGTCTGCTTGATAGGACCAGACTGGTCCTGTGTGTCTTCATGTTCTCTATCCTTGCCTTCAATCCGTTTGGGTTCCTGATCAATAAGGGCTTTGAGAGCTTTATGGTGGGCTCTTCAGGGACCGGGTTCGGCGGTGACTCTGAGACCATGAGTACTGGAGGCAGGAAGCTTATGGGAGGTAAGATCATTTATCTCTCCTTGATTGATGTCAATGTAATATGAAATATGTACATTTAAACACTTAATATGTATTCTAATCATTAATATACAACATTTTCAATCTGCTGTTCAACAAGTTACACTTCAAGGAATGTTGATTCAATCATATTTTTTAAATGTTATTACGCTGACATATAGTGTCGCAAAGCCAGTTAAGAAATGTTTTACTTTTCTAATTGATGACTACTCCATGACCGACATGAAGGCATAGAAGTGACCACTTGTCTTTCCATCCCACCTCTTGTATTTTCTGTAGAGCTGGTTAAAATTTTCAGTCCTATTTTCATTGTTGGCACAACTTTGATCCTTATTGAACCACTTATAAACTCCCTTCCATCATCATACCTAACAATTACCTTGACCTTTGCAGAAGTAGGAGGCGGCGACGTAGAGACGACAGTCCTTTCACTGATTTGGCAGGTCATACCTACCCTCCTTGTCTGGTTGATGAACGGAACCATCATAGCTACGGTCCTGGTGACGATGCTGTATGGAGACAAGACAGGAAAGAGTTCGTCCATCAATGTGACGGCTTACTGGCGTTACAGGACTCAGGCTGAGCAGGAGATCATGAAGGTAGGAATCCAGCATAGGACTTTGGCCTCTTCCTTTTTTTCTGTTTTTTTCGGTTTTTTGTTTTATTCAGTCAAAACTTCTCATACATAATACAAATTATAATGAAACACATGTATTTCAAATATATGATTATCATAATAAAAAATGATGGCAAATATAGTATGAGTAGAAACCGAAAATTGTGGATAGAAAACAAAACAAAGATAAAAAGATAAAACAACATAAACGGGTTACCATATCATCCTAATTCTAGCACATTCCATTTTTTGTGAAATCTATGCATGGATCTATCCTTATAACAAATATATTTTTCTGTAAGGTATGTTTGGTTTAATTTAATAAGAAATAAATTAAAAGAAGGAAGTATCTTGAAAGAGATCTACATAAATATAATGTTTTCTTTGCAATGATAATACAATGATTCAATAGAGCATGCTGTTTGGCCTCTCCTTGATGGAGCCACACTTGCTCTTGAGGAGACTATAAGATTGAGAGTGTTATGTAGAGCGGTTATATGTTTAGAGAGGAAACGACTGAACAAGGCACTGAATAATGTAGCCTATGACATAACAGCTGAACGGGTTGGTACAGTCACCTACCAACTACAACACTGCGCTTCAGGAGAGGTCGTATATTCCCCAGATAGTCTACATCTACATCTAAGGTGATACTGGACAGGACCAATTGGTATATACGTCCAGATTTTCGTGGCATCGAATGAAAAAGAAAAACATTAACAGATGCATGTTTCCACTACTACACAGCTAATCTAAATCCAAATTCTTTCTCAGGTCGATAACAACGTAGGATATTATATTTGAGAAATGAGTCGTCTTAAATGTTTATTTTGTTTTAACCTCAGGGTAACATCGCTCAGGCCCTCAATCAGCTGTTCCATTGCTTCGCTGCTCTGGGTCGCAACCATCCTCTGGGTAACCTGGAATACTATGCCTCCTTCTTCTGGAACCTCTTCTGCTTGCCCCTCAACGTCTTCTTCAAGGGGCGTGGCATAGGGGCGTGGCTATCCCGACCCAAAGGGGACAAGCAGAAGGATGGCAAGTACCCCGTTGCTCAGACTACTGCAAGGGATATCGCCAAGACCTATCACCACATTGTGCAGCTCTTCTTGACAGGTGTGTATGAACCCCTGTGATGATGTAAGCATTGGCATCCTCAAAATGCCAACTCTGCCAGCCGAAAGTAGTCCTCTCTTACTCTTCTTATAGATATTCAGCCTTGGAACATGTTTTCTACTTATCAAATACAATTGTGCTTGTTGAGACTAAGACAGGAACCATACATAGACAAAAAGAAATATTTAAACCCTAAATAAGATATTATTTAAAACCCAAATTCATCACCAAATTTCCCCATTATGAAATAACCAATCGTATCTTTTGTAGAACTGTATAATGCCATGCTATTTACTCAATTTTAACTGTGGTAATCAAAATGTGGTATCTACTAAATCTTATCTTGGTGTACCTTATGTGGTATAAGTCTTGCCAGTCCAATGTAGCACAAGATTCTGCTTGATTTTCTTTAAAAGATTGTCATTTTCTTCCCATCTGCAGCCAATTTCTCTCTTGGTGTACCGCGAGCGTTCTACATGGGTATATGTAGCATCAACCACGCTGAGAGAGCTAGAGATGCCATGAGTCCGACTGAACGAGCAGAGATCTACGCCACTGTAGGGGTACTCATCAGGACTAGGTTCTCAAAATCACTCCAGTGGCTTGCGGTAGGTGTTCTAAACCATCATACGCATTGTATTTCCTTTAGTATTTCTCACTTTTCCTTCCTTATCCTTTCTTCTTTCTCTTGCGCTTTGAAACATTGTATTAAGCACATTATATATGTAATAATGTATTATTATTATTATTATTATTGGTCATTGAGTTTTATGTTTCAGATAAAAATGTATTCAACGTTTTATGTGTGTACTAGGTTTATTTTATTTATGTACATATTCATAATTTTGATAAAGGTTCTTTTGCCTCAGTCTAAAAAAGAATAGTGAACGGACACATCCAGAATATCCAAGTCAGTGTGCCATTGCACTAGCTTGAGGCAGAAATCCTCAAGAGAATTCAGAACCATAGGAGCCATGTTTCCATGTTGGAACATCATATATTTGACTTTGAAGTGTACTTGGACAACAAATGCCTAAACCTATCAAAATAAAAGGTGTTTCTGATAGAGCAGAGTATGCAAATAGAAAGAGTTCTAAGGAATGTGACCCCAGATATCACAATTTTCTCCAGATTCAGTATCAGTTCAAAGTTAATGAGTTGTTTGCAGTGACAGTAATAATATTGAGTAGGATTTTATGGATACAAAATACTCCTGTCTGCACTTATGGACATTATTACTTCTGACAATTACCAGTTTTCTGAATCAGTAAGTTCATCAATCTATTCCACACTCATACCCCCACAGAGCCTGGTGTTCTATCGAGTGAGGTACATCCTGAACCGATCCCAGAGTCCCACCCCTCCTATTCTGAGTTGGACGCTGGCTGCCTTCTCTCACTACTTCAGGCAGAATGACATCGTCCCCACCTCCTGGCAGGGACCAAGCTATTTCACCTCCATCACAGAGAAACGTAAGAGAATGCAGACATAGCCTCAAGAAATATAAACAAATGAATAAGTGAACAAGAAGGGAAAAACTTGTAATGTAGAAAAAATGTGCTTGCTACCAGTGCCCGTAATTCTGTATAAAGGGCAGAATTTGTAAATTGACATATAAACAGTTAAGTGAGAATTAAAAAAAAATAATGTATCATCAGTGAGAGCAAGAAAGGCATAAATTGATTCCATTTAACTTGGGGTTGATGCCTTTATGGCTTTCAGAAGAAGCTATTTCATAAAATGTGTAAGTACATATACATAAATTATTTTGTTTTAATGTTCCCTTATATTCTTTTTACAGTTTTCAATAATGTATTACTCTTATTTTTTTTAAAACCAAGTTGTATGCTATTCTATATCTTGTTTTAATGTGATATGAATATTGATTGCGTTTACATTTGGAAAAGTGCATTTAGAGACTTAACTGCCCCTCCTTTTACGCACTGAACCGCCCGAAACTGCCTGTCCGTTTTCAATGCGTTATAGTATCCTTCTATGGGGTCTACAGTGATAATGTTTTCGATGTCTAAAGTAGGATTCTGCATAGAAAAATAGCACATGTTTCATATTGTTCAAAACAATATCAAAATGAGAGCAATATTGCAACATCACCCAGTGAATAATCGGCCGTTTTTACAAAATCTTTAGTTGCTAATGGGTTAAAGCCAATATTTGTCCTTCCTCCAGGCAACCCCTTGGTAGTAGTATCGCAGCACCTGAGAGAGCATATGATCCACAATGTCCTCAAAGGTATCCTGACCCTAAGACCAGATGATAACCAGGACTCACAGAAGAGAAAGAGAAGGTATGTTCAATCACCAGGGGGGGGGGGGGGGGGTGTTTCACAAAGATCCTAAGTCAAACTTAACTCTAAGTTGGACTTAAAAATTATGGAGAGCCATTTGTAGCCTTAAAATTAAATATTCCAAAAAGCAAAAATTGAGGTATTTTAGACTTTTCATAAATTCTACATCAAGAACATGAAATCTCCTTCATAATAGAAAATATGAATGATTTGAATCAATATTTTATGCCTTTTGAAATAACTTTTACATAATATTTTAACGGCTTTCCATAAATGTTAAGTCCAACTTAGAGATAAGTTCAACTTTGGATCTTTGTGAAACACCCTCAGGGTCTCTAGAATCTAGTAGATGAGTACAGTCAAACCTGTTTAGCAACCATCTGTGTAGAAAGACCACCTGTCTATAAAGACCACCTGTCTATAAAGACCACATTTTGTGTTTGATTTTCCCATGAATAGAATTTCTCATTGAAACTTAAACTAAAATAAACCTGAACATGAAGACCACCTGCCTATAACACCTGCCTTTCTTGTCTCCTTTGAACGGTCTTTATAAACTAGTTTCGCTATATTGTGCTCATACATTTACTGGTTGTTTACTTCAAAGCGTATGTGAATGTCCGTAGAAGTAGAAGGACAGCTGAAAAATTGTCATCAGATTTTTTAGTCATCAGTGATATAAGGGATGGTGCCCTATATTTATTTTGACTTAGCTTACATGCTTGGAAAATACTAAGCTCACTCCTCCAAAAGTGTTCACTGAAACCACAGAGATTGGACCTGAATGTAGACAAACTCTGCTGTATAGTAATACACTCCATGTTATACATCCATTGGATGTTGAAGGGCAACAGCTTGGAAAGTATGAGCCAGAAAAACATAAAGTGAGATAAGTGATATTACCAGATGGAAAAGACATTAACCTAATAACTTTTCTCTATTTTTGTTAGCAGAGTGGATCAAGATTTCATGATGCAGCTCAATGGACTGAGCATCTCTCTGGATGAGGCATCTACCTTCTACCAGCAAAATATGGACGTCACTTCCAACTTCCAAGCCAGGAATGGTAAATGCAGAGAACTTTATAATAGTATATGCAAGACAGTGAATGGGTTATAATCATCAGCCATGGTTTTGAAATGTTATTGCCAGTTTCGTACAGGAAGGGTATTTATACAGGCGTCTAGCAGTATTTCTTTAGTGTTTGCCCTCTCCCAAATGTGTATGGTTTGAACCCCGCCGCGGCACTAATGTCCTTTGGCAAGACATTGATCTACATTTGCCACACTCCACCCAGGTGAAGTAAATGGGGACCAGTAGGAAGGAATTCCTTGAATGCTGTGAGCACCGAAATCGGTAGCCTAGCAGAGCCGGGGTAATATTAGAGCGCTCTGAGCACCTTGCAGGGTGGATATGTGCGCTATATAAATATCCAATATTATTATTATTATTATTATGTTAGTGTGATGATTGTGGGGCATTTGAAGACTTCTCCTGCTTCATTCAAGGTACGCTGCACTTCTTAGTGTCGGCATAACACCTGAAAACCATCAGGCAATCTCTCCTGAAATATGGCACGGAAGAATGAACTAATGGCTCTCTGTAGTCAAAGCTAATCAAGAAATACAAAATTAGGAAGAGCTTTCAAAAAGGGGGAAATTTCGATGTTGCAACCTTCAAGCATTTGGAGTCTTCATAGTATTCCTCTTCATTTGCCTTTGACAGAGTATGATCCTGTCGCACTGTGGTGGGTCAATCTGCTCTTTGTGGCTGCATACTGGCAGATTGGAGAGGAGGAGAAGGCTGAGACATACATCAGCTGCATAGATTCATTGCCAGCTGAGCTGCAGAAAGAAAGGTGAATACTTGTTCCCTAATCCTTGTCTGTTTAATGTTCTTTTAAAGAAAAAGAATGGTAAATACTTGTTCCCTAATCCTTGTCTGTTTTTATAAATAATAAAATATATTTGTGGTATCACTGCCTTAGTTAGAATGAAGAAGACGCATTCTACTTATTTTTCTTATTATTCCCTCAGAGTTCTTGTTTCAACCTTATTTTCACATTTCAGTGATAATCTAGTCTATGGAATGGAATGGAAAGAGAAAACTTGACAAGTACAATTCTGAGCAACATGATTTCAAAAGAAGATCCAATCATAAATTCATCTGTGATTGTGTTTAAAACATGTTATTTACCATGGGATTTTGCAATTTGAAATAAATGGAAACTTTTAAATGTTTAGAATGTGGTGTACAAAATCACCAGCTTCCTTAATATTTGTTTGGTAAAACTTGTGTTTTCATGAGAATGTTTTGTGGTTGTGTCATACAGCTTCCCTCTAGCAGCCCTCCAAGCCTGCAAGGCCCGGCTTGCCCTTCTCTCAGCCGCTCAGAATGACATCCCAGATGATTGCCTGAGGATGTCTGACCTAGCAAGCAACAACCTGGTGCGCAGTATGGAAGCCGGCTACTCAGGGGAAAACTCTATCATGGTAAGAATCATTCAATCACAAATGGGGAATTTTGAATTTCAGGTTTATTCAGGATATTTAATTTTCAACAATAGTGGTTGATTTTCTTTTAACAGAGAGGTAACACTAATGCATGGGGTAGACAGGACAGATTCAAAATAATGTTGTTTAAATGTATTTACAATAACCAATCAGAATTATACTTTTATACTAAAAAGGGTCAATGATGTGCATTGTGAATTCCACATGACCAATTGTATCCTAATTATGATCACAGAGATTTAAACTATATTAGAATAAGAAGAGGAATAGTATGGGTTAGGATTAGGATTAGAAGTAGGAGTAGTGTTAGGATTAGGATAAAGATTAGGTTTGGATTAGGATTAGGCTTAAGGTTTGGGTTAGGGAATCATCCAGAGAGCCTGGATTTGTCAGTGAGCCAACATGAAAACTCCAAGGCAAATGACTGGACGAAGATATCTTTTCTTGTAGCCATGGTGCATTGTCGTTGCATTGCATGTGTCTCTATACCCCTATGTAGTGCAAGAACAGTGCAATATGGAGGCAAGATGAGCAGCGCCTGAAGTGAAATGATTGCATCAACAATATGATCCTGCAACATTAATGACAAGCTCTCTGCTATATTTTTCTTCTTCATATATCATTTAAAATTTGTCGGAAAGGCAATAGTACGACATGTTTTAAGGTTCTAAATCAGGCTTTTGAAATAGTCATGAAAGCTTGGATTTAAAAACAAAAAATGTCTCTTTGAATGTAAGAAAAGACAGATGTATAATCAAGTAGTTTAAAAAAAAAAGGAAAGAAATAGTAGGTAAAAACCAAACCTGGAGCAATTATCTCCAAGAAATTCCATGTATTTAGTTTGAATTCCATTCTGGATGGTATGTCTAACAATGCTCTTGAATCTCTCTCTCCTATGTAGCTTGTCCAGCTCTTGGTTGTTGACTGGCTCTTGTCGACCCGGTCAGCGGTCTGGCAGCGTCGTCAGCAGGGTTCCCCATCCACCGTACCAGCTACCAAGAATGAACTCTCTGCCTTCCATCAGGATCTCACAACCCTCAGAAAGCTGGCCAGTGAGCTTCCCCATGTCGGGTCAAAGGTCACGCTGTACGAGGCCGTGGGTCGTCTGATGGCCGGTGCTAACCCTGTCCGAACGCAGGTCCTCCTGGATCGTAACCTCAGAAAGAGAAACGCTGATCCCAAACAAAAAGGTGAGAAAAACTGACTTGTTGGCTTGGTAAAAGTCTCTTGTGCTAGTCCAAAAAAAAATAATTATTGATTGATTCCATTTCCCACTTTCTATGTTGTGTTCCTTAAGGAAATTTTGCATATGTGAAATTCAGATTTATATGATTCTGATTATTGCCCAAAAGCAAAACTGTTTGAGATATTTTTTTAGCCCAATCGGAAAGTTTAGTGGGTACTTAACGCTTGTAAATTCATCCCAATTTATTAAATTTGTAGTAAGAGAAAATAGACAAAGATTTTCCATTATTTAAAAAAAAAAATTTGTGTCTGCTAATAAACATTTTGTAAATTTGAATTGTATGAATAAAATATAAATATATGAGGCTTTCCTATTTCGCACCTCGTCTCTGAGCTGAAGTCAACCTTTCTTTGATCTTCCATTTCCCCCCTTTCTTTCCAGATTCCGAGATTGAGAGCAGCACCGCGGAGCACGATCGCGCCCAGTCTCTTCTCGTGAAGAGCTGTTATCTCTACTCCACCATGCCCTCTGATACGCTTGAGCGTAAGAACCTCCTCAACGATGCAGTCCGCTCGCTGGAGAAGGTGGGCGACCGTCGCGGCATGCAGAGCTGTCAACAGATGCTGCAGTCATTACAGAAGTCCGGATCGACGCAGTCAACGAACACCACCGTGACTACAGCATGTTGTTAGTTTAAGGAGGAGGGTGTATTGAAATTTACAGTCAAACTTGTCTACGTCTACTCAAAGGAAACGGAATATGTTGGTCACTGTAGAGAAATGGTCTTTCTAAACAAGTTCTTCATTTTGCACATCAGAGAGAGACAAAGAGAGAAGCAGAAAAGAATAGAGAGGGGGAGAGAGGAGAAAGAGAGGGAGTGGGGCAATACATATATTTCTTCCCTGCAGGAAGAAAAGATGGTTGACCACTGTAGTAGACAGGTGGTCTTTAGACAGAGGTACTACAGCACACATTTCTTCATTTAGGATTACAATTTAAGTGACCACTATAGACAGGTTTGACTGGTTTCTTTGTACATATATTTCTTCTGGTAGGGGTGGTGTGCTATCGTACAAAAATTACCTCTCAGCAATGATTGATGTAGATATTTATTGATAAAGTAAAGTTCATCAGTTTCAATTTTTTGGGGGAGGGGTCTAATGTTCCTCTAAATCGTCACATAATGGCTTTAATGATCATGAAATTAATTAGATGGGAGGAGGTTGTTATGCAACCCTAATGTGAGATCATTAGACATTAAATTAAAAATGGTTTAATCTGGAATGACGAGCATGCTTTTAATATGCTTTGATTGGAAATAAAGCATAATTTGACAAAACAATGGATACATAAAGTTCGTAGAGTGATTTATTTTGTGACACTCAACGTCAAGTAATTCCTTGAGATGTTAAGGTTTCATTCATAAGTCAGTATGTATATCTACCAAAATACGAAATGTGACATTTTCATTCACAAAGCCTAATGTACAATATTTAATGTAAATAGTAGATTTTTTTTCCTTAAGTCTAATTTGACTTATATACTCATCTGAAATTTCAAATTTTTCACAAGTTAAGGTTCTACTGAAAATGTTATTTTTTGTTTTCTTTATGGAAGTTCATTTGTATTAAACACTGTACAAATTTAATTGTTTATGTAAGCAATCGTACATGACAGAAAGCGAAGAAGTGTAATGTATTTTAATTTTAAAAGAAATTGAATCTTGCCAATGAAAACTGATGCAAGATTCTGGGTAGGAATGTAAATAGATACATATTTTGAAGCAAGGAAGAATGCCTTTTTAAATAGTAGGTCCATGTACACCGTGGTGTGGGGGTCACATTCAACCATCGTTGCAATGTGACGATTGAAGTTGCTTCTATTTCAGCTGTATATTGAAGCATCCATGTTAATGGTCCAGAATGAGATTCGGATATACCACATAGGGAAGGTGTCATTAATAAAGGATATCATATCTTGTCATTGCTGTATAAAAAGTGATTTTTGTTATTTAATCAAGTTCTATTTGGGTGAATGTCTCCCATAACTATGATTTTCTTCTTATGAATAAAATAATCTGTAAAAAGATGAAAATAAATAAACGTCTCTCTTTCATGTCTTTACAATTTCCAGATTTTTCTAGTGAAAGTTAATCCCGCACTTCTATTCTCTCATTGATGTCCATTTTTCATTTATTCTCTCTCTCTCTCTGTCCAATCAGTGTATTTTCTTATTTCCCTTTTACTGCGAAAATACTTTTCTTTCTTTTATCTTCATCTTGCACTATTTCCCCCCACATCTCTTCATTTTTCTCAAGTTTAAGGCGGCAAGTAAAATTACATGTGAATCAAACCTCAACTCGGCTTAGTTTTACAGACAAAAATTTGATTTATTTTCACAATCAGCAAGAATTTGTGAAGTGAAAGACTTCAAGAATCTCAGTCAATAATGATCTTTTTTGCTAGTAATTTCTGTATCTTTGAATTTCATTTAAAAGGCTTGTTAGATAATAATTCCATCAACATAATATCTACATGTAACACTGCAATAGCATTTACAATACACTTTCTTTTTTTACAACTATACACTTGAAAAATAATACAAAACTTGTCGCTACAATAAAGCTCAATAACTTAAGTACATTCAGTAGTACTTTGTTGAACAGTTAATAGCTGCGAAAATGACCAATCCCTTGTTTTAAAACGAAGGTCCTTGTAAGAAAAATAACATCTAGTCAGATATTAGTATCAAAATGACTAAAATGCTCAATGTTGAGCAAGGCTGTGTATACATAGAGATCTAATCCTCATGAAATAAAAGGACGGTTGCATACACATTTATGTCACATCAATGGAAAATAGATAGCTCTTGCTTTCAGACTTTTGACATGTCGTTATCGAAACAAATAAGGGCAATGGTCACATATAACAAGTAATTGGCTACACAACATCTGTAAGAAATGGACATAATAGGCTCAGATTTCTCTCCTGGCTTGAGAGGCAATTCCAATGAATGCCCCACCACATCATATTTTGATGACTCAAACATTAGTGTGTTATATCTATGTAAGTGGCAGGTGAATCAGCTATATCTTGAGTAAAACTATCAATATTAATTAGAATAATAATTGTGTTTCTACTTTTATACAACATACAGCCAATACGCCCTCGTGACTTGCTTGTCATATATTTCATCCTGAATACAAACATTGTACATGAATACAAAATGTGCACTTCGAAGTTCAGCTGCTAACATTACTTTGGAAATACATGTGTTTGTACATTCTTTACACAAGTTACTATTCATTTGAAAAATAACAAAGATAAAATTACATGTATCTAAGAAAGCAAAAGTTTGGTCAAACATGTTTACCTAAAATGAAATCTGTCCTGGGTATTTACTTTTGGAGTACATGTACAAGACTTTAAACTTAAGGTAGGGTATTTTACTGACACGACTTCATATTTACATATTTTAGCTGTCCACAATGCATCACAAACTGATTACATATGAATGGTAATACCTGGGTACAGAAAGATGGCACAATTGAAAATGTAAGACAGGAGTGGTAGCAATGTTGATAAAATACCCTGCCTTTTAGTGAGCAAGTACCTCCAACACATGTAATGATGCAAGTAAATAACTAGAATTAAGGGAGAAAAGGATGGTCCAAAGTGATATTATTTGCTTTGCAGTTGCAAGTTCTTGATGAACCCAAGATATCAAAATAAAAGACCAGAGATGACCTTCAATATCATAATTGCCTTATGTATCGCATTTACCACAGAAATATGAAAGCTACAATTACTAAATGTTAAAAGAGTTGCTAAATATCATCACACATATTTCATACTGAAATCAAATAATTTACGTTTCAGCAACTGCATTAGAGTAAATGAAAGAGATGAACTAGTATCATAGAGTTTGGAATATCTGGAAAGTAGAATAAAATTAGGTTTATTTAGTCAGAAATATCTCAAAGCTGATATTTAGAAGTCTGCTCATAAATGCAAACCTTTGGGTACCTATATCACGGTTGTGAACTGGAGTGGTTGTTTTCTGTATCTGATATAGCAGCATTGCAGGGCATGACCAATTTCTACCTTAGATGCAGTGAAAACTATTTTCCAAACAAGCTTTGTTTTGATACACAAACTCAGGAGCTAAAGTCTGTTGTGTACAAAATATTCAAAGTTCAAACCTGTCAATGTTTGACATCCACACACTGGGAAGGAAATGATCAGGGGTACACCCAGAACTCCACAAGAGGTTCAGAGAAGCAAGCAAGCCAACCCCACAGCTTCAGATAAGCCTTTCATAGCCATGTGCACCACATGTAACAGGCGACATTTTGTAAAATGCACTATTAAAAGTATATGCACTATTACAAACTTTGTGCATTTAGTCTACGGTTGCCATTCTCAGAACCAACTACTAGTATCCTTCTTTCTCTCAGTCTCCTTATCACAGCATAAGTGGGTATCTCAGATATGTATGGTACTCTCCTAGGACTATTCAATTAAATATTTAATTACTAATTAACTCCATTGCAAACATATAAGGCTGTATAATTTTGTATTTGCTTTTTAGTTTGGGAAAACAGTCATGTTGAAAACAATAAAGCATTGCATACTAATCATTAGTCACCGTTCTTTCATAAAATCTGACATATCCATACTTGCCAACCTTCCACAGTAAAACTTAAGGATCTCTCAAGTTAACTTTAAGAATACAATGCATTTTGTATGATTTGACATAGTTTTCAGACAATGAGAGGAATCTAAGGTTCATAACAGGAGTTTGAAGGCCCCGAAATGAAAAACCATTCCTCCAAAACAAGAATGGTTGGCAGCTATGCATATCCATTTTTCTGTCACTTTGAGGAATCTCTTTGATGGAGGTGTTTTCATTAAAGCCCCACTGCACGAGTTTGGCCAGGAGGGATTAGACCTCCCTGCATGGTCACTGACAGGTTGTTATCTCATCAAATCAGCTCTCAATTAACATTATTAAAAGAGGATCATGGACCAATGGTCACCGATTAGGCATTGTTTGCTATGTAGAGGACGCAAGTAGCTATAAGTAGTGCAGTGGGGCTTTAACACAATCAAAATTAATAAAAACTATCCACTACATAAATAGGTATGATGTACTGCAGTGTTGAGTATGTATCGAGAGATGCTAGCTCTCAATCATGTGCAACCATGTGAGATAGTTGGTCTCTTCTTGTGATCCGTCTAGCTAGGTCCACTTCATTCCTCTCCCTGGGCTTGAAGGTATGACGAGGGATCACTAATCTTGGTCACCTGACCGGCTTTGATGTTCTCTGAACACATCGGGCATGTGTCTTCTGATTCCAAGAAGCTGTGAGTGAAAAGAGAAGGTTTTAAGAGTCCTTAGCTCTTCCTAAGTCTACACAAATGATTCAGTGGTAGATCAGTGGTCTCTGAAACTGGATAAGTCCTGGGTTTAAAACCAAATTGATGTGCTAGTATATTTTCATGCAATACCGTACTCATTCGAAGTTCCATGGATAAAGATTTGAAAATACAGGTCCATTGGTTGCTTATCTAAAGACACATACTTGCTTTCTGACCAGACATTTAAAACAAACCATAAATACTTCAAAGGAGGCATGTGATCCAAAAAGAAGCTTATATCTCCAGATCAAATTACTCTTGACAACTTTCCTGAAGCTCATAAATCATAAATCATATTGCTTTAACAATTACGTGATGTGGGCAGGGGGTTACTATAACAGCCTCAGTTCATTCTATTGTTAACATCATACCAAGTCTATAAGGAGACATACTAATGGGTGTCTCTCATGTTAACTCAAAACAGAGAAATCCCAGAATCAGAATTTGATAATCCAGTGTGATACATGTATATCCAGGAAATGTTAATGAAATCAGATTACATTTCGAACCAATGACACTAGATTAAAAATCATCTTGGTAAAAATCCTACATTTTCATGAGCATGTTTAACTGTTTAATGGTTGCTATGAAACAAACATTTGACATACCTTGTAAGCTCTGAATACAAGGCTGGGAAATCACACTTAGGACAGACTGCCCAATCCTGACGTACCATGTGACGGCCCTGGAGAAAATATCAAATGAAAATATGCAAAAGTTAAAGACTGGATACAAAATTAGAAGTGGATAATACATGAAAGGTGTTTGTTCTATCTTGGCTCAGTCAGTAAAGCGTCTGCCTGTCAAACTTAAGATCGTGACTTCGAATCCGACCCAGGCGGATCACTAAAGCACGAGTTGTGCGTTAACGTGCCCCTCCTATCCCTTTTTTAATAGATGCAGACTATGTTAAGTGGAAAACACTCCGTCCCTCGGATAGGACGTTAAATGGAGGCTTGTGTACAGGAGAGTCACCACCTATGCATGTTAAGAACCCACTGCACTATTTGTATATTATTATTATTTATTTGACCAATCGGAAAACATACAGTGAGTATAACAATCAGATAACACATAGAAATTTCATAATACATGCAAACAGTTTGAGGGAAGTGGAGAGGAGAGAGAGAAGGATACAATCTGCTGGTCAGGGGTGACAAAAGCAATTGAAATTGCTATTACTCGAAAGCATGTCACCCCCGATATCCTACCATGTATCCATTTAACACCTTGCTAAGAGTAGGGGGGAACCCCAGTGTAGTGTTCCACCTGCACCCCCCCCCCCTTCAATCATTTATACCGAGAGATGAGACCATCAGTCATCAGTCAAAGCATGCTGGTAGAAGTCTTACCGTAATAATGCAGTATGGGGTTGTGTTTTTACAGTCTGGGCAGGACAGCTCCGTCTCCTCTAGCTCGTATTTACAGTTTGGACAAGGTTTAGTCGGCTCGTCTTCCTCCGTCTTATCAGGTTTCCTGTAATAGATTAATAGAATAGAAATAATTAAGATGATTTTCAGCTTTCCTTCCATCAAGTCTCAAGTAATTGATCAAGTGCTTTTAAGTAAAGTGAAACCTGTCTATAAAGACCATCCAAGGGAGACAAGAAAAGTGGACTTTATAGGCAGGTGGTCTTTATGTACAGGTTCATTTAGTACATGTTTCAATGAGAAACTACTTTCAAGGGAAACAACAAAAATGGTCTTTGTAGACAGGTGGTCTTTCTATACAGGTGGTACTTAAAGCAGGTTTGACTGTATATCATTACCCTTGTCATAGGATCCAGTTATGATTCTGCACTTTGCTATGCACACTCTATTCACTAGGGAACATTCCAGCCAGTCACTATTTTTATGGGTAGATACATCCTCTTTCATGCCATGTATCCATTTAACAGCTGGCTAAAGAGAACCATGCAATAACGATTACATAACCTAAGTACCTAACTTAAGTTTGATTAATCTATCATCACTACTTTTCATTCAAATTGATGCCTTTTCAACAATCTGCCACCTCGTGATGTAAGAAGCCTTGACTGAAATCATGGTCTCATGCAGCCATTGGATGAGGTGATAACATTCTGTATTTGATTCACCTATAATTGGGGGAGGGAGGGCTGAGTAAGGTTTTATTCATTTAATTGAACAATGATAATAATGCTAGCTTATATCATGCCATAAATACAACATATTGAAATGAAGCAAACCTTTTTGAATTGGCATTAAAAAACTCACCTGACTATAGCTTCAATCTTCTTCTTATACTTGAGATCGATTGAGTTCCTATACTCTGGTCTCATGAGCATGGCAGCATAGCTGAAGGAGGAGTTCTTTAGACCTGACCGATGGCATTCAATGACAGTCGATGTCAAGATGGGTACAACATCTAAACAACGAGAAATAGAGATCGGTTCTTTCATGAATCAGAAATTCCAGTTGTACATCAAAATATATTAGCACAATAATAATAATAATAATATGAAAAATGTATATAGCACTTGTGACATTCAATTTTCAAAGCAATGTACACCGATCGAGATTACTTCAAGAAAAATCAATATTACTAAAGAAATTAACATAACATGTACATTCCTGGGAAATTTAACACACTAATGATAGCAACAATTTAACAAAAGACATAAATAATGTAGGCATCATTGTAATACAAATTCACACTCATTTTATAGTTATTGGGGTTGATTTTGGAACAGCTCATCATTACTATTTATAATGATTACTACCATAACTGTTTTTGTCCCTGCAATATAGGACCTTTTCTGAAGTTAATTGATCAAACCACTGGACTCCTGTATACCCATTTATCCAACAACACAGTTTACTTTGGGAAATACATGTCTACACAATTCATGTAGTATACAACTACTTCCATAGTGTTAACAGTAAATTTAAACCATTTGGGCTTTTTACAAGTTGCAATAAAAAGCAAGAAATACTTACGAGCTGGGAACTTGCTGATATTGTTAGCCACCCTGATGAGCATCCGAGCGCCTTTCTTATGATCACCTTTCTTCACATGAATCTGTAAACATACAAATGAAGACATATGTCAAATGACAGTGGAACCGGGAGGATGCAACTGTTCAGATATGTCACACAAAACTTACATGTTGATTGCCTTTATTAAGTATGCTTCTTATTCAACAAAAGCCTTTATATTCAAGAATATTCTCATATAAATACCTTGTATTTGCATTCATAATTTGAGCTGAAAAAACAATGTTGATTAAGTTTTTCTGAGCAGATTTGGCTTGAAATCCCTTCCCCTGAATCTTAAGGTACAGTGATCTTTTAGTATTATTTTGTTCATATGAGATTTGATGAACTATGACTCGGATGCACAGCTAAATGAGGCAACTAATCTCTCTATCTCTTGCCAAGGACAGGTTGCTTGTCCCACACCTGAAACCTCAAAACCTAAAACCTTTCGAGGAACATCTCCAAGAAGCTGATACACATAGCATCGGCTCTTACCTTGACCAGGATATAGCTATGTAGAATCATGAGGTTATTAGCCATCTCGGTAGGAATCTTGATCTTCTGCGCTCTTAGCTCTGTGTACATACTGAACAAAACATCATGGGCGTTCCTGTAGTTACCTGCAAATACAAATAATGGTAACGTTAACTGCTTGTGCACACAATGGCAGAGAAATGAAGAAAAGACGGATCATGTGAGGTCACCACACAAGATATCATAATCAGTTCAGTGGTATTGTAATGAAACATAGAAATATTGATTGTAGAACACATTTGCTACTGCTACTGGAAGGTCACTGAAAAGACGTCACCTGCTTCCTCGTAATTCCCTGCAGACATAAGACACTCTAGCTTGTAAGCTAGTGAAGGAAGCATATGGAATATTCTTACTCTAGGCATCTACATATTCTATTACACCTGCACTGCATGACCATGATGCTCTGCAGTAAATTCCTTACAGTAAACAATTCCCAACTTCAACCGTGGACCCAATACCACATGTGACCCTAACTGCAACCCTACAACGTAAACCTAGCCTGAAACTAAGTTCCAACCCTAACCCTATATTTGTGTTGAAATAAAGCCAGTAGCATGTGTCATCGGAGCAACTGGCACATCACCTGGGACCCGTTTCACGAAGCTTTTTTTCAATGACAAATGACAAAAATCAGTGACAAATCTGTTGATAGCCAATCAGAAGCAAGGATTTCAGTAGCTTATAACAAAAACTGTCATTTGTCACTGATGACAAGTTTTGTGAAACCCCCCCCCCCCCCTGTACTAATACCATAATAATTTGCTTACCAGCAATCTGTTCCTCTCTAGCGATGATCGTAGCTGTCCTAGCAGCCTCTCTGTATTGCTTGAGAGCCATGTACAGTCTAAAGAGATACTTAGCATCCTTAGGTATACCGTCTGTTTCTCCCATCAGGTAGTCGATCAGCTGATGAGCCAGCTGGTCATCTCTACACTTTCCAACCTGTACAAGGACAAAAAGAGAGATGCAACTTAGACTTACATGTATCATGATAATCATTATCATCATCACCACTATTTAAACAGCCCTATTTTCGTCATCATCATCATTGTTTCAAGAGCTAGTGTTTCATCTCTACACCTTCAAACATGTTCAACAGTCAAAATAAGATAAAACTTAGATTACAGGTCTGTTACCAAAATCATCCTTGACAATGTCATCGTCACAACCATCATCATTATCACTAGCACCTCTACACCTTCCAACTTGTACAAAATCAGAGAGAGAAACTAAATTACAGGGCTGTAATTATCAAGGCCATCATATCATTATCATCATCATCAATGTCTTGATCATCATCATCATGAATATCATCTTGATCATCACCACCTTTAGTCTCCTTCTCACCATTTTTGTCCTTATCCTCATCCTCCTTCTCCTTCTCATCATAACTGTCATCATGATTCTGCAATTTCCTGAAATAAATTGGAAGATCATCTCAACAACAAACAGGAACAACTTACTGTTTCGATGGCCATCTCAATGGCTTGGCTATCGTCCCTTGTGTTGGGGCAACGCAGAAAGTGTTTGGAGGATCATCTAAACCACAAACAGGAGAAACTTACCGTTTCGACGGCCATCTCAATGGCTTGGCTATCGTCCCTGGTGTTGGGGCAACGCAGAAAGTGTTTGGAGGATCATCTAAACCACAAACAGGAGAAACTTACCGTTTCGATGGCCATCTCAATGGCTTGGCTATCATCCCTGGTGTTGGGGCAACGCAGAAAGTGTTTGAGCGCCCTCTGGTACTGTTCACAGAGGAGGAAGAACTTGCCGGCTAGCAGGTGGTTCTTCTCTCCTTCAAAGTACAGAGCGATACTCTGGTAGTCCTCGTGACTGGCATCTTGACCTGTCAGGTACAATTCAAACAGGATATAACATCATATGAAATCAGGCTTCATTTCCAGATAAAACATGTTTTATGTCAATTTTGATAGACTTCTTACAATTACCGTAAATCTCCGTGTATAAGGCGCACCTGTGTATAAGGCGCACCCCTATTTTGGGGGCAAAAAAAAAAAAAAAAAAAAAAAAAAAAAAAAAAAAAAATCGTTTTTTGTTGTTATTGTTTTGTTGCCGAAAACCCACCAAATAATAGTAACAATGTCGTTGTAGAAGAATGTGTGTAAGATCATTAATGTAAATTAAAAACAGGTCCAGACTCTTAAGGCTTCATGATACCAAGTGTCCCACACTAGCCTCATCACATCAGCTAGCAGAAGCACTGTGTTCTATGCCAAACATCAATAGTCATGCATGATATGAATAGAATCCTCTAAATTTCTGACAATAGAGTACCTAGGATAGAACCTTGTGGTACACCATTTGTTATAGAAAAAAAAATTGAGGAATTATTAAAAACTACATTTTGAGATCTATTAGAAAGATTACTTTCGAACCAAGATGACAGACAAAGTTGAGTGTTGTTGTAGTTTCCGAGTGGTGAGTCAACACACTGATTACTGAGCTGGGAGACATTGCCAGGCATAGCGCCATAAATCGAAATCGGGAAGGGAAAAAAAAAAAAAAAAAAAACTTTTTTTTTTCTGTATCTGTGTATAAGACGCACCCCCGATTTTCAAATTTTTTCGGCGCCAAAAAAGTGCGCCTTATACACGGAGATTTACGGTAGAAATTCAATTTTTCAGAGATTTGTCTTCGGTACGATATTTTCATCTATAAGAGCAAAATCATTTCTATGTCATGACTTTCAACTACAAATGGTCCAAATGTAAAACTAAGTCTTAAAGCCCCACTGCACTACTTGTACCTACTTGCTCCCTCTATATAGAAAACAATGCCTAAGCGGTGCCTGTTGGTCCCCCATGATCCTCTTTTTCTTATGTTAATTGAGAGCTGAGTTGATGAGATATCACCTGTCAGTGACCACGCTGGTCGGTTTAATCCCTCCTGGCCAAACTAGTGCAGACAGGCTTTAAATTAATAAGGTTTCTAATAATTTGGCAGTTGTCTTATTCTTGAATACAAACAAGTTTTCTCATATAAAACCACCTTCAACTATTAATTTGGCTAAACAAGAAAGAAAGAAAGAAATAGGCAAAGGCCTTGTCCTATGAGGACTGCATTGCTCTTACCGATGATGTCAGCATAGACTTCCATCTGGTTATGGGTTTGGGCCAGCTGAAAGGCATCATTGTTGCATTGTGACATCACCAAGAACTGGATTGCAGATGAGTAGTCATTCAGCTTCTGGAAAAATCTAGAAGGAGAACAAATAATTATGAAGATCAATACACAATCTAGGCATGGGAGCTACCCAGCAAAGTTATTTCAGGTAAATGGTGAAATCATTGGAGTACATAATAAAGGAACAATATGCACAGGAATCTTGAAAACTTTAAGAATTGTAAACTATGCAGTTCTTTAGAATTGTGTATGTTTTGCCATTTTTTCGAAATTGAATATAGAAATCAGACAAATGAGATTTTAAGGCTTCCACAAAAATTTCATGTGATTTCATGTAAAAATTGATTAAATATTAGAATACAACTAAAGAAGAAAACAAACACCCCTAAAACTATCATTATTTTATCACAATTTATTCATCTCTTACTTGGCGACCATCTTAGCTCCCTCAACTGATCCTGATTCTTTCACCACACGCACAGCCTCTTCTGGGTTTTTCAGATAGTCCAACTGGATTCTGTGAAAAAAAAGCACCGAAAGGAAGGTATTAAAACATATACAATCATCCTTTCAGCTACAAAGCACAGTGAAGCAGTATCACCCTGACAGTATTACTCTACTCTTTAGCTTATCAGAAAATTGAAATAGAAATAAAAATTCACAGAAAAATAATTCCCAGTACTCATTGCACCTGGGTAATGAGAGTCAATTGTAGAAAAAAAAAAGTTTTTTTGAGGTCATCATGATCACACAGATTAATTCAAAATTTCATGTAAAGGGAACATAGACTTCCCAAAATGGTATAAAATGTATAAATCTTAAAAAGTAATATTCTCTTTCCTACCTTTTTCATAATTGTATATGCTGTAATATATGGGTGTGCTTCTTACTGATTAAAAGTCCTCACAAAAGAATATAAATATTGTATCTAATTTGAAATACTTAAACCTACTTAATGTCCTCATTGCTAGCATCAATATCAAAATACATTTTTATAACCATTATTGTTGTCATTCCCATCAATACTTTTCCTAACTCTACTTTCTTATTCTTATCTCATACTTTCTTCATCTGAAAATAATTGCAATCCTTATGATACTGCACAGGGCAAATGTTGCAAATTGTCTCATTTCATTTCTTCATGTCCTTACCTGATGACATTATCCCAGTCCTTGGCGTTCTGGTAGGCCAGCGCAGCATCCTTGTACTTCCCATCAGCCTCCTTAGCCTTGGCGTACTGGGTATGAATCTTGGGAGATGTGATCTGGGGCAGCAACTCTCCTACCTTGGCCCTGGAAAATTCAACAAATAATAACATCAATAATAATGTATTAATATGATGGCACATTTCCATATGCATGTTCAAATGCAGTTTAAAATGATGTTATTAACAGAAGTAAGAGGTGAGTTTTGAGATGTTTTTTGAAGGTATTGAGAGACTGCTAGCTACAAAGATATCTGGGTAGGTTATTCCACAGTTTGGGAGCAGCAGTTGTGCATGCTCTGTCACCAAGTGTGGGAAGCATCCTGGGAGATGGGTGGTTCAGCGTGATGCCTTTAGAGGACCAAAGGGAGTAGAGCGGGATAGTAGTGTGAAAGTATGGTCAAAGATGAGAAGCTAACAAGCTAGTCTTGCTAGATCTGGATCTTATATACACCATCATTCTCATTATCATCATGAACAACATCAATATCACAGTGCAAAACTTTACCTTAGGAATCATCACTGCTGTCTCAAATCATTAACAATAAACATCAGCAAACAAAATAATTACAACTATCTCCTACTCTACCAACCATTATCATCCGATGACAATCACCTTCACCTTCAAATCACAATCATATTTTTATTATCACATTCTATTTCATTACCGTCATCCTCCTCACAAAAATGGTCACCAAAATCAATATCATGCAAACTAATCAGATCATTAACAATCAGGGAGATGGATCAAAGTAGCATACATTTGCACATTACATTAAAGAGACTGCATCGATCACTTCCAACTCACCAATTCTTGCATCTGATATAGACAGACGCTGCTTTGTCCGGGTAGCCACCCCTCTCGTAAAGCTGAGCTGATTCAGAGTACTGCTTCATGCTCTCTAGGATAGATGCACAATCCCTCTTCACCGCTCGATTGTTCATCTTCATCGCCATGGATACACCACGCCGGATGTCACCGATGCGGATCGACATGCGAGCCACGCCTGTAGCGCATGTCTCATCATGGTCACGCTCCTGGGATGAGAAGAGATCATTCATAACATACATGTAATCAACATCCAAATGAGAAGCCTTTCCTGAGGCAGTCATCTCTCTAAGTTAAACATTGAATTAAGCCAATGAGTAATTTCAAGTTCGGTGTTGGTGAAAGCTGGTGTTGGTGTTGTGAGAACACTAACACCAGCCACAACACCGAACTTGAAATCAGGCTAGTGTTGGGATTGAACTCGGGAAATATGACGTATTTCCGGTAGTCTGTGTTGAGGGCTGGTGTTGAATGTCAACTTCTGAACCGAGTATTGCGGTTGGTGTTGACGATTTACGTGTAATTTTCCCATTCACCAACACCAGCCCATAGGGATTGGGAAATTCATGATTTTAAGTTCGGTGTTGGTGTTGGTTTTGGTGTTGCAGTATACCGCAGGTAACTATGTGGACATCTGGCACGAATCTCAAGATCATGCCAAGGTAAAGATCCATTTAAAAGTCAAAACAGAAGTAAATCATGGGAGCTATATATGTTTTTCAATAGAAAAATATTTTATCTATTGACTTTTTAATATGAATTTACATTTGATATTCAATATGATATAATTTAGTGGATTTTCTGAATGGATTATGCTTTTATCGCAAGACTTTTCGTGTGTAGATTTTGACGTCACTCAGTGTTGAGCTACCGATTACGCGCACGCGTGATCGGTATCGTCCTTCTGAACTGACCGTCGGTGTTGGAGCTCGGTTCAGCAGCCCCTCCGCGCTCTCAACACCAACACCGAACACCGTACTTGAAATCACTCAATGCCTTCAGGCAGCCAAGGTTCATGTATTAAGCCTATGAATATGAGACGATTCAGTTGTCAACAAATTAAAGAGCATTTAAACCAGACAACCTTTTTATTTCAAAACATAAATAATGATGAATTAAAAGCCTGGGGCCTGGGAAAAATTAAAATATGAAATCATGTATGGTATGCAAAACAGTGATACAGATCAAATTTGAAGAACAATAGCATCTGTAGTTCTTTAAAAAAAAGTGTTTCCACTAACTTATCAATCAAACACTCTAGAAGTATTCAAAAATTGTTATAGAATGTTCTACTAAGCAAATGGTTGATGCTATATTGTCCTAAAATAAGTCTGATTTATCAAACTTTCAAATGCTGTATGATATTTACCTGTTCTTCGCTGGTGATACCTTTCTCGTAGTGGGTTAGAGCATTGGGATAATCACCACTGTAGAAAAAGAAAACACAAAAACCACATGAATGGAATGGCTTCCTTCAAACTTATGATTTAGGCATGCACTTACTTTTAACCCTTACTGTACTGGGCTATTTTGAGCACCCTCTGACTGGGGGGGGGGCCTGGGAGGCCCCCCCCTATGATCTCGGCCGCCGATTGTCCGATGAACACGAAAATTTGCATGTTTGTAGATATTTACGTAAGGAACAAGATGGTATAATTAGTTTTTTCCGAATATGCAAATTTTTGTCGTTAGCCTAATTAATTATGCAAAATACGCTAATTTTATGCATTTTACAGAAAACGTGTCAAACTCCACTTTTTGAATGTTGAAACTCATTATTCATATGAAAGTTCTTTTCTAACACAAAAAGTTATTTTAATGTAATTAATAATGATAATTTATGCAAATTTTGATGCGATTTTTAATTTTTGTTTTGTTTTTTTGATGACATGCGCATACTAATTGTTATGTAACGCCTTACAGGTATATCCGATTTCGACGAAAATGGTATCAAAATGTGCGTAAGACTTGAGGGAAAAAAGTCATGAAACGACAATTCAAAATTCCAAGCGGTTGCGGCGCAATCTCCGAAAATGTCGAGGGGGGGGCCTCCCAGGCCCCCCCCCAGTACAGTAAGGGTTAATAGTCATGTAATGAATGAAGCAAATCATCCTCCCCTCTTGCATTCAAGCACTTATCTATTTTACATTATAAGGGGACTATGTGTTTCTTGACAAGACCGCCTGGGTCTTTTATGGTACCCTTGAATCCATATATAATTATTTGCATCTGCTCTGTTTTTCTGATTTGAATGTGTATATGCTTTAATTAGAATTACATAAACTTGAACCTGAAAATTGGAAAGCTACAGCAAGACATTTCACACTCAAAGTATTGAATGGAAATTTGACATAGAGTAATGGCAAAGATAATCCAGAGTGTGATCCTTGGATATGGGCAATTCTACATAAAAATATATGAAGGAATCAATGCATTAGAAATCCATTATGACTTTTGAGTGAAAACTAGAAGTGAATTTATACTGCAGCTAGGTGTTGTAAATAACTTGACCATCATTAGACTTCAGCAAAAAGGAACAACAAAACATTGCCGCTCTCTAAAGTTGGTGGTATCTCTCTACTTCTCAACTTCGCTTATGGATCTCTGATGTGGAATGGGAGAAGGGCTTACCAGATCTGCTTCTGCTTTTTAGACCCCCCCCCCCTTCCATCATAAAAAAAAATGTTTTGTGTCATCATACCAGCATAAAATTAACAATGACTAAATGGATGTGTCTTACAACTGAACCCGCTTTATAACCAGATAGAATGAGAGGAGAATGTTACTTACGTAAACTCAAGCTGCTGGGCATATTCCTTTGAGATGTATGGGATCTGTCCTGGGGCTAGGGTCTTGGCCAGCTTGAGGGCCTGGTCCCAATGCAGCAGGTCTCTCCTCATCTCTAGGGCTGTGATGGGTCTACTAGAGGCTAGGAACAGGTCCTGGGCTAGATTGAAGTCTTCTTGGTACATAGCCAGGTGACCAGACAGCAAGTTACGATCATCGATGCCCTACGTTAGCAAAAGGAAGCCATTTATAATAAACTACTAGCTGGGAAAACAACATTGGTCTTGTCATCTGTCAAAGTAGGGCTTAAATATAAACTAGAATGTTGAGTAAAGTTATGGATTTTATGATGGAGATCTGATATATTTGAGCATCTTGGGGTATATTTTTCTTGGTACACTCTCTAAGATCACAATGGCACTTACTTTGAAGAAAAAATATCTAGAACAGAATCTTCACATTGAATTTTATTGACCGACTTGAATCTATCATATCAGGAATCTGAGGGTACGATGTGGACTATTGGGTGTTATCTTATTCCACATACTTGGATGTATAATTGCATGTAGTTTGATGAGAGTTACTTAGTTCTCAGTAAGACCAATACACAGCAGATGCATTCATTCTTACCGTGATCTTCTGTAGTGAAAGTACCATACCAGCCTCTCCTATATGTCTGTACACTCTCAGAGCTGCAAGAAATGGAGAAACTAGATGGAATTCGACTGCGCGCAGTCGAAAATGATGCCTCCGTCAAAGAGCAATTTTACCAACCAAAACAGAAGAAATTTTTCAAATTCAAGTTCATTTGTAATCCATTAACAGGTTCTCAAAATATCGTGATTACAAGCAATTTCTCATATACATATATGACCCTTTGAACTTTGACCTCATGACCCTAAAATATACTCAGTACATTGGCTCTGCAAGATGTCCTGAGCTTAATAGTAATCTATCTGTCAGTTCTAATGAGAATGCGTTCACAAGCTATTTTTGCATACATAATGAGCCCATGACCTTTGACCTCATGACCCAAGAATCTACTCAGTTCATTGGCTCTGCAAGATACATACATGATCTAAGTTTGGCAGGAATCCATCAATCTGTTCTTGAGATAACGCGATCACGAGCTGTTTTTGCATATATAATGAGCCCTGTGACCTTTGACCTCGTGACCCCAAACTCTAATCAGGTCATTGGCTCTGCAAGATAAATACATGACCAAAGTTTAGCAGGAATCCATCAATCGGTTCTTCAGATAACGCGATCACGAGCTGTTTTTGCATACATAATGAGCCCTGTGACCTTTGACCTTTGACCTCGTGACCCCAAAATCTAATCAGTTCATCGGCTCTGCAAGATACATACATGACTAAAGTTTGGCAGGAATCCATCAATCGGTTCTTCAGATAACGCGATCACGAGCTGTTTTTGCATACATAATGAGCCCTGTGACCTTTGACCTTTGACCTCGTGACCCCAAAATCTATTCAGTTCATCGGCTCTGCAAGATACATACATGACCAAAGTTTGGCAGGAATCCATCAATCGGTTCTTCAGATAACGCGATCACGAGAACGGGACGTACGGACGTACGGACGGACGTACGTACGGTACGACGTACGGACGGACGGACAACCCGAAAACATAATGCCTCCGGCTACTTCGTAACGGAGGCATAAAAAAGATATTTATATTAGCATGGTAGTTAATCAGTATAACAGGAAATGTATTTCCTAACAACGACGGTGTTTTATAAGACTACTCCAATGTGGGAAAGGAGATGTCACAATCTGAGAGAGAAATAGAGATAGACAGAGTAAAATGAAGAGATAGAGGGAGAGAGATATTATAGGATAAAGAGGTAATAGGATAGGAGAGAGAGGTAATAGGGGAGAGAGGTAATAGGGCAGAGAGATAATGGGGGAGAGTGAGAAAGCAAGATAATATGAAAACATAATAAGAAGGTAACAAAAACAGATATACACCTGTGAACCGTAACATAAAGCTTAGCAATTGATTGTACGTTTTATTGATCAATCGTTCAATCAACTGATTGCAATGTACATCATGGTCAATTGCGAAACAGAGAGCAATTGCTAAGTTATCTTATGAGACACAAGACAATAGAGTCAGACAGAGTGAAGCACAATAAGAGAGGAAGGGAGAGACACAGATAGTAAAAGAGAGAGAAGGAAAGAGAGAGGAAGAGAGATAGAGAGACACAGATAGTAAAAGAGAGAGAAAGTACAATGGAGGGAAACATATGGAGGAAGAAAAATAGACATAGAAGGGGAAAGGAACATAGTGGATTGGAGAATTCCGTAAGAGAGAAGAAGACAGACGGACATTATCTTACCAAACTCGATATCAGCATGTGTGATAGCATCCTTAGCCAGATCTAACCATGCCTCTTTGCTGTTAAGAAGCTGACACAGCATCCAAGCCTCCTTGTACTGGTGAAGCAAAATGCTCTTCTGCAGAGCCGACCGAACCTGACAAAAAAAATTCAAGTGGAGTATTCATGTAAAACAATAATAACAAATATATGAGATTTATAAGGCGCCAAATCCACTTGAAATCAAATGCTCAAGGTGCTATTGTGAAACAAAAGCTCAAAAAAGAGATCCCATAAAAGCATGATAATGGTGAGCCCCTCATGTCAAGTTGTTACATCTGTCTTCACTATACACATACAGAATAAGTTGAGTCCTACCTCACATCTTATGAAAGCCTTGTGACCAGGGGTGTCAACGAGAGGGTGTGACTCCTACCTTCAACATTTGGATTTGTTCAAGCCTAGAAGGCATATCACCATATTGGAAAGGGCTTGTAGGATAAAAAATAATGAAACACCTACCAATGTTTATTGAGCATTGGTAAGATAAACACACCCCTATCCAGAAACTTCCTGTTCTGCTAGACTTCCATTTCTCCTGAAGTGATGGAGACAGAAAGTTTGTGCAAAAAGAGGCGCAATACATGTAGCTCAGTTGGTAGAGCGGTGGTCTCGTAATCCAGTGGCCTTGGTTCAAAATCAAGGCAATGTGCTAGTGCCTTTGGTAAGGCATTAATCCTCATTACCAGGTCTTTCGGAGAGGTCCTAAAGCCTGTCGGTCCTCTGGTTGCTTACTAACAAGCATTTATGTTTTCTTAGCAATCAGGTAAAATAACCACCACTACTACTACTCAAGCTTAATAAAATTCCCTACACATATTAAACAAAATAAATGACTGCAGCCTGTACTTGTCCTGGCCTAAGCTTGATAGAGTCACCATCTTGGGCAGCATGCAGTCAACATGTCAACCAAGCAAAGGACAGTACTCACCTCTGGGTGTGGTAAGTCCTGAGGGCGCTCTAGGAAGTTTTAGGTGTTGAGATGAACGCTGGTGGTCTTACCACTCTGAGTCTGACACACCAGCTCACCATGTCAGCAAGCCAAAGCACAGTACTCACCTCTGGGTGTGGTAAGTCCTGAGGGCGTTCTAGGAAGTTGTAGGTGCTGAGATGAAAACTGGTGGTCTTACCACTCTGGGTCTGACACACCAGCTCACCATGTCAGCAAGCCAAAGGACAGTACTCACCTCTGGGTGTGGTAAGTCCTGAGGGCGTTCTAGGAAGTTTTAGGTGTTGAGATGAACGCTGGTGGTCTTACCACTCTGGGTCTGACACACCAGCTCACCATGTCAGCAAGCCAAAGGACAGTACTCACCTCTGGGTGTGGTAAGTCCTGAGGGCTTTCTAGGAAGTTGTAGGTGCTGAGATGAACACTGGTGGTCTTACCACTCTGGATCTGACACACCAGCTCACCATGTCAGCAAGCCAAAGGACAGTACTCACCTCTGGGTGTGGTAAGTCCTGAGGGCGTTCTAGGAAGTTGTAGGTGCTGAGATGAACGCTGGTGGTCTTACCACTCTTGGTCTGACACACCAGCTCAAGATGTCAACCAACCAAAGGACAGTACTCACCTCTGGGTGTGGTAAGTCCTGAGGGCGTTCTAGGAAGTTATAGGTGCTGAGATGAACGCTGGTGGTCTTACCACTCTGGGTCTGACACACCAGCTCACCATGTCAGCAAGCCAAAGGACAGTACTCACCTCTGGGTGTGGTAGGTCCTGAGGGCGCTCTAGGAAGTTGTATGTGCTGAGATGAACACTGGTGGTCTTACCACTCTGGGTCTGACACACCAGCTCAAGATGTCAACCAAGCAAAGGACAGTACTCACCTCTGGGTGTGGTAAGTCCTGAGGGCGTTCTAGGAAGTTATAGGTGCTGAGATGAACGCTGGTGGTCTTACCACTCTTGGTCTGACACACCAGCTCAAGATGTCAACCAACCAAAGGACAGTACTCACCTCTGGGTGTGGTAAGTCCTGAGGGCGTTCTAGGAAGTTATAGGTGCTGAGATGAACGCTGGTGGTCTTACCACTCTGGGTCTGACACACCAGCTCAAGATGTCAACCAAGCCAAAGGACAGTACTCACCTCTGGGTGTGGTAGGTCCTGAGGGCGTTCCAGGAAGTTATAGGTGCTGAGATGAACGCTGGTGGTCTTACCACTCTGGGTCTGACATACCAGCTCACCGTTGTGAAGCATCAAGGGCTGCTGGGCGTAAGGCAGCTTGGTGGTACCCACTAGAATCACTGCAGGACCTGTGGAGGAGTGTACAATCAAAAGAAATAGGTTGCTTCTTCGATCTCTTCATATACCGATTGTCATTTGACACATGGTTAAAAGCACAGAAAATAAATATTATATAGAAAGCACTTTCAGAGTTTCAATGCTGTTGTAATCTAATATTCATAAATTTACCCCTTTAAATAAAATATATAAAAGATCAAGATAAATGAACCCAATTCATTACAAGTATAACAGACAATATTGTGTATCTTGGTGTTTTTTTTGTCTGTCTGTATGTATATCTGTCTGCCTGTCTATCTCTGTTCATATGCACCAGCACATTGGTAATGCTTAGATGCATAGATGTGCATCCATGACAGGCGTTGATCCTAATGCATATATTATACCAATGCCATTTTCTTTCCTTGGAGCCAATTCAACTTTGAATACACTAACTTGAACCTAGCAACTAAAATGAGTTTACAACATACTTTTCTAGATGCTCCTTCAGTGGTCTAATACCCCCTCTTTAATGCTTTTCTTCTTCTTAACATCTCGTATCTTTTCAATCAAATGTCATTTTCCTTAATTTGTTCATCTTATCTTGTTACCCAACAGTCAAGCATATTGGGCATATTGAAAGAGAAATAAAAACCGTAGCATTAGATTTATTGTAAATCAGGAGCTGAAAAAGCAATACAAAAGGTTGCCAGAGAAATTGTTAACAGCACTTTAGATGAAAAGTAGCAAACTATTGTACAGTCAAGAAAATATATGATATGTATTGATAACATTGTACTTCAATTATATTTGTTTTCACAACTTTATTTTGATGTTCAAATGTAAATAAACACCTCATTTGATGCACACAAAAATAAATACTGAGTGTTGTTTTTACATCTGACAAGTTTTGTAAAAGCTTACCATTGACAGTCTCCCTTGAGTAGAGATAGGAGTAGACCTTCTCATCGTCATAGGCAACAAAGATTCCCTTGTAGTTGTACCCATTCTCCCATAACACATCCTTGATGGTTGGCGAGAAGTTAGGAATCTCCAGAGTTTGGTCATTGACCTGTCAAGCACAAACAAAATGAGAAGGAAAGAGGGTCACTGCCTTAACCTCAAACTCAGCACCTTACATCAATGCCGCTCAAGACACACCATCAGCCTGTAACAACTTTTGAGGTGTCTTTTGAAGGATACCAACCATGTATCAAGTATGGGATGACAGTCTTAATTATTTTAATATGAAATAGTCCTACATTAAAATTTAAAAAAAAAGTGTTTATTTTAGTTCAGATGAGCTCAATTCGTGTCGATTTTTGTAATAATAATAATTATATTTGCTTATATAGCGCCTAACACTTACTTGTAGTACCACATTGAGTTGTACATCTCTCTAGCTAATTGGCTACAGTATCACTATAGATGTACATATGTTCAGATATCAATTAGGCTCCAGCACTTTTCAACTTTATGAGTTTAAACATGCAGTACAGCTGGCAAAGTATCTCAGCTTAAAATTACAACAAGGCTGCCATTTATCAAAACTAATATTAAATTGATCCCATCTATAATTGCTTGATTTGATGTTTATTTATATTGATCATGACAGGTTTAAAACAACTACCGGTAACATGTAAGATCACTTGAAATTATACATCAAAATGGGGTTGTTATATTAGCTTAGATTCAATTAACATCCTCATTACAAATAAAATGTTAATATAGTAAAATTAGTGTGTAATGATGAAAGGTGGAAAGCAGCAGACCAACGGACAAGAGGAAAGTCAGAAAGAAAGAAAGAAAGAGGGAGAAAGAGAGAGAGAGAGAGAGAGAGAGAGGGAGAGAAAGAGAGAGAAAGAGAGAGACAGTGATATAAAGAGAGAGACAGAGAGACAGAGAGGAAGGACCATTTCTTGAATTTTAATCTATGGTAGACTCACAGGATTGTAGACGAAACCATCACTCTTATCATCGATGAAGACGAGCCTGGTTCCGCTGGGGTCAGAGAAGATTTTCCTGATGCCGACCACGTGACGGAACTCATTCACAAACTGCCAGTCCTCGATGAAGAAGTACATCAGCTCACCATTCTATAAGGGTTGGTTGGGGAGAAGAGTGGATGATTAATCACTCCTGACGACGGATAGTCAACCTGTTCGAAACGTCGAGCTATTCCTAACACCCATCCTCTCCAATCCGCGATATAGTTCTCCTTAGAACTATATGCCAAGAAAGATAACCAACAGTCTTTTTCAAGACTACACCAACAGTCCTTTTCAGGACTACACACCCTCAAGAAAGATTACTGAGAGCCCCTTTTAGGACTCCTCAATCCTCCCTCTCTCTCACATGGTGCATCCGCAAGCCTACTGTGTAATCACTTTTTGTGCAGCAACTTTTTCAATGAGATTCAAAGTGAAAGTTCTTTAGCTCATCTCTAACCATATAACTACAGTTTGAAGTTTGATCCCATCGATAATATTATTCACCCAAAATTAAGATGCTGGGAATCAGATCTCAACCTTTTTTTCCCCTTTAAAAAAAAGTATTATCAGCCATGCTCTTTGTAAGGTTAATTGCTTTTTTCAGTACCCCCTAAATGTAAAAACTAAATCCACCCCCCCCCCCTCACTCGACGCGTGACGCCAAATGTTAGGATTAACAAAAATTGCGGTACAAGCTTTCACGACTTTATTGCCTAAAGTCTTATGCATCCTTTGAAAGCAAATTGATTTTTTTTTACCCAACAGGTACCGCCCAGCATTAAAAATCACCAAATGAAAATTTCCCCATATATTTTGTACACAATGCAGAATTGTCAATTTGCAGAAACGTAAAAAGTGACTATTAGTCAATTAGCAATAAGTCAAAAACTATGTGAGATATACATATGAAACTTCATGGGCTTATTCTTTATGAGATACTCTATCTGTATGCCAAGTTTCAGTATTTTTCGGCACCTTGGGTGAGATCCCGGGGAATCCACCACTCTCCTCGACTGAGAGAGAGCACCCAATAATCTGACCTTTATAGGATTAAGAGCATTTTCTGTTCCTTTAAATGGCCATTCTGACCCCTGGATTCTCCTATACAGTCTACCCCCCCCCCCCCCCCCTCTTGAATTCATTCGACTGCTGACTGACTTACATGGGTACCATAGATGAGAAAGTCTGCCGTGAGTGTGTGACATGTTATCTTGCCATTGCTTTCCTTGTCCGGGAATAATCTTGTCTCTCTCTCCTCATTATCACCAACTCCTTCAGTCTCAATCTGAAAGAAATGTGGGAAAAGATACAATGAAAATTTCTTCAAAAATTAAAATTAAATTGTCACAAAACTGTTAATATATATTTACAGGAATAAATATATAGTAACATTATTTTATATGGGTATTGTGTAATAAGATGATTGTACCACATTGTTATTCAAATATTCATGTATCAGACTCTACAGTTTCTTTGACTTTGTGTACATTATTTCTACCATTGTTATCTACCGGTATCTGAATGTATTTTTAATTGTATTTGAAATTTAACCTCAAGTTTTGGTTGCAATAAAGAAAGAAATAAAGAATAAATTAATGTATAAATTCAACAGAAAATGCATACCGATAATACAAAAATATATTATTAAAAAAGCAGGTCACCAATCATGCATGGTCACATACAGTGTACATATAGTCAGATTTCTTATTTTATGTCTACATTTTGCTGGCCAAGACCATTGATATGTACTAGAAACCTGGAAAACTGCATACTAGGTGACTTTCAGTATATTTTAATCACAAACATTATTTGAGCAAGAAATTTAGGCGATTCATGCAAGTAAGATATCATTCTAGTTTTACAGCCTCGATATCAATCCCGCATTTCAGACACTTATATACTTTTAAAACACCATTTCAGTAGCAGAATTTATTATTACTTTATTGCTCTACATATTCATGTACATGCTTGCACTGAACTAAAGGGAGCTAGCTAGCCTTGCATGCACTTTGCAGCTACTCTAATTGCACATCTATGCACAAATCACAGGAACAGCACAGGCTACAAGGAAGTTTTATGCTATTAAAATTAATACATGACTCACATAAGCATGGAAATCATATTGGTTAAGAGCTTTATTATATATACATGTATCTAAAGCTATACATGTAGTTAAACAACATTTAACCAAAAAAAAGTAAAAAAGAGCATGCAATGTTGAAATAAACTACCAGTAGCCAAACTGATGATGGGTAGCAAATTATACCGTAGTGGAAATGGTATGAAATTTCTTTGAAATTCCTCCTCTATTTCCAATTATATCTGTGATTTGGGTTAATTTGTATTGCAGTAAATTTGCGGCCAAAAAGAAGATAATTCATTTTCGGGGAAAAAGAAGAGAAACTAGCTGAAATACCTGGATACAATATATTTCCCTCCATGTATATATTCCCATCAACTCGATTCTACAAGAGACCAACTTTCTACAAGAAAAGTACTATGAATCATTCATTCTATAGGCTGCTATTTCTAACAGACAGAAAAGATATATTCACACAGTATAATACTTTATAAAAACTGTTTGTTATGTTTACCTGAATCTGAGGAAGACAATGAATGGGAAACAGATATCAATTCATTAATTTATAAAGTTTCAAATATTATTGTTGGTTCTCCTAAAATGGATTATCTCTCACTCACTGGCATATGAAAACCTAATAAATTACTCTGCAATTTATTTTGAAAGGCAGTGAAATTAATTCAAATTCTGAAAATGACTACCGGTATTATAAATATTAATAATAATATTTGATATTTTATAGTGCACACATACTCCACCCAAGGTGCTCCTTTATTAACCCGGCTCTGCTAGGCTACCGTTTTTGGTGCTCACAGCATTCCAAGGAATTCCTCCCAGCCATTACCCATTTGAACACCGGGGTGGAGAGTGGCAATTGTAGATTAATGTAGATTTACATAAACTATCCTGCACCAATTTCGATGCAAATGTATGATAAATATTCCTCAGACATACTCAAATGAAATATTTACAAATTGGACATATTTTTACAACAATCGTCTTATTTGTCTTAATTAAAGACATTAGTCATGTCCATGAATGGAAGAAAAATTTCATGTGCCTTTAAATGACAATGTCAAAATTTGGGAGGTCGGAATTATCCTTCTTAAAATAGTATTTTTTGACACAATCATTGCTGAATACTAGGACAGTGTGAACTGAACATGAAGGAATACAGTTCTTTTGGTCTGAGGAAAGAATGAATAACTTCATGTTTTATTGTAATTATTTCGGACAACTTGACTTTATATTTGATAACTTAATACCAGCACATTCCATGTTTCCGCCCAGTATTGAGTATCGATAGCAAGCAATATAAGTTATTACACTAGAATTGCAAGCAATATGTCGGAAAACTTACATGTACATTCCAATCAAATTATAACCTTAAAAATATAAAAAATTAGGGTTGAAATATGAATTGTTAATACATGAAACCATGCTCTATGCATTAAGATGCAAGCAGAATTAATCTGTGGGATCACTCTGCTTGTCCACTGGGATAAAATCAAAAGTACCGTTTTGCGACGATTTCTCTTCGATTTCTTTCTCCTATATTTCGGGATCTGTGCACCATGAAAGACGACAAGTCAGACGACAAAAAAGGTATATGCAGCTCACATTTTAACAAAATTTATGAATTTCAAGAAAATGTATTCCATATTTGTTTAACCGTTCTTTGACCTCGTCTGCAAATAAAAATAATAATAATATTCAGCTTTTATATAGCGCTTAATACATCTCGGATATTTCTAAGCCCTTTACAGATATACTATTACCCCGGTCATTGGATTCAGTGCTTGCCCACACACAATGTGTGCACAATCTCTACTCCCTGGGGAACATCCCAGCCAGGTGTGACTTGATGCTCAAACACTGTGAAGTACCCTCTTTATCGGAGGAGCCAGCAGCTTTAAATATTTTTTTAAAACAGATAAATGGTGCCATATAAATGCTTTTATAAATGTAATGCTTCCTGGGAGAAATTTCAATTATTTAAACATATTTGTGGCTTACACCCAGTAAATAAGATCGATTGATCGATCTGTAATTGAAAAAACAAGTCAGAAAAAATCTTGGAACCAACAGGACTTGAACCTGCCATCTACTGCCTTCTGGGCAGCGACTCTACCACCAGGCCACCAAATGCTGTGAATCATCATCATCATCTACCAGATGAACCGTATATTGTCCTCATTTTCAACTGTAATGCAATTACCTCTGATTAGCAATCAAAATTAAACAATTAAGGAATTGTCAGGCCTTGCTGCTAGTCCCACAGTGAAATGCAAGTGCTGTAAAATACCTGAGCCTATAAACGTATCACAAGACAAATGAGAGCATAACCTGGTGGTTCTTACCAAATGTAGTTGGACCTTATTCTCAAAGGACACAGCGGCATAGTCAGCATTGAGGCACATGCTGTTGATGGTACCTAGGTACTCACGATCCTTTAACTTCTCAGGCCCTATAGGACGAACAAGAAGATGAAATAGCATTAGAGGCTAGTTGCTATACCTTGCAGTGTTGTATCTTTTAGTATAGTAAATACACAGTTTGTACATCAAAGCATTTTATGAAGGATACCTGGGGGGTGTTTCACAGAAATCTTAAATTGAACTTATCTCTAAGTTGGACTTAACAATTGTTTCACAAAGATTTTAAATGAAACTTATCTCTAAGTTGGACTTAACAATTATGGAAAGCCGTTTGCATTTTTGAAAATATTTTTTAAAAGTTATTTTAAACCTGATAAAATGTTGGTTCAAATCATTCATATTTTCTATTATCCATGAGAATTCATGTTCTTGATGTGGAATTTATAAAAAGTCTAAAACACTTTAAATTTCACTTTTGAATATATTATATTTTAAGGCTACAAATGGCCAACTCAGAGTTAAGTTCGACTTAGAATCTTTGTGAAACACCCCCAGGTGTTTTCACCTAATGAGTAAGAGACTCTGACATGATAGTTCCCATGTGTGCTGTACAATATATGGAGCCTGAAATGCAAATGATATGATATATGGCCCCCAAAAATGGCATCCCTTGTACGGCTAATATTACTCTTTGATCCTTACTCTATAATTTCAAGACGTCTTATAATATTTCCTAGTATGTTATCTTCTAATTATTTGTTATAATGTCTGGGCCCCATTGCATAAAACTTAGCCATTTATGGTAACTTTGCTATTAATATTAACTACCGTGGCAACATCACACAACAGCCAATCAACTCAATGTTTCCATGGAAGTTATTATTAACAGCAAAGTTACCATCAATGGTAAGTTTTATGCAACAGGGCACCATTCAAAGCCAGAAGGGCATTGACTCATATCATTTAACACAGGGTTAACATCCATCTGGCGATTAAGAAACATGTGATTTTGATTTCGGAATACCCTTAAAGAGTCGAATTCACAACATGATATTTGTAAAGTCTGGTTAGTGTATGGAATATACATGTACATGTAGTTTCTTTAATGCTATGGTCACATTACCCAAAAGTAGGCTGCTCGGCGGCCGAGCGGCGAGTTTTTAACCAATTCTGCCCGGCGGCTGCCCGGCCACCGAGCGGCGGCCGCCCAGGCACCGCTCGATTTTAGGGAATCGCTCGGTCGCCGCTGAAGTTTTAGCGCGGAGTTAAAATTTGGGCGGCGCCTGCTCACTTTTCACTCGCCGCCCAAAATACGCTCGGTGCCTGGTAGGTCGCCGCCCGGGCACCGACCTAATCGCTGGGCGATGCCTAATTCCAGCAGCGACCGAGCAGGCTACTGATCGGCCGGTCGCTGCTCAGATTTGTGACCATAGCTTTAGTGAAGTTTTAAAGGAGTTGAAAGGTGAATGAATATAATGAAGTAAAGATACTAAAATCTAGATATAATGCCACTAAGAAAAAAATCAATATGCTCCTCATAATTATGGATTAATTTAGATTGATATCCTTGAAAATGTTCTACAGTTAATATAGAATTAACATTTCTGCAATTATTTCTCTTTTGGGCAATTATAGTTACAAAATTAATTATAATCCTGAAATTCTCTTTATAACAAAATTAACAATTGAGGGCCATACACTAAGAAGTAAAGGAAAATATTTCCCAAGGCTGATAAAATGATTCACATACATGTGTAGGAATGGCAAGAATGAATTGTCTGTTCTGTTCATATCTTGAGTGTATTACTTTTTCAAAAATAATGCATGAATGCTATTTATGAAGGAACATTATATATGGCGTAAACATGAACCGGGCAATGCGAATGGTATCGAGTTACCGGAAATAAACTGTAGTGACATATTCACATGATTGTATGACACATGCTCTGCGGTTCACTTTCCTGCTCAAAATGAACTCCTAACTTCAGCCCTGGTTCAAACGTCTTACCTATCCCCAACCCTAACCCTAATACCTAACCGCAACAACTCACTGTATAAACCTTGCCTGATACTTTTTATGGAATTTATTGAGCTTGGAGCTATTGTCACTGGAGCAAAATGTCTGATCACCATTTACATAGAAATCTTCTCCGTAGAAGTTTATGAAGCACAAAAGGGTGGATTTTGGCCTTTTTTTTCCCAAGTGAAGAGCAGTCGGCTATACTGTGCATCATGTTGCTTTAATATGAGCAATTCCAAAGATATATACAATACGTGCATTTGTTGAGTGAACGCAAGTGAAGAAATCAATTACAAATATGGCACAAACCTCCACAAAATCACCCATCAAGATCTGAACAAAAAACATCATGTTCTCAAAAATGTAACCCCATCACACAAAAATGTAATGTATCCATCACAATGTCCAATCCAATGGATACACAAAATCCAAAATCACCCCTTGATCTCTCCTACAAATTAATGGAATGAAGAGAAAGACCCCCACCCCCTCCCCCAAAAGAAAACAGAGTTCTACATCAACTCAACAAAGTATACTGTGGAACCCACACACATGGTCCCTAATAAATTGTTCCAATAAAATTGGGGGGGGGGGGGGTTACATTCTCTTCCCCCTCCCCTACATCAACAAATTCTACATATATACTCAACCACTTGTGATATAAAAAAAACAACAATCAACATAGACATACATGTACATGAACTCAACAAAGTTTTTCCACCCCCCCCCCCAAACACACACACTGAAAACAATTAACATAGACATACATGAACTCAACAAAGTTTATCCTAGCAGTTCAAACCTAGCCCTCTCCCCATACAAAAAACACCTCCCCATCAAATCGAAAAACACAGAAATTTCAAATTGAACCTTCTTCCCCTCCTAAAGTGAACACTCAACATATTCCACATCCCAACACGCAATGCTCCCCAGTGCCCCTTCCAATCTGAAACACAAATTGTCCCAAAGCAATCACACCCCTTTCCCAGACTGTTCACACACTTTGTTTTTGATACAGCACTCATCCAACATGATTCAAAACAAAGACACTCCTATGTGGAAGCCCCTCCCCCTTGGATAATTACTCAACATTATTAATCAATTATTATTATAGTGACTACACTAAAAACCAATACGGACTTTGCTTCTGTATTTAAAGAATAAAATACATTGCACATATTGTGGAGTCTTCATTAGTTTTTTATTTTAAAGATTTCTAGGGGCCATTTGCCCCCCCCCCCCACACACAAACACATACACCCTTTTTGATAGCTGCTGGTATGGTATATTTGGTTTAAAGTTGCATTAAGTTAGTGAATATTTTGAAACCAATATCTAGGAACTAAAGGTATATTTTTCTATTTAACTGTTACCCTTCTCTCTAGGAATGTCGTAGTAACGATAATGATAAAATGGACTTACATTAATTCAACCAGGGTAGGTTAGAAATATTACTTTACATAAATGGAATTGCATGTGTATGAATATAAACATGTATTGGACAAGGTAAATGACTTTGGGAAGGGAGTGGTTTGTGTGAATGCTTTATAGTGTACATGGGGAATGTACATGGAAGTGTGAATAAAATAATTCTCTGATTTCTGTAACTTACACCATCCTGCCTGCATGGTCTGTATGCTGTAATAATCTAAAACATTGCCAGAGTTCTTTCATTAATAAGTATGCATAGGATTAAAATTGTTTTAAAAGACTGAGGCTAGCTACTTGAATACAGGTTAAAGCTTTTTGGACCTGCTGAGAGCCAGAGTGATTTCAAAGGCTTAAAGCCAATCTAGCTCTTTAATAGCAGATGAGAAGTAAATAATTTATCATATCCATATTAAGCTTTGCAAATGCACATAATAGATCATTTTCTATCTACCGGTATCTGAACGAAAACGTATTAAGTAGAATATCAACAGCCTTTCTTAGGGTTACACATGTACATAATGCCATAATAATTACCCTAAAATATATATCTCTTCTAAAAATAAAGGAAATTATAAATTATGTGTTTCTAGAGTGGAAAACAGAACCAAATAATCATGCACTGTACACTAGACTATGTTCAGTACGTTGTAAATGATGGTCAGGAAAATCACCAAGCATATGCACAGAAATATAACATGCTTTCATTCTAAATTACAGCGGATTCGTTTAAAGGCTGTCTGTATTAGGACAGGAGGGATTAGACCACCCAGCGAGGTCACTGACAGGTGGCTATCTCATCAACTCGGCTCTCAATTAACATAAGAAAAAGAGGATCATGGGGAACCAAAATGCACCGATAAGGCATTTTTTCTATATAGAGGGAGCAAGTAGCTACAAGTAGTACAGTGGGGCTTTAAGAGCTTAATGTTTAAACTTACCTTTGTCACTGAGGATATAGAACCAGGCTCTGTTGTTCATCCCCGCAGCCAAATGGTACGGTCCGAGGGCAAGGAATGTAGGCTCTACCTCAATAGCGATGGGAACGGCAGGCTCCTGTGATAATAGACAAAGTTAGCACAGATCATATTATTACGTTTAACTCCTTTACTGACACAGATTACTATCCGAACAAAGGATGAAAGCCTTTTTCTTTTTCATTTGCATTGCCAGTGTAGTAATTCTCATGATTGCTAACGCTACCGACTCATATGACTATTTCTAAAATTATTTGGTTCAATTTAGCACTAATAAAAAAGACAAATACAATCACAAATATTGATAAATGACATCTGGGCCCTGTCTTACAAAGAGTTGCAATTGATCTAAATCAAGCTAGTCCTCCAATCAATCGCAAATTTGCAATCTCCTATCTCTTATGTACATAGTTACGATTGATATCAACTGCAAATAAGTTGCGATTAATATCAACTCTTTGTAAGACAGGGCCCTGATTTCACTAATGGAAAAACTATTTTCAAAACCTCCAATTAATATACCGGTATTGACAACCAATGTCTCTTTTTTCACAACTGGTATAATTATAGCATGATACTTTTTAAAAATCTAAGAAGGCCTCTGGACGTAGACTAAGTAATATGTGTGTCGGATTCTTAACTTGTTGATTTGGCCAGGTTTATTCTATTTCATGATCGCGATCTGTCCCATCCCTTTACTGCTGCAAGCCGAAGATGGCTTGATCCATGAATACATGCGACGGGCACTTAATAATTTGGGGATCACACCATCTCTGGCTTGGAGCAAGTATAGGTGGCGATTGCGCTGGAGATTTTTAATAATGAAATCGGCCATATTCGGGACTACTAGGAAATTTGCTATTACTGTCATTTGATTTCCACAGGCAATCAATACTTGATGGATCCCCTAAATCTATTCACAAAGAATATCATCCATTCAAGAAAGTAAAAAGATGACAATGACAAAGTTAGGAGTAAAAAAAAAGAATCGCAAAAGCACAAAAATGACAATTAAAAGAAGGATAATATAAGAAAATTGAAGTCGAAATCGATGACCATGCACTAAGCTGTGAGAAAAGTCAGAACGCCCAGGACCATGCTGAAAAATGTCAAGAAAGATGTTTAAAAAGAAATACAGGCTAAAGAAGAAATTGGAGAAACATGAAAATGACAAATATAGTTTTGTTATCAATATAATACATCAAGCTGAAAGAGAAGAAAGAAAAGGATTAAAAAATACAACCAAATATCTATCAATTCAAACAATGTTGATATCAACATTTGTAGCTGCTCTTTCTTTGTCATACTGCTCACAATACCATCATTATTGTAATTTCTTGACCAATTTTCTTTCCTTTAATCCTACTAATTTACCATAATCCATAACTCATTTTATCACTTTTCCTCAAAATTACTACTGAATAAATCAATTAACTATTTTATGTAGACTTATGCCCTAACGACCACCTCCCGATCTTAAATTGGAAATATAGATAGACGAGTGACATTACATATATCATTCAAAAGCATGCCACATTTAAAACAAGTTCAAAATCATTGATCAGCTTTAAAAAGAGTGATAAAAGTAAATAACTAGAACATTCACTAGCTATAAAATAAAATCAATGTATTGTCGCATGATGCAAATTTGATTCAATTAATAAAAGCATAGTCCATAGCATGCATCATGCATAAATAACGTTTCTCCCATATTGATATTTATTACAAGTGACATTTATATTTTCAATGCAGACAAAAGAGAATTCCTAACACAGGCTACATCATGGGAGGAAACTTCAAGATTTTGAATAGAGAGAGAAAATTTGAGACACCCATTTATTGAATTTAAAAAATATTAAAAAAACAATAATAATAATAATAATTGAATTTAAAGAAATTACATGTAAGAGAAAAATTCAATACACTATACAGTTCAACTACGCAAAATACGATTTTGCTCTCTGCAGAACAATCAAAATAATAATTTACTTCAAAGACATAAAGGTTCAGGAGATATAAATATTTACAGTGTGAGCCTTTCCTTGACTTTGTTTCTATATGGAGATACGTTTCCCTAGTGGACAAATTCAAATGATTAAAGAACAAATCTCCCAGTTCCAATAGAGTTGAGATATCCAATTCAGTACATGAAAAACAGAAGCTACTGCTAATCTAATGAATGAAAAGAGGTTTAATTAACAAAATGGAGAGCAGATAAGTTACTTGCCTTCATGCGCCCCACTCGTCTCTGGTACGTTAAATAAGAGTTCCACAAAATAAAACAATGTTAGTGAGTGTGAACGCATGTGAGGGGGTTATAATGACGGGTGTGAATGTGACTTACAGGTGCAATATACGGATCTCCACCCCCTTTGGGCGCTCACACACACACAAACACATTCACACATCATTTCAATTCAATTCAATTTTATTTCATTCAGTTAAAAAGACAACATTTCAAATAACAACCAGCTATATAACATAAAATACACATTAAGAACATATTTGACATTTGGACAACAAATAAACTGAATAGGTTGCAACCTGAAAGGAAAAAAATAATCCTTATATAAAGGTTGACCCTTTTTTATAATAAAAACAAATGAAATATATCCGTTACTAAACATTATACTATACACAAATCAAGACAACAAACATACATACAACATCAAATAAAATATGTCTTGAATTTAAATGATTATTGCAGTTTATCTAAAAGAAATTTCTTATACCTATGTTTAAAAACATTTACACTAACAGAATTATGAATATAATGGGGAAGAGTGTTCCATAAAAAGGGTCCTTGGAAAATAATAATTTTTTGGTTTAGTACTGTACGAGTCAATGGCAAGTGAAATTGTTTAGCATTTCTAGTATTATAACTATGAATAGTACAGTTTAAAATAAACAATTTGGAAATAGAATCAGGAATAAGATTGTGGTGACATAAATACATAAAAACACCTACTTGTAATAAATATACATCCCTATATTGCAACATGTTTAATGAGTAAAATATTGGATTGGTATGGGCAAGAAAAGAAGAATGATTAATAATTCTTATTGCACGTTTTTGTAATTTAAACAGTCTATCTTGATAAATTAAAGCAGCATTGCCCCATACAATAATAGCATAATGTAAGTAAGGGTACACAATTGCATAGTATATCATTTTGAGTATAATTTTAGGGAGAGATTTCAATCTGTACATGACACCAATACTTTTAGATAATTTGTTGCAGATGACACCAATATGATTAGACCAGGAGAACTTATCATCAATAATAACACCCAAAAACTTTGCTGAAGAAACTCTCTGAATGTTTACATTACCTAGTTTGATTGTTATTGAGTCTTTATTTAGTTTCTTTTTGGTAAAAATCATAAAATTGGTTTTCTTTTCATTAATGGAAAGTTTATTAGCATAAAACCATTGAACAATTAATCCAATCTCAATATTAAATGTAGTTTCAAGAGTATGTTTGTTTTTGTGTGAAAGGAAAATACTGGTGTCATCTGCAAACAGAATACATTTTAAAATTTTTGAAGCATTGACAATATCATTTATATACAAAATAAATAAAAGGGGTCCAAGAATGGAACCTTGTGGCACTCCACATCTAATTGGCTGTAACTGTGATTTGTTTTTATTTAATACAACAAATTGTTTTCGATTTGATAAATAACTTTTGAATATTTTCAATGTTATACCCCTAATTCCATACATATACAATTTCTCCAACAAAATACTATGGTCAAGCGTGTCAAACGCTTTAGTGAGATCAAGAAATAAGCCAATTGTTGTTTCTTCATTATCTATTGCACTTCCCACTTTATGAACAAAATCTATCAAAGCTGAAGATGTTGAGTGTCCTGCTCTAAATCCATATTGGTTATTATTTATAATATTGCACTTTGTAATAAAATGTAAAAGTCTGGTATAAATACACCTTTCAAAAATTTTGGAAAAAACAGGTAAAACAGAAATTGGGCGATAATTAGACATCACTTCTGGTGGACCACTTTTAAAAATGGGTGTTACACGAGCTATTTTTAACGATGTAGGAAATTCTCCACATTTAAGGCATTGGTTGAATATTTCACTGAGATGTTCACTTATCTTATGTATAATCGGTTTTACTACTTTAATATCTATTTCATCATAACCTGTACTAGAGTTAGGCTTAAGTTTGTCTACAATATCTATAATTTCTTTACTAGTAATAGGTTTAAAAAATGCAGTTTGATCATTTTGAATTACATAATTTTTAAAATCATTATTGCACGAAGAAAAAGAAAGGTTCAAGTTATGACCGATGTTTACAAAATGTTCATTCAATATATTAGAAATTTCCATATCAGTTGTAATATTTTTTTCATTACATTGAATACATTTAATAACAGATTTTTTATTCTGCTTACCAAGAGCCTGATTGATAACGCTCCATGTTTTTTTCATATTCCCTTTATTACTCCGAAATTTGTTTCCATAATACGCTCTTTTCGTACTTTTTATCATATTCGTTACTTTATTACGACATTTTTTATAAACATTCTTTCTATATACAGTGGGATTTTTCAAATATAGCTTATAATATCTGTTTTTCTTTGTACTCAATTTCCGAATATCGCTTGTAAACCAAGGTTTGTCCACACGCTTTTTTTTATAAGATATACATTCAATAGGAAAACAAACGTTATATGCATCCATGAATTGTCTAAAGAAATCATCATAACTCTTATCAGTATTATTTTCACTGAGATTCCATCGTTGTAATTCCAACAAATAAGCAAATCTACTAATATTATTATCATGTATTTCTCTTCTTTCATAAATTATTTTATCTAAAGTATTTACTACATTTTCGCACAAACAGTAAACAGGAAAGTGGTCGCTTAATTCAGATAAAATAATACCTACGTGGGTTTGGCAAGTATCATTTGTGATAATGTTATCAATTAGGGATATGGAGTGTTCGTTTACACGAGTCGGATATTTCACAAGAGGGAACATGGAATACAACATTAAAATCTCTAGAAAATCATTAACAGATTGCAATTTACCCACCTTAAGAAGATCTATATTAAAATCTCCCATTAAATACAAGGTTTTGTTTTCTTTATTTACAATATCAAAAATATTTGAGAGAGAATCATAAAACTGGTCAACTGCTTGGTCTGGGGGCCTGTAAATAACACCAATTAAAAGTCTGTGACTATCTATTTCAATAAAAGTATTTTCTATATAAGAAGTATTTACATCTAAGTCATGACGTCGCTTAAAAGAAATATTAGATCGTATAAAAATTCCAGTGCCACCTCCTCTTCTATTGCAACGATTATTATTAACAAACTCATAATTATCTAAGTTATACAAAGCTTGAGGTGATGTTTCTGTTAGCCATGTTTCCGTAATACCAATCACTGACATTTGCATATTCAACGAGTTCAAAAATAAGGACATTGCATCATAGTTACAACTTAAACTTCTAATGTTTACATGAAGCAAGGATAGGTTATGATTGAAAGATTTAGTTTTTTTTTTATTAAAAATAGATGTGCTAAATTCCTCGGGTGTAAGATAAGTTATTGGTGGCTTACTGATACCATCATGATCTGCCGGTGATAAATATTCATGTAAGGTATCTAAATCAGTATGTTCAAGACATTTTGCAACAAGACTTTGGCAAGACATAACTACACAATACTACAAACAAACAAATATATATATATATGTAACAATGAATACAATAGTATAAATACCTAAAAGTACCTGTTAATAATCGGTGGAGAAGATAAAAAAATCCGCTAGAGGAGCCATTTTAGATTTCAGTGTCTGTTTTCAATGTTCATTTCTTGTCCAGCTTTCTTAGATCGTCAGCACTTCTAATGAGGTGCTTCCTTGATTTTCCGTTCTCGCCAGTCACAGCTACGAAGATCCGGCCATCCATTGACCATGCCGATGTCACTATATCAATCTTCTGCGCTTCATGCAGAAGACCACTGTTCCTTGGTGTTAAATCCTCGTGGATTGACTGTCCTGTTCCTTTCAACTTTTTTCTGCTTCTTATGAAGAGCTCGCGTTTTTTGTAGGAACAAAATTTGACAATGACTGCGCGGCCTTTTTTCTTGTCTGTCGGCGCTGATCCAACTCGGTGGCTTCGGTCGATGTCTCCTGTATTGATGCTTACTCCAATCTTCTTTGCAACATCCATGATGATTTCATCGGTACTTTCATTTGGTGTTTCCGGTTTCAGGCCAAAAATGCGAAGGCAATTCCGTCTGGAGTATTGATGTAGGCTATTCATGTCATTGGTTAGGTGTTGTAGACTGTCTTCTTTAGCTTCCAGTTGTGTTTGCAGACGTGTGATATGTTGCGTTCTTCTATCTCTTTCATTTTCTAGGTCCATAATAGTTGACTCCAACTTTTCGCATCGTGTCAGCAAACGTTGGTGGTTATCTGTTATATCATCATTGAGTTTACTCAGAAGCTTTGAGTTGGTCTTTGTGTCTGATTCAAGTTGTTTTATAAGATTTTCTTGTTTGTTGATTTTGTCAATCATATGGCCAAGTTTTTTTTCAACAGCTTCCGATATACAGCTGAGAAAATCATCACTGGCAAGAATTTCCTTGAGCATTGAAGCGACCGATTTAGGAGGCATTGTGTGTAACGAGAAGCAAAGAACGAATCATTGAACAACAACAATACAGGTTTGCCTACTAGGCAAGAGTGCGGCGACAGCGAAGATCAACGTCAATCAATGTCAGAGAAGCGAAGAACGAATCAGTGAACAACAACAATACCGGTTCGAATGTCAGTCAAAAGAGCAGCGACAGCGAAGATCAATGTCAATCAATGTCAATAACGAAAGCAGTACACATGGAATGGATTAGATGGGACTCAACAAAATTTTACTTACAAAATCAGAGTTTGCTTCAAACGAATGTCAGTCAAGTTCCAACGTTTATTTCAATTAGTGCTCCAAAAATATGCGGCAGAGTAGTCCAGAGATATAAATTTACATGCTCGTGTAAAACGTTTGTCCAAAAAAGAAAGAATAAGGCTGTTTTCGATGCACAAAATTATCTATCTGACCTCTACCTCTCTACCTCCAAAGTGCATTTGAAACGGGCTACAGCCGACGACACAAACACGTCAGTCTCATGATGATTCAGAATTTCAAACTACTTTTCTGAGGGTTCCTGAGACCAACATTGTTGTTCTTGTTGGATGTTGGTCTACTGAGATGTCGCTGGCAACACATTAGTACTGTTCTTATAATCTCCATAATTCCATGCAAGTGAAGAATGATAACTCTACATATCCAACTTGAATTTGTGGGTTACAAGGTGGTTCCACTTGTGAAGAACATATTCAACAAATTGTGCTTTGTACTTTTAATAAAGACCAGTTGATAAACATTCAGTGTCTTTATGTGGCATGCAGATGACCATCTAAGCATACCCATTCTCTATCTCAAAGAATTACAATATGTTAACAATACTATGGTATCGTCAGTGACGCAGTGCTCTTCACCGTCTAAATTTGCTTCTACAATGAACTGTGAAATGTGCCTCCCGTATTAAAACAAACAAATTCTGTTCTTTTAATTGCCAACAATAATATTTTTATCATAATGCTACATTGTTCTAAAACAATGTTGTGTTTTAGAAAACAATATTCAAGGGTAAAGTTTTTTTTCAGAAAGTTCAAAAATTGAAAAAAAGATGATTTTAAGCCTCTCAATGTGTTGCCAAATTGAGGATTGTAAAGATTGTTTTTCTTTATTTTAATTCCTGGCATCAAATGCAATGTGGTCATGCAAAACAAAAAACACTGTGTGTGCAGAAGTTTGTGCACTTTCTACTCATGCATCTGGTATATATTTCAGGGCTCTGAATCAAAAGTTTATTGATCTATACACCACAAAAAGTGGAATGACCATCTACAGTCGAAAGGGATAGACTTATTATTTCACATATCGACACGTAAATGTAGGTTGCTATTTTTTCTACAGGTCCCTTTCAACACAAACTTGTGCAACTTATTTGAATCGCTCATAACTTCTGATTGAATTTGATATGGATTAGTTACTGAATCAATTGCGATAATGATGGAAACTATAAAACTTTTCCATCAATATCCATATCATTGTATACTTTACTATGTAACGCACCTACTTTCACTACAGATTTTTCGACAAAAAAACAACAATTACTCACCAAAAACTATCCACAGATATAAATTGGTGATAGTGTTATAAGATTGAGGTAGTGAATACGATCATGATAATTATTTTAATGATATTCGAGTGAAGGTTAATGTTAGAAAACAAGAAATGTATTGGGGGGGGGGGGGAATGTTTGAATATGATATGAACATCACAGAACCTGTTGACCATACAGGCTCATCCAAAAAAACAAAAAAAAGGGATCGAGACTGCCACATAAAAAAAAAAGATAATAATGAAACCTTTGTGCATTTCACATTTCTGAATCTTATAACATACAGATCAGTGAGAACACATGGGCAATTGTTACACACAGATATGTTTCATACCCCTCCCCAATTTTTTCCTCTAGCCCATTCAGTTACACATAAAGTTTTGTCGCAGCAGTTTTTAAGGCGGTTTACAAAGTCAGGTCTGAATGGGGCTAAGGAAACATTCATGAACTTCGGTGAATAAAATAAGAATAAAAAAATATATGGTTATTTATATAGCGCCGGTATCCGTCAGGTTCTGACGCTCATGGCGCTTTACACATATTACCCTGGTCATAGCCGAGCTGCCAAAGTAACTAGCGCTCAAGCATATCAGGTATCCATTTACACCTGGGTGGAGAGTGGCAAATGTAGATTAACGTCTTGCCAAAGGACATTAGTGCCGCGGCGGGACTTGAACCCCGTACCTTGTGATCTGTAGTCGGGTGACTTATCCACTAGTCCACAACACCTCTATATGGGTTATCTCACCTGTTCTATAGGATTGACCACCGTGACCTCAAGCAGAGAGGTCAGATAGGCCAGCCGGGTGCCATGGGAGTCCCCTAGGATAGGTAGCTTGGTCAGATAGACATGCATGAAGCCTCTCTGGGTTCCTATGGCCAGGAGCTGGCCGTCCTCCGTCCATTCGATGCCGGTCAATCCCTTGGTCTCCTCCTCCAGGTTGACGATGGCGTAGAGCTCCTTCAGGTCAGACAGGTCATGGATTTTGATGCTGGAGTTTGGAAAGTTCAAAGTTCAGAATTTTTCTATATTCTCGTTGTAAAATATCAATGTATGTAAGGGTAAGAAATTCTGAAAGTTGAACAAATGGGCAAGTTTCATTGAAAAAACAAAGATTTTGAACCTGTCAATGTGCAGATTTCAGGGTTTGTTACAGATTATTTCCCTTGGAAAAAATTCTTGGCATGCAACAAAAAATAGACACAGTGTGTACAGAAATTTTTGCCATTTCTGCTCATGCATCTGAATCAAAAGTATTTGAGTAGGCACGATGGCTCAGTGGTAGAGCAGTGGTCTCGTTACTGGGAGGTCGCAGGTTCGAAACCAAGTCAATGAGCTTGTGCCCTTTGGTAAGGCATTAAACCTCATTACCAAGTCCCTCAGAAAGTACTTAAAGCTGTCCGTCCCCTGATTGTTTACTTAGGGACAAGCATATACATGCATTCTTAGCAGTCAGGTAAAACAGTCATTGATCATCATCATCAAACCACAAAATGTGGAATGACTGTCTCGAGAGGGTAAAGTTTGCTCTTACCTATTGTCCCCGCATGATGCTGCCTTGTTGAGTGAGAGTGAGATGGCGATACCGGTCAAGGAGTCTTTATGGTCCCTGGCCTGGAATAACTCCTGACCGATCTCCTTCATGTGAGTTGAGATAACGATGAAATAACCATTGGAGAAGCCTAGCATGATGTAACCATCTCCATACCTGTGCAAATGAACACACAATGAATTATCATAACTCATACTATGCTAGTTGATTATAAAATACTTTATTTTTTAATTTCTTCATTCTAATTTTCCCACTTAAATACCCTGTCAGAAGTGAAAATGAAATAGAAATAGATGAATTATGTATCACCGGACATGCCGTTTGTAAATAAACTGTATTATAATGTAAATAGCACTCAAATGATCGTAAATTGCGGTTAACATACACACATGCACATAGTTTGCAAGAATCTTCAGTCATTTGAAGGAGGCAGACTTAATCAGAAGAAGAAGAAGTAGAGGAAAGCTTATGAGCCATAGATTACGAAAATATCAATTACATGCTATTTTAGTGTCTGTCAGAAGAGCAACAGCGCTTGCTCTGAAAACCTTGAAATCTAAAGCTTTGAAATTCGGAAGTCGTCGACCCCCAAAACTAGCTATCCTTCACTTGCCCTATGTCTTTTTCCTCCTCCTTCTCTTCCTTTTCACAATCTTTCTCTCTTTCTCTTCCTTCTCACAATCTTTCTCTCCTTTCTTACAATCATTCTCTCCTTCTCTTCCTTCTCACAATCTTTCTCTCCTTCTCTTCATTCTCACAATCATTCTCTCCTTCTCTTCATTCTCACAATCATTCTCTCCTTCTCTTCATTCTCACAATCATTCTCTCCTTCTCTTCCTTCTCACAATCTTTCTCTCCTTCTCTTCCTTCTCACAATCATTCTCTCCTTCTCTTCCTTCTCACAATCATTCTCTCCTTCTCACAATCTTTCTCTCCTTCTCTTCCTTCTCACAATCATTCTCTCCTTCTCTTCCTTCTCACAATCATTCTCTCCTTCTCTTCCTTCTCACAATCATTCTCTCCTTCTCTTCATTCTCACAATCATTCTCTCCTTCTCTTCATTCTCACAATCATTCTCTCCTTCTCTTCATTCTCACAATCATTCTCTCCTTCTCTATATTCTCACAATATTTCTCTCCTTCTCTTCCTTCTCACAATCTTTCTCTCCTTCTCTTCCTTCTCACAATCTTTCTCTCCTTCTCTTCCTTTTCACAATCTTTCTCTCCTTCTCTTCCTTCTCACAATCTTCCTCCTCCTTCTCTTCCTTCTCACAATCTTTCTCTCCTTCTCTTCCTTCTCACAATCTTCCTCCTCCTTCTCTTCCTTCTTACAATCTTTCTCTCCTTCTCTTCCTTCTCACAATCTTTCTCTCCTCTTTTTTCTCCTTCTCTTCCTTCTCACAATCTTCCTCCTCCTTCTCTTCCTTCTCACAATCTTTCTCTCCTTCTCTTCCTTCTCACAATTTTTCTCTCCTTCAGTTGAGGGCACTCTAAACTCACCATGTGTATTCTACAACTGAACCGTATCTCTGCTGGAAGGCCAGCTCAATAGGATTATCTCTATCATCCAGGTTGTACAGGAATAAGGTTTTCTTTCCAACAATCACACTTATCTGAAGGAACGCAAAAACAAAACAAAATGACGTAGCATCAAAAACCAAGTGCTTATTAGTTCTTTTTCAATACTATTTGGATACAAACATATTTAATCTGTAGAATATTGGGTTCAGTGTAGTGTGTGTCAATTTCCTCCTTTAATACTTCCACAGGAAAGCTACAGTAATAAAGATATCTCTGGAAATGATCTTTCATTTATTTATGTATTATGTGGGACCTTTGAAGTATGACATCTGACTGCCGACCATGCACATCCAGAAAAAAGAGGGAAAATTGGTCAATATATTGGTCATTCATGCCTGTATAGCGCATAGAGAAACTTTTATTTAATATGCATTTTATAAACATTGTATTATTATTATTAATATACTTTCTACCTTGGAAACAAAAATTTGGTCAAAGAAAAATGGAATGAAGTGACCCTAAAAGTTCAGAGGTCAGAGTTGAAGGAAGGACAGACAACCTACCGTAGACTCTCCTGATGATGTTCTCTCATCAACCTTCATCTCTGAGAACTGAATGTCAGATGGATCTAACCGCACTCCAGTCTGGAGGACGAGAGAGAGAGAAATCAAAACAAATATTTTAGGATGAATAAATAAAACTTGATCATGAACCAAAATAGTAAGCTTAAAGTTAGGTGATCAATCAATTTACCAAAGATGATGTCCAAGGTACAAAATTAGAAACTATTGAGGCTCATATAATAACTGACCAATCAAATCTTAACAAGCTATGATCACATATATGAACTGTGTGAAATGAGGTTCATGAATGTCTTGCCCATGTTGTACATCGGTCAACCCACTTCATGATTTCTTATCAAAACATCAAATAAAAAAATTATAAATATTGATAGATATTTATCTTGTGCACATATCCATCCTAGAGAATGCTCAAGGCACCCACAAAGTATGATTATTACCCTGGGTTAGTCAAGCTACACTAAAATGCTATAGGAATAAAATCCTACCAGGTACCCATTTACTACACCTGGGTGGAGAGTAGCAAGTATAGAATAATGACTAGCTAAAGGAAATCAGTGCTGGGGTGGGACTCCGACCGCAACCAACAATTCTATGACGTATCAACTAGACCACAACACTTCTCCAAAATATTCAAACAATGTTGAGAAGGAATGATTGTCTTACGGTTGCTATGGTATCCCCATCTTGGTTGCTGACTGTGATTGTTCTGTCCTCACTTCCTAGAGCAAGGAGGTTCTGAGCACTCCATGCCCCACAGATTATCTTCTTGGTGTGCTTACCAAGGATGGGCATTTTCCTGAAATGTTCAACAAAGGAAAGGAAAACGCATTGAAAATGATGAGTTAGCAAATGCAAAATACCAGAAACAACATTTTCAATAGATGAGACAACCGCACACATATCAGTGCAGATAAACTTGACTTATTGCTACACTAAAGACAAAAAATAACAAAGTGCAGCTAATCTAATGAATAAGCATGAAATACCTCAAACTCAATCCCATGAAATAAAAGTACAACATTTTAAAAAGGCCAAACACATCAACTTTCAATATTTATTTATACCATTTATATGTTAATTTTTTTATTTTTTATTACAAGGCAGTTTACCACATCAATTCTAAGCCGGGATTCAAAGATTCAAAGCTATACACCACAAACACGTTTAAATACCTTGAAGTCTGATGGTTATAGATGAGAAGGTTGCCCTTGAGAGTACCGATGGCTAGCTGAGGTCCAGACTTTGACCAGAGCAGGTAGGTCAATGTGTCCTTGAAACCACTGTCCACCTGAGACTTGCGATGGCTATTGGCATCCCAGAGGAACACCACGCTGCTTTTGTCGCAGATCAGGGCCAAGGTGTCGCCATCTTTATCCCAGCCGATGCCAGTGCAAGATCTGTTGAGTGATGGAATTGATAGCATATTGGTAATTTCATGTGCCATTCAAAATTTGGTGTAGCATCATTACAACACAAAGCAAAACATAGATGGCATACAGTACTTAAACATAATCCCCAGCTGCTTCTAAACCTGAAAAATGTTGACATTTTTTTAAAACAATCCTTACAGAAATTTGTCTATTTATCGATTTTAAATTCCAAGCACACCTCCTCCTACCCCCCCCCCCCCCCCCTTCATAATACTGATAAACCATTTGTGGCCACAATTTGAATCAAAGTGAATTACACCATAGTTGGCGATGGACAGAAACTTATCTTTACCAGAAAGTCAGCTTCAAATTCTCATGTAAGGGAGATGCACCAAACAGTAATATCTGGCTTTTCCTGTTGTATTTCAAAAATATTCCAGTCCTTCTAAAGGTATAAACTATCCAAAATCATCAAATAAGTTTTAAATAAACATAATATATCTACTATTGGTATCAGAAAGAGGCTGACTGGGGCTAAAGCCTTCTCTTACTCACCCGGGTAAGTTGATTTCATCTCTACGCTCACCATGACGATCATAGATGTGAACGTTGTTATCGGAGCCATAGGTGGCCAGATAATTTCCAAGAGTTGTTTGCCAGCAAAACCTGAGAGGGCCTGGACCATGGGTCTTGTCTGTCAGCTGAAATACTCTCTGGAACATGAATAAAAAGAGTAAAAGTTTAAAACTTTGATCATGATGGAGGGATTCAAAAGCAACAGAATATACAACTTTTTTTTCAACTTAGGGATTTCTTTCCTTGTGAAAGACACTCTCAAATACCAGCAGCCCTACATGTGCATTCTAAAAACAGAATCATGAGCACACAATATTAATCAAAACATTGACTTCAATTTAAACTAATTAGAGGTGTGTGTACTGATGATTTTGGAGACTCTCTAGTTTTCAGACCCATATCAATTTCAAGATAAATTCTATCTCCAAATTTTTTTACATCAATAGTTTAAACCATGTGTTTTAACATTTAGATTTTTAGAATTTTTAAATATTTTGTTGAAGCCTAAAGTTGTATTGTATACAAATAAAAATATAACTATAACTAAAAGGGTGTATTTTTTGGTATAAACTATCAAATGGAAATATCCAGGGGTACCCATCTCAAAAAACAAAACTGAATCACCTGTATTGAAATAAAATATTCATGATTGTGTTTCACCAGTAATTCTATGGTATAATCTACACTATTTCTAAAGTATATTGCATCTCTTATCCATTGCTAAGTAATAGTAATATAGATTTACTAATAATAAGTAATGTTGGGTCGGGGCAATTAACTCATATTTTGCCCCTTTCACAACTTAGAATTATATTAATATCATCAGCATCAGTATACGGAAGTGTGAGGTGATCCTGTTGAAACTTCCGGTCGTTACATTGAGTGGTGCTTCGTTCATAAGAAAATCGAGACGATTGGTTACCTTTTGATCCAAATTCATGATTTATTATACTCAACTCGAGCAACGTCTGTAAATTAGCATATCCTGAATCATCTCATTTGCATATTCGTAACAGTAATAATGATATACCATTTTCAATCTTTTTTCTTTCCTAATAAAGTAATAATTAAATCATTGCGACTTTCTTAATTATGTCTGGGCTCTTCTACTCGCTGATCGTACAATATCATGAGATGTCTAGCTAGTAAGCTTTTACACAAACGGTACAGGAAGATCAGATAAAGTTATCACTTATAGACTGAAAATTTATGTCTCTTTTGTTTGTTAGCCTCTCATTTGGATAGGGTCGGCTTAAAACGGAAAAACTGTGCATGTCATTACGAACTCGTACTCGTAGCTCGTGCACAGTTTTTCCGTTATAGAGATCTAATCATTTTGCCTTCGGCGTAGACAAGAAAGAATGAGACCCGAATGCAAGATTTTCTTCATGGATGTCGATCTTGACCCATAATTTCCTAAAAATGGACCATTAAACGGATTATTTCAGTCAAGTTGGTAAGTGGAACCGAAGTAGTTAAGCATATAGCTAATTTAGGAGTATAAATACATCAGATATGAATCCGGTAAAATATCAAAATTAGGGGTTAAGTTTGGCCAAGTTTTGTGTAACGTTTCTTAGTACAAACGCGCAGCCACTACAGCGTATAGGGCTGTTCTGTCTCTAAAGAGAGAGCCGACCTTACCCAAATCAGAGGCTAACGAACGAAAGAGACAGAAAAATTCGGTCTAGGTATTCTGCAGTTAAGCCGAAATGGAAGCACATTCTTTACTGGCACGATTGTGATTGTGCCCATGGTGCCAGTAAACTCAATTTTACAGGAGAAGTGAGACCCTATGCCTATAGTATATGGCCAGCTTCTGTCTCTAATTGAGCTGACCCTACGCCAAAGAGAGTCTAACGAACGAAAGAGACAGCAATTTTCGGTCTAATAAAGTCACGACCGTCTTGTCATGACGTTGGTTTCGAGAAACGGGCCCCTGCTACTTGCCCGTGATATTGTACCGGTGTCCAACGGACCCGAAGCCATAAGGTCACGGGAACTAACGGGTTGTTTACCGTTGCTACCCGCCGTCGATAAAGGCAAGCCCTGCGATAATCTCACGAACATTCTAAAATTGTCTCCAGTCATTTTAAATCAGTTTAATACGTATAGGACATTATTTCACAAATCATATCTACATCATACCTTCATTTCAGATGTGTCAAGCCTCCAGCTTGTCTTCAAAAAGTGTATTTTCCAGTCGATCTACTTTTCAATTCATTTCTCGAAATGACTCCTGTAAATATTTCATCCCAGAATGCTTTGCATAAGTGCCTGTCAGGCCCTCTATAGCTAAAAACATTATAGTATCCTTTTTTTTCTCAGCAGGCGGACGAAGAAAATATCTAGATCTATATTCAAAATAATAATTTATTCATTAATTCATTAATTTATTTCTACTTTTAAGACCAGGATGTTGTTACCGAATTAACATTAAGGGTGAAATTTCGTCAAGGATGGGGTTCTCTGAAGGTTGCCGTTTCTGATCTTCTCACATAAATTTATATGATTCAGTGAACAAAGCTTTATAAATGGAACTTTATATTTACAGCACACAGATAAATATACAGAAGTGGATAAAGCAATACTTGGAGATTTATCAAACAATAACGAATATGGACAAAAAGAATAAGGAGAACTTTCAAATGATATTATGCGGTGCAATTTTCAAAAGGAGACTTACGAAAAGCTTTCTTCTGAATAGTGACTATATAGGCTATTACATTCCCCCATCAAATATTATTTGTAGTGTGACTTTATGCAACTTTGATGTTTGTGTAACTTTGATTGTTCCATGTAATGTATGCATTTATCATTGTTTTTGCGTTTAAAAATGATTTTTGTATTCTACTAAATCAGTTAGCATATATTGTTTTGTATATACAGATACAAATATAGCTGCAAAAAGTTATTTGAATCACTTCTCATTTAAAATTCCCGCAAAACATATATTATTCTGCTCTTTTTTGCATAGTTTCTTCAATATAGACTCCTAGCCAGGGGCGGATCTAGGGGGTTCGGCGGTTTACCCCCCCCCCCCCCCCCCCACCCTTGGGCGGCCAAGTGGGGGAAAAGGGGCCCGGGGGAGGGGGGGGGAAGGAAAAAGAAGGAAAAAGTAACGGCGCGATTTTTGGAAAATCCTGGATCCGCCACTTGGTCAACCCCCCCCCCCCCCTGGCAAAAAGCTAGATCCGCCTCTGCTAGCTAGAATATCAAATTGAGTTATCCAAAACTATAGTGATACCAAAAAAAGAATTTGATGTTATATGGACCGCCGGTGCACCATTCACAAGAAAGGTCTAGCGCCAGCTACTGTTGAAGATTTGCGTTGTCCAGAACAACCGGTACACAAAAGTGTCAGCTGTGTGAAAAGTAAACGGAGTGTTTAACTTCATGTTTTAGTTTTAAATCGTTATAAAGGGAAATTTCAATTAAATAATACATTGGAAACTATCGCACAGTAAGTACAGATATATTTTCGCATCAATTTTTCGAATTTCAAGTTACAAAACTGTGTGCAAATGTTGAACTAGAGGAGAACAGTGATCAGCTGTCCCACACGTTCATTTTTATGTCTTTTGTAGGCTATGTGTTGTAAAAAAATACTAAATAGGGGGTGGAAGAATGAAAGGAAAGTGAAAACAAAAAAAAGAAAGAAAATGTTTGATTTATTTGACTGGACTAATGTTAGATCAAACTTTGTTAAATAGATCTGGACTATTTTTTGGTGTCTTCTTAAGTTACTCTTGACTTGTCATGACTTGTTGATTTTTTAAAAATAAAAATACTGTGTTTCACTGTTTGTCATTCAATTTTGGATATCTATTTATGCTTAATTTGTTCTAGATTAGGTCTAGTTATAGTATGGAAAGTACTTTGGATAATGGATATTTAATTATTTTGAATCTTCATTGAAATAATTAGCTTATTTGTGCATAGAATAGACCTTATCACATTCTAGACCGAAAGCTTCAGTCTCTATAATCGTCGGTTGTTCCACTGAGACTACGTCTGGCTCCACTAGACCTCGGTTATAGAGACTGAACGACTGCCTATACCACCACACGTTGAAGATATCACGGCTAGATTTTAGCCGTTAGGCCCTTCCCACAAACATGACAAACTTGCCACGGCCGTATTGTTATGCCCCCAAAATCCCCCAAAATGTCATTTTACCTCGTGCATATCCATATTTCAATTAGGCCTAGATCTAGGCTATAATACATCGGTTCCACTTACTAACTTGATTGAAATAATCCGTTTAATGGTCCCTTTTAAGGAAATTATGGGTCAAAATCGACATCCATGTTGAAAATCTTGCAAGCCGTGTTAAACTCTCGCTGCCGTCAATCTCATCCCTTCTAGTCTACGCCGAAGGCAAAATGATTATGAAGGAAAAACTGTGCGCCATCTACACGTTCGTAATGGCGTTATCACAGTTTTTCCTTCAAAATCATTTTGCCTTCGGCGTAGACTAGAAGGGATGAGATTGACGGCAGCGAGAGTTTAACACGGCTTGCAAGATTTTCAACATGGATGTCGATTTTGACCCATAATTTCCTTAAAAGGGCCCATTAAACGGATTATTTCAATCAAGTTAGTAAGTGGAACCATTGTATTATAGCCTAGGCCTAATTGAAATTTGGATATGCACGAGGTAAAATGACATTTTGGGGGATTTTGGGGGCATAACAATACGGCCGTGGCAAGTTTGTCATTTACCTTTACCTTTACCCGAGATTCTGGAAGAATGCTGTGTTCTCAGCAGTCGGGCTTCCAGTTCAATTCCATTTTCTTCCTTCTCGTAGTTGGGTGTCTTCTTGGTAGGTTTGTCTGGCTCAGTTCTGCGTCAGGTATTCTACTCATATGGGGAGCAGAACCGCTTGTCCTTCCATACTCGATCCAGTCTGGCTTTAAAGGCATTCACTGTGGTAGCAGTGACTACCTCATCAGGAAGTGTGTTCCAGTCATTGATGACACGTTGGCTGAATGCATCCTGCCTAATCTTCGTTGAGCATCTTTGTTTTACGATCTTTAGACTGTGGCCTCTTGTGTTGCTAGTCGAGTGTTCAAAGAAGGTATCAACTGGGATGCGTTCAAGTCCATGGATGATTTTGAAAACCTGAATCATGTCGCCTCGTCGTCTGCGATATTCGAGGGAGGGAAGGTTGAGCGCCCGAAGTCTCTCTATGTAAGGACGGTTGCGGATGTCATAAATCATTTTGGTAGCTCTCTTCTGCACCCTCTCTATGGTTTTGGAGTCTGTCTTGAAGCGAGGGTACCATATGGAATCTCCGTAATCTATGAGAGGTCTGACAAGGCCTTTGTATAGCTTTGGAATTGTGGACCTGTCTCTGCACTCAAAGCTGCGACGGATGCAGGAGAGTACTCCGTTGGCTTTCTTGACTGCATATGCCACATGGTTATGGAACTTTAGCTCGTCATCAATGAGGATGCCGAGATCTTTCTCCTCAGATGTAGCTTCAAGGACATCATCTCCAAGGGCATAGATGTGTTTGACGTTTCCTGGGCCTATGTGTAGTACTTTGCACTTTTGTGTGTTGAAGTGCATTTGCCATGTATTGCTCCATTCCATTAGTGCATCAAGGTCAGATTGGATTGAGCACAGATCATCTTTGTTGGATGCTTTGCCATACAGTTTAGTGTCGTCAGCATAGATCTTGACAGACCCTTGAAGTCCATCTGGTAGGTCATTGATGCACAAGACAAACATTGTTGGGCCGAGAACACTACCCTGCGGCACTCCGCTCCTTACTTTAGTCCAGTCAGATAACTCATCATTGACTCTAACTCTTTGGCATCTACCTTGGAGGAAGTCTGCTATCCATTCCTTAATTTGGCCACATATACCATATGTCTCAAGTTTTGATAGAAGGCGAAGGTGAGGTACACTATCGAAAGCTTTCTTGAAGTCTAAGTATACCACATCGATAGGGGTTCCTTTATCCAGCATCTCGGTCCATGCCTCCATGACAGTCAGGAGCTGTGTCACACAAGAGCGTCCGGGAACGAAGCCATGCTGTTCATCACAAAGTAGGTCATTTTCCATCAGGTGGGCAACTATCTCATCTCGAATGAGTGACTCCAGAATTTTGCATGGTACTGATGTCAAGCTGATTGGTCTGTAGTTCTTAACATCCATCTTACTGGCTTTTTTGTGGACAGGTACCACATGACTGACCTTCCATGCACTTGGTAGTTTGCCTTCCTTCAATGATGCATTGTAGATTATGGAGAGGGGCTCTGAAACTGAGGCGGCTGTTTCTTTTAGAACGCAAGGGTGAATGCCATCAGGTCCGGCACATTTGTACTTCGACAGCTTGACAAGCTTTTCATAAACATCATCTTCAGAGATTGAGATAGATGTCAATGTCACTCCTTTGTGTCTTTGTGGGAGTTTTGGAATGTGCCCTTTATCCTCATCAGTGAATGTAGTGGCGAAGAAGGTGTTCAATGCATCCGCTTTTCCTTTATCAGTTGATATTCGTTCACCGTCTGGAGTTCTGAGTTCACCTAGTCTGCAAGAGGTTTTGAGTTTGCTATTTGTATACCTCCAGAATGCCTTGGGATTTGATTTCACATTCATAGCCAGGTCTTTCTCAAAATTCCTACATAACTGCTTGGTCAGAGTTTGCAGCTCTTTGGCTAATCTCCTTGCTCTCATGATGTCCACAGGATGTTTGGTCCTCTGTGCCTCTTTCCAAGCTCGATGTTTCTGGCTTTGTTTCCTCATGGCCTCTCTAGTCATCCATCTCTGTTTCTTTCTGCGGTGTTTTGGTTTTGACTTCGGTATGAACTTCTCCATTTTTTCAGTCAGGGTGACTAAAAAGAACTCCCAAGCATCCTCTACACTTTTATTCTCCAATTCAGATTCCCACTCGATTTGGTCTAGCTCTTTACACATATCATCATACTGCCCTCTGTAAAACTGGAGGTGAGGAGTAGGGGTGTGGGTGTCAGGTGTGTATACTGTAAGGCCAAAGAGGATTCCAATATGATCACTTCTTCCAATTCCAGGTACATAGTCTATGTGGTTGATCATGCCGTCCTCGTTCGTGAAAACCAGATCTAGCATACTGGAACGTTGGCCTTCTCTGTATCTGGTATGTTCCCCAATGTGTTGGTGTAGATAACAGTCAGCGACAGTTTCAATGAACTCCTGTTCATTATGGGACCTTGCCCTTCCAAGCTTCCAATCAATGTTGGGATAGTTGAAGTCTCCTGCTATTAGGACATGGGAGGAGTTGGTTGATGTGACTTGTGTAAATGCTCGTTTCAGTTCCTCATGGTTGTCTAGTGATGGGCTTCTGTACATGCATCCAATCAGTAGTTTGTCTGAGCCTCTTAGAGTAATTGAGATCCATACTGACTCATGGAAACAGTGCTGCAAATCACATTCACTGACAAGGTGGTAAAGATCTCTTGCGATATAAATTGCAACTCCTCTATTACCATCCTCAAGATTGCAGTGCAAATCATATCCCTCTAAAATGAAGTCTCTATGTGTAAGGGGGTTTTGGTGGTTCTTGGGGAACACTTCTGTCAGCAAGACAAGATCGACGTCATGTGATTGAAGAAGAAGAAGTAGCTCGTTTCGTTTGTTCAGAAGTGAGTCACAGTTTGTGTAGAAGATTTCTAGCTTCCTATCTCTGAGTTTCCTTTTGAACTTGCTTAGATTACCTCTATCTGTATCAGTATCTCCCTCTCCTCCATCATGACTATCATCACCATTGACAGTGCTATTATCATCATCATTACTCTCCATATTAATTTGAGTGCTGTCATCTTCACCGTCACTTTCAGTGAAAAAATCAGAGCTTTCTGACATCAGGCTTGAGTTCATGTGGTCAGTATTTCTCATGGGACTTCTGTAACAGCTTCTTCTCTCATCATTGTCACTACATCTCTCAGTACTTCCATCTTCTTGTATTACACCTTTCTCGTTATCAGCTTTAACAATATTGGTGATATTCCCCTCTCCCAAATCTCTGATACTCATGTCAATGTGGGATTGCTGACATGAGGGAATCTTGTTACATGTACACATGTCATTTTTGTAGTATCCTTTTGCTTTAAAAATGTCCCTTGTGACATTATTATTATCAGCACTGCTGCACTTCATTTCTCTTCCTATTTGTACTGGATTTCTTGTAGCTGGTTTTGAAAGATTCTTGCAATTCCATTCCGCAGTTTCTTTTACTGCTGTATTACTGTGGGGTGATTGCAGATTGTAGTCTGTGCATTGATGCGTTAGCTGACCATCTATTACTAGGTCTCCTATTCTATTTGAGTCTATACGTTGCACTTGATTCAGGCGCTTGTAGTTGGCCAGCTTTGCACAGGAGTCATCACTTATCGTGTTGCATTTCTCATGTTTGCCGCGTCTATGCTCATACCTCTCATCATTGTTAAAGTCTGTTTTCTCTTTCCTTGCAGCACTTTTCATTTGCTCGCCTTCTGCATACACAAATTCATACTCTGCTTCTGTTTCTTGATATTGCGGTAATCTCTCCTTATCTTTCATTGAGTCTTTCATTGTTTGCTCTAGTCAGATTAAAGCAGGATGCTCATTTCCTTGTGAATGGGGGTGTTTTCTGCTCTCACTATTTGTTGTTTTTGTCATCATTTCTCCACCTTCCATCTTTTCTCCACCTTGCATCTCTTCTGCATCATGCTTCTTTTCTGTACTATGCACCTTTTCTGCCCTTTGATCATTCTCTGCAACTTGTGTCTTTTCTGCACCTTTCATATTTTCGGCTCCATACATATTTTCTGCACCTGGCATCTTTTTGGCTCCATACATCTCTTCGGTTTCATGCATCTTTTCTGCACCTTGCATCGTTTTTACATCTACCATCTTTTCTGCAACTTGTGTCTTTTCTGCACCTTTCATATTTTCGGCTCCATACATATTTTCTGCACCTGGCATCTTTTTGGCTCCATACATCTCTTCGGTTTCATGCATCTTTTCTGCACCTTGCATCATTTTTACATCTTCCATCTTTTCTGCACCATACATCTTTTCTGCACACTGCACCTTCTCTGCAAGTTTTATCCCCTCTGTACCTTGCAACTTTTCTGAAGGAACATCAAATTTGGAAGTGGTAGACGTCCTTTGCCTTTGTGTTATCTGCTCTGCATTCATATCTTCATTGCTTGAAGTGGGTATCCTTAGTGGCATTGAGGTACCTTTAAAAGGAGATGCTTGGTAACGTTTGGTTATTCTCCCTTTTCTAATTATGCAGTCTTCTCCCATGTCTCTCCTTGTTTTCAGCTCCTTGCGCAATTTCCAGTGGGCCTCTCTCTCTGCTGGGGTACGATCAGGGTCAATAAATATCATGTTATACTCAGAATGACTCCTCAGTTTCCTTGCCTTGGATATAATGCGTTCTCTTGGTGCATCCACTTCGACAAGCAGCACTCTGGGTCTGGTTTTGTCCTGCATTTTATGTCCAAGCCTTATAGCCTGTCGGACAATAACATTTTCAATCATGAGTGTATTGCTGATAAGATTTTGTACAAATTGTCCATCATCCTTTTGGCGGAGAGCACTATTGCCCCCTGTGCTTTCTGGAACATTATGTAGGATGATGTTGTTTCTTCTACGTTCTCTGTCTCTGTACTCCTCGAGGATTGCACTGTTTCCCAAAGTGACATCTAGGACGGTGTTTGGACTGTTACTGTTTCTTTCACTATAATCATCTCTTACTAGTCTGTCAGAGTGAGGATGGGTTGTTTCCACATTCATCTCATGATCAATATGATCATATGGCAATGCCTGTTCTCTGGGCCTTTGGTGTGATGAAGTCTTGTTGGTAGTCAAAATTGTGAGTTTCGATTTGATATCTTCAGTGTCCGCCTGCAAATATTTCATTCTCATCTCCATATCTGTTACAAGATCCATGAGACTCTTGAGAGTGTGCTCGGATTCCTGTGTTAGGCATTCTTCTTTTCTAGGGTAGGTAGGACATCCTGAATTGGTTTGAAGCTTTGTCTCGATGTTACATGATTTACAGAAAAAGTGGACAGTACTCCACTTACCAATGTCTTTTACTACTTTCGGGTCAAGGGCTGCACATCTTGGGCAGAGCCACTCATTGCACAGTTCACATTCAATAAGCATCTCAGCACGGGTATCTTGGCAGCCGTTGCAAATGAGTCTCAAGTCATCTTCAGTTGAGTTTGTAGTCAGTCCTGTAGAAGTTTTTTCCTCTAATATTTTGCTACTCTTTTTGCCCTTGTCTGTTGCCTTTGAGCTTTCTCCTTTGTCCTGATCTCTGGTATTTTTCTTCTCAGGCTCGAGATTAATTTTACTTTGATCACTTTTATTCTTCAAGGTTGTTGGTTCTTTTATCTTACTTGGCCTGCCTCGTTTTCCCCCTTGACTGAGAGGCCGCATAGATTTCTTACTAGTTGTTTGAGAACTGGCTTGTCCTGGAGTCATAGGAAGATTCCCAGAGAGTCTGACATTGGATTGCTGTTTTAGGGCAGTTCCTTTCTCAACGCTAGATTTACACAGACTGGATGCTGTTGATTGGGGTGTACCAGAGCGTCTCAGCATCATCGGAGTAGAGGTAGAACATGATGCCATAGTTCACGTATACTATTTCTTTTATACAACAATCGGGTTGAGCTGCATGTTAGGCCTATATTATATAGCCAAAAATTTATGATCTCACTGAAGGATCATATAAACATCCCGTCCAGGTAAATGGCACATGAAGAGTCTACAGACTACACAACTAAAAGGCTGTTCTTTTCACTACAGCTGTGTTGCTATGTTTGTGGGAGGGGCCTAACGGCTAAAATCTAGCCGTGATATCTTCAACGTGTGGTGGTATAGGCAGTCGTTCAGTCTCTATAACCGGAGGTCTAGTGGAGCCAGATGTAGTCTCAGTGGAACAACCGACGATTATAGGGACTGAAGCTTTCGGTCTAATGACATTCATGCCAAGCTGTCACTCTTTCACTTGTTTTAAATTCAAGGTTTGTAAGGCATTTTAAAATTGTTATTTTGTTTTTTGTTGTTGTTGGAATCCTTAAAAAAAGGCAAATCTTTTGTGCGTCTATTAAAATACAAGGATATATTAATTTTTTCAATTCTTTTATATATTTCAATCATGAAATAACAAACGTACATGTAGATCTAGGTCTACTCACAAACATCACATGTAGTTCTAGAATCTATTTATTATGATAGACCTCTACTTTACTTTACTTACTTTACTTTAATCCATCGATGTTGGTAGGACAGAGCCTGTTCATCGATCGATTGAATTCCTTTGCATCAATACTTCTGTTTGTTGTGGTTTTCGTGTCAAGGTGTGTGTGTGGAGGGTGGAATAGTTCTGCATTCTTCTATTTACTTTCAAGGTCATAATTATACTGAAGGTGATTTTTTTTCCATTACCGGTAGGGTAGTTATCAAGTTTGTTTTTGACGGCATTTACGGAATGGGCATTAATCCCTTCTTCAGATAGGCTATTCCATGTGTCCACTACTCTATTCGAGAAAAAGAATTTCCTGATGTCAAGGTGTGAAAATTTCTTCTTTCATGAATGATAATTCATATCTCTTTCCAGCTTCCATATTATAATTGAATGTTCTGCTGATACCTGCCACCACCGCCATGACCACCATGACAAGTACAATGAAATCTCCCCGTGATACTTCAGCTGCCATAGATGCTACCAATGAGTACGGCCCACCAGTAGATTATTCCTTCAAAAGGCTCACATCATTTCTCGGTAAGTTTGAAGTAGTTCAGTGTTGATATGATCATTTTTTTAAACAAAGAGGTACATCAATTTATTATACAGTGCCAAAGCTGGTTCAATGTACTCCATTTCAATTTTAAGATATTCAAATTTCCTGATCCCTTAATTAATATATTCAAATCCAAACTTAAAAAGTAGCTTTTACACAATTTTCAAATACCTTCGGTCATTCATTTACCTAAAGTCAATTGTTAATATTATTTATAAATTTGTTTTGATATGTCTTAGTTCGCAATGTAAATTAAACATCTATTAATTACAAGCATGGATTTTTGCTATAAGTTCATGACTTTTTATAATCCTGCATATTAACATGATTTTGTTTGTAGTCTAATTTTATTCTGTATTTCTGCTATTGTTCTTGTTGATTTTATTCTTCTAATGTTTATTATGTGATTAATGTTTTGAATAATTACCATATATCGTGTACATTGTTTTGTTATATTTTCTATAAAAATGTTTCTTCTTGAAATTCTAAACTGGTTTTTCAATTGTAAAGTTTAATTTTAAGGAACACTGTGTGTGTCAAGATAACTTAGACTTAATTGTTTGCCCAATTAAAAAATAAAAATTCATAACAAATAAAAAGAACAGGAAAAAATGTTTTTAGAAGGAAAATGTAAACATGAAAGAGAATATAAGTGTTGCCAATTTGAAGAAAAAATTAGCCCTAAAAAAAAATCCTGTTATTGAGTTTGTTTGATTTAATGGTTTATTTTACCTGACTGCTAAGAAAGCATGTGTATACATGCTTTTAAATAAGCCTGGAGATGGACAACTTTAAGCCCCCCCCCCTCCCTCTCTCTCTCTCTGTCTCTCTCTCTCTCTCTCTCTCTCTCTCTGTCTCTCTCTCTTTCTCTCTCATGCCTAACCAAAGGGCACTAGCAAATCCACTAGCCATCTCAACCTTTGTCATTTTGTGCAGATGTTCCGGATGAAGTACCGAGGAAAGGACAGAAAAAGAAGGATTGCAAGAACCAGAATGGAAAGTACAACAGCACCACACTAAAGTTCAGCAACAACACTATCACAGACTTTGAGGGATTTGAGAGTGCCGTTGAAATGCTGCTGGAGAATCCTTCCGAACTGTCTTACCTCGATCTCTCCATCAATTACATAATGAAGCTGGATGAGGTAAGTGTTGACACCACTGTTCAGATTTTTTTGGGGTGTTGCATTGAAGGGTGTATATTAGGCTTTCTTTCTTTCTTTAATGTGAAATAGTAAAAAAGGAACACCTACAGAATATCCCACTGCACAAGTAAGACCCTGACCTAAGGCCTAACCCTAAACCTAACACTCATCCCCAACCCAATCCTAACCAACAACCTAACTTCAATCTTTGAACTCCAACTCTAATATGCCTGGTGGTCAAGCCATCAAATAGATGAATGGATCTTTACATAAAACATACAATATGTACATGGTAGGCTAACTCCATCTGATTACACTACTCCAGTCTTCTTAATTCACAATCAACTGCTTGGGGTCTGCTATTAAAGCTGATGGGGAAACTAGATATTTGCACTGAAAGTTTATATACTTGCATTTTGTTAAATTGGACCCATATGCTTCTTTTGTTCCTATCCCTTTTTTCATGAATACGAGGGTTATAATATTGTCATTGGGTGCCCTTTCTTTCCTCTCTTTCAAGGCTATTCTGAAATACCCAAATATCAAGATGCTCTATCTTCATGGGAACAGGATAGATAAATTGGAAGAGATTGACAAGCTAGGTGCCTTCCCAAACCTGATCAGCCTGACGGTTCACGGGAATCCGATTGAAGACCAGGCGGGGTTCCGTTCATACATCCTCTCCCATCTACCAAAACTCAAGAATCTGAACTTTAGCGGGGTCACCAAAGCGGACCTGAAGAACGCGACGACGTGGAAAACCATGTACGGAAACAAGAAGAAGAAGAGGAGACGAAAGGAGGAGGATTAGAAGCACCAGGATTTCAGAAATTTTTTAAATATTGACTTTGTAGCACTATGTGAAGAACTGTTTATAGACAATCTCAAATGGACGACTCCTACTTGTAAAATAATGTGTCTGCATGGAAAATCATTCACAGAAACAAAGAGGAAAGGAAAGGATGATGAATTACAGCATCTGAATTTTTATTTCTTCTTTTGTTTTTAAATTTATCATGTAGCCCTTAATGAAGAAAGGGTTAACAACAGTCCTGACTGAAAGACTTCATATGTTACCAGCATTTTTAAGATTATGGTGTATGTCATGATGGTCGTACTGTAGCTTGGATAAGACAAAAGATTATTGAGGAAACTAATACTTTCAATGGCAGTCATGTTTCTTATTCCATGGTACTTAGGTAATGAATGGAACACAAAATGGCCAATTAATTTTGACTTGCCCTTGTAAATCATACATAATTGTTATGTGAGTAACATATAAGAATCAATTTGAGAGTCTGAATACCTGAAAAGACCTGAAAGTAACCAAATTCCTTTACATACATTCACAGGTCTTCAAGCTTTCTTGATAGAAAGTGAAAGATTGAATGTACATCCAAAAGATTTTTAATTTGCTTTATGAAATATATACATGTATAGTATGTACTCAATCATTTCTCTTCAATATATATCTAGTATAAAGGTTAACTAAAGCGATACTGTTTTGTATATTATTATTATGAGTATTTTGAAAGTATACAAGGTACAGGGAATTTACATGTATATGTAACCTTTTTATATGTCAGTTCTTTATATGCATTTGGAATTGTACCACCTTGGAAAGATTATTCCGTCCTAGCCTTGGCTGATGTGCCTATAAATCAGAACTTATTTTTGATACAGCAAAAGCTACAAAGTGATGAATATGAATTAATTGTTAGTTTATATTAATTCCACTTATTGTACATAGAGCATGTTACATATATGAAACAATTTTTGTTTTCACTTTGGAGCTGAAAATCCTTATAGCTCTGGCAGCCATTATCAGATCCCAGTTCATTGCACAGAATATATTCTACGCAGGTATCCATTTTCTACACCTGGGTAGCGAAAGATAACTGTATATGAAGTGCCTTGTCTGAGGATAAGGACACAGCAGTAAAGCAGGATTCAAATTTCTCAACCTCTTGGTCGAAAGTTGAGAGAAGATAAAACTTTACTTCAATGCCTAGATCTTCTAAATCGATATAAAAAAAAGTGGGGTATAATTATTCACCATTTGCAGATCAACAGAATCCACTGGTTTCTTTAGTAGCTTGGTTTCAAGCATGCACTATGTAAATCATACATTGAACATCACACCATTTTAACACTGTAACACAATTCCATGATTTGGTGTATTTTCAATTTGTTTTCTAGAGTTTTGATATATACAGGTATCCTGTATGAATTAATCTTGTTTCTGTTTTCGTTTTGCACATTATGTTTTGCACATTTTGTATACGCACGCCAATGTAACTTGTCAGTTTGTATAATTTTATCAATTGTCCCGTTTTTTTGTTTTGATTAGATGCACTAGTGTTTGCAATGTTGAAATTAAAGGAGCATATTCAAGTTTTATCACAAATATATCATAGATATAATATGTGCATATTTCATCCTATATAAAATTCATATCAGAAGAAAAATAATCAAGCACAGTTTACTTCACCATATACCATAATTAGTTGCTCAAGACATTTATACTTGCATGATTCTTTTTGTATTGTTTTCACTTAAAGCTATCTTAAGTTCAATTTATTATCAGTTGAACACTATATTCATTATTGCCAGTCATGTAGTTTTCATATAGCCTGAAATTCCATATCTTGCTGTCATTAAACAATTTCCTTCAGCCACTGAAAAAATGTCTGACTAATAACATCATTTGACATGCATACCAATTATATATTTTGTTTACCATTTACTTGTAGTGCCATGTTATATTTTTATATGTTGTATTATTATTTTATTGAACACTAAAAGCGTGTCCACTTTTTGTTGTTGTTTTGTTTTGGCAGAGGGATATTTTACAATGTGGGCGGCATGATACATTCTTAGATTTTGTATATATATATATATATATATATATATATATATATATATATATATATATTTTTTTTTTTGGGGGGGGGTGGGGAGTTACAGTCTACTCCACAATGATTGAACACATTTGAGAATATAAATACAATTTTGACCTGTGAATTTTATCAATCCCCATCTTACATTATCCTCAAATTCCATTGTAACTTATCGTAAAGCCTGTATATTCTGTAAAGATAATCTAGAGTTCTGGTAATAAAGGTAACACATTAATACCTTACACAAGTCATACAAATAGACGTTGTTTTAAGAAATGTAGAATTGCTAGTTGAGTTAGGGATCATGTGCATGACATGTAGTATCACAATATTAATATTACAGTCCTTTTTGCTAGTGAATGTAATTTTCAAGCTAGTTTTCGTTACTTGGTTTTTATTTGACTGAAGTATGATAAAACAAATATTTAAATATCACAATTTATTTCAGAGTTAGTTTCTCTTGAAACGAAACCCATTACTAAACTCAAGATTAGCTTAAACAGGCATGATTCACACTTTGTACTCAATTATGACCAAGAGTGATTGTTGCATTTATAATAAATGTATTTATTACAGTACAAATAGCATTCAACATTTTCAAAAAAAAGAAAACAAAAATGTCATGATTATCAATTGTATACATTTCTTCACATTACAATATTTCATTTTTTGTCTTCACTGGGCACTGGATGATATATACGCCTGATATAAAAGAGGGGCTAAATTTTTTTTCTCCATAAACATTCAATTTTCCATTCATTTTATGAAGACCAGCATGCAACCTCTGAACACTGAGAAAGCAGGAACATTCTTTATTTCTTTTGAAAAACATACATATTTTTTGTTGCTATATAAACTTTACATTCTGAACATTAACATTACAAGTATATAAACTGTTACTTTGAAAAGGCAATCAAACTAATAGTGCAATACACAAGGCAAAATAACTGCAACACAAAATAGATCTTGGTAACAACATATACGTATTGCTTTAATTGAAAATAAAACACATTTCTCTCAAAAATACTTTCCTTCCATTGAGGGGGAGGGGGGGGGGTGGATTAAAGTTTCCTTCAGGCCTCCAGAATAAACAGCTAGTGGCATACTCTGCAATTTTGTACAAAACACAAATTCAAATAATTACTCTTTCTTTCCAGAATATTTCATCTAAAAAAAATTACTACATAAATCACATTAAACCTCAGGAGCTCAAACGAAAGGCAGGCCACCATAGAAAATTCGCCACCAGAAAAATGAGAGAGATGCATACAGCATGTTATACATGTTTATCCATTATAAATTGAGGAAAATGCCTAGGTACTTGTGCATGAAACTATGTTTGTACTTTGTAGCCTGCAGGATTGCCCCTTGTGACTCATTCACACATACAGTTGTATGTTTTCAGATGGTTATCAACCTTGTGTCTAAATAGAGTTTCATAGAACAAACTACAAAGAAGATTTCAATGCTGTTGGTTTCTTAAAACAATCGAAGTAGATCCAAGCATTACAACAACAACAAAAAAACAAAAAAAAAGAAAGATACACAAAAACAATGACAAACAAAAATAATCTAGGAGAAAATGAGAAAAGCATTCTAAAAAGTAGTAATATTAAGATCAAATCATATATCATACCCAGGGTAGTTTTGCCATACAGAGCTCTCGTACAAGCCTAGAAGGAGCACAAATCTAATGATGGAGATGGAAGTAAATTCCAAGCACTGAAATTTGTTTTTCGTCTAGACAGAAATTACAATGTCTTTATTGCAAATGAGCAGAAGGGAGAAAAGATACCATAAAGTAACTCCAGAAAAATAAATGGACAACAAAGTACAATAACAAACTTCAATATTAGATATATAATTCTTTATTCTTGGAACTCCTTTAGAATAGTCCCTAAGAATGACAGCTAATTTCTATGGAATATGGGAAGTTTGAAATAAAGATTAAACATAAAATGCAAGATATGCCAATAAACTTGAAGTTAAATCTTAATACTACTATACTATATATATATCCAACTTAGTTGGTGAAAGAGAGAGAAAAAAGGAAATCTTTACTTGCAATATAACAACTATGAGGAAGCAAGTCACTTGAACTGATGCTTGGCAAGGAACTTGAAAATATGTAGGTATTGCGACTACTTTGGAAGTGATGTGACCAAAGGGTAATAATACCTGCCACAAGCAAGGTTACACCTCCGTCTTGTCTCGCGTAATAGAGTACCAAAGTGCTAACTTCATATTCGCTCATTACCCAGGTTACTGGTTCCAAACGAAAGAGCCTGCACGTGGGGTTCACCGCGAAAGCATTTAAAGATAAACTTGAGTTCTGGTTATAATAGAAAATTAATTCTCACAGAATCCAACAAAAATGAATGTTCAAGATTACAAATAAATGACATGTGCCAAACAATTATGGTAGAAAATGTATAGTGGCTGAGAAATGAGCATAGAAAGATAAGGAAATCTGGGTAAGTAGGCCCGACGCATTGTGCTTAACACAGGTCACTAAGTGCAAATGAGAGTTGTGGTTTTTATCGAAGATGATGCCCAGTAAGTTTTTGTGCATTTTTTTTTTTCTTCACTGGTTCAAACAACCAATCTGCTGCAGGAAAAACAATCCAGAATAAATCATAGCAATTTGCTCTAAAAATATGATTCCCATACCAGAGCTCAAGATTAGCTTTAAGCAATGGCTAAACAGGGCAAATTCAGTGCTTGGCACTGGTGTGATCATCACGCCATTGTTTAGCACAAAATTGTTTGGAATCAGCAACCTTGACAACTTGGCCAGTACGACCTCACACTTCGATCTGGTTGTCTGAAGTTGGATGTGTGACCCCTAAAACAAGTCAATTTGATTCTATCTGAGGGAGTGTAATCATTATCCATAGTATGCACAGAAAATGACCGAAACCAAGAGATTATGAAAAACTTGAAACGGCTCAACACTAGTCTCTCTGTCCGGGACTTAAGTTTTAGAGTCCATTACAAACACCATTTTATGAATCAAAATAACTTTTCTTTACAGAAGGATTAGTTGAATTCTTGGCGCTTTCAGATTACACAATAAATTGTGACATCTATGACAAGGCTACCACATTCAACCCTGCTTCAGCGATTACCTGTATAGAAAGAACGTATATTTTGTTTCTTTTGTGAAGTGTTACAGGAAAATGTGTCTATAAAGACCACCTGCCTATAAAGACACTTTAGTTTCCATTGAGGGATAGGATTCACCATACGTCTCTTTATATGCTTTCTGAGAGTTATAAATATTGTTGACTAGTAAGAATCGATGCATTTGACAATTTCATTGCCGTGATAATTCTTTAACATACACGTCACAGTTTTTGCTTGGCAAGAGACAAAAGCAGTGTTGGTCATTTACAACAGGTAATCTAGGGAGATAATAAATTTGGTTCGATGCAAACATATCCCAGAATGAAACCCATATAGATTCATCTCAACATATCACAAATTGCCCATCTACCCACATGAAAACAATTGACATTAACACTAATTATTACAAATTGAGGCATACAAAATAATCAAAACGTTTGACAAAATTCCATTCAAACAAAAATATATATCTCTTTTGTATAGCATAGATGTTGTAAAAGTCAAGCTAAATGTAGACTGTAGTATTTAGAGAAACTCAAAATCGACTGACATTGCATGTTGGGAAAGATACAATGGCAATCATTTCCAACAGCCAATCTGTCAACAGATATATCACATTAACAGAATTGAATTAATTGAATTAATGGGAAATTCAAAAACATAAGTATACACTAACATACATAAGATCACTGGTTACACAACAGGGCTAATTCTATCTTACCCCCACAAATAGCCTCTTGCTAATTGCCATTCCATTTCACAGAAAAGTTTCTGCTGCTTTTTTTCTAACATGACCACCCGCTTCAGTCTTCAATCAGCCCAAGAACCCTCTAAATGAGTGCAATCTTTCCTACATAATGTGAAATTCAAAAGTTTGGTTTATCGGGTTCATATAGTAAGCTGTAATCCATGCTAAGTTGTTTAGATGAGTTTAAAAATTAGACCTACTATGCCTACATGAAATTTGATCCCTCTGGTTATGTGACACGGCTAGACACGTAAATATGATGAGCGCCATCTACACATAGGTAACCTTTGCAATAAAGATGGCCAAAATGAATCAGGCGGCTCTCTGCCTACATAGAGGTCGGACACACGAAACATAGGTAACCTTTGTAATAAAGATGGCTATTAATCAGTTGACTTTCTGCCTACATAGCAGTAGGCTGGCAACAGAAGATAAGACATGTACATGTGTCTGATATAATTACGCACACTGACGGCATCGTATCCATCTCAATTTCCTACTCAATGGTGACTTTCTTTCAGAACAGGTTAGTAAAACTGCATCACTAGAAGTCTTCCCTCCTTAGTTTCCATGGTTACTCCACTCGATTACACACTGTTTCTCTTTTCAAGAGTCTTTCTTTTTTTATGTTGCCGACGCACAATCCATATCAGTTCTGTGGCATTCCGAACTGGACGACCAGATTCTCTTTATGCGTGACTTGGATGTCCTGCGATGCCTTCCAAGCATCAGCTGCGGTCTGTGTGATCTGACAAACAGAGAAAAACAAAATGTCTATGTTGGAAACAAATACAAGTCTGGTGCGATCAAAAGAAAGAGCTCGTTTGCCACAAATTACAATATGGCAGCATATCTGATGATTTAATACATATATATGCCATTCATTCTTTCATAAGAAGACACATCTTGTCTTTAAATAAGCATTTTTTAATCTTTTTATTCCTAATCTTTTTTTAAATTTTTATGTTCCTCCTCCTTCTTCATTTCCTTCCTCTATTTATTATTCTTTATCTTCTTCTCATCTCCTTCTTCTTCTTCTTCATCTGTCTGACTGTCTATCTTAAAGATGTTCATGCGTGAGTATATAGTTGTTCGTTAAGTTGGCAACTTGGCGATCACTACAAACACTGAGCCAATGGGTATTACGCTCCCGTGCGTACGTCCATGTGCTGCCTTCTATAAACCCATGCTTGAGCAACTTTAATGCTATTTCTCTTTCATACATGTACCTAGCCTGTCACCGTTTGGCATATATGTAAATCAATTTGATTTTAAAACAAGAAATACAAATTTGGACACCCTATCTAGAATATGGAGTTATAATTAGGATATCTAAAGCAAGAAATACAAACCCTTTTTATACAAAGCTGGAGTCGATAAGTTAATATTTGCTCAAAGTTAGGCTTCTACATCTAAATTCTAATATTTTCATAATTCCCTGCCGATTACTAAAAAAGGAGATGCATCCCCTCACCAGATTGATGTCATCCACGGAGACGGGTTCCTCCGAAAGCACTGAGTATGGCATGGAGACACCCTTGGGTAGTCTTAAGAAGCTTGAGAGGGGCTTCTTAGGACCCGTCACCACCACGGCAACTCTTGAGCTAAAGGGGTACAGAGAATGTGATAGGGTTAGCGGACGAGGGGGAAAGGGAGTCATAAGAGAAAAAGATGATGATTGTGTTGAACATTCATAAGGCAGTACAAGATATGGAAGTACAGCAATCAAAGAGAAAGAGAGAGAGAGAGAGAGAGAGAAAGAGAAAGAAAGAAAGAGAAAGAAAGAGAGAGAGAGAGAGAAAAAGAGAGAGAAGAAAAAGAAAGAAAGAGAAAGAAAGAAAAAGAAAAAGAGAAAAGAAAGAGAAAGAGAAAAGAAAGAGAAAAGAAAAAGAGAAAGAGAAAAAGAGAAAGAGAAAAAGAGAAAGAGAGAAATACAGAGGGAGAGAGAGAGAGAGAGAGAGAAACAGGAAAAGAAAGACAAAGAGAGATAGTTCAGTGATTTTGTTTATGTATAATAGTACAAGACCCAGGAGACTTTGTCCTTTCCAAGAGAGAGAGAGAGAGAGAGAGAGAGGGAGAGGATGACTGCAGGAAGTGAAACGAGAAGCCCTTAATCATTTTTTCTGAGAAAATTCAATCTGGGCATAAAATCAATTTCAGTATCATAGTATTATCATTGTACATGTAGTATTATTGCCATAATACTCTTCTTTTTTAGTATATTTGATTATCTTATTTGCATCTATAAGGAACTGGGTTTTGTTATAGGGTTTCAAAATGGATAGGTCAGGATAAGAATCTGGGAAGTTTACTTGCTAAATATACATACATAGATTGTAATTTCAGAGTAATAATTCTACCAATAATAATACTATTATATTGTGGGTTCTTGTACAGTGCGTCCCAGAAAAAACGAAACCGAGAAGTATCGATGTTTTATCATAACTTAATCACAACCATAATTAATGAATGATACATATTTGGAAAGCTTAGAGTCTCCTCTTTCAGTTGATGCTACTCAGATGATGCATATTTCATGCATGAGTGATTAAAAGCAATTTGAAGGAAGATAACCAAAAATACATTTGGCGGGCGGTATCTGAATTTCGAAGAAAAATTCACATTTCTAGAAAGTTGAGTTTCTGCCCTTTCATATGACACCTCAATCAGGAATAATGAGCGAGGAATAACAAAGTTACGTTTGTTTAAAGTAGCCCTTACATTTTCATAATTTTAACAAACGAATTCGTTTTCACTGGGTGCCTGCCGTAGCAAAAAGCAGATTTGACAAAAGACTTAACTCTGTTTCGTTGACAATCAGCCATGCATGAAGACTCTCGTCTACGGCTGATTGTCAACGAAACGGAGTTAGGTCTTTTGTTAATTTTGTTGAATGATACGGCAGGCAGCCAGTGAAAACGAATTCGTTTAATAAAATTATGGAGATACAAGCACTACTTTAAACAAACAGAACTTTGTCATTCCTCGCTCATTTTTCCTGATTGAGGTGTCATATGAAAGGGCAGAAACTCAACTTTCTAGAAATGTGAATTTTTCTTCGAAATTCAGATACCGCCAGCCAAATGTCTTTTTGGTTTCCTTCCTTCAAATTGCTTTTAATCACTCATGCGTGAAAATGCATCGTCTGAGTAGCATCACATGAAAGTAGAGACTCTAAGCTTTCCAAATATGTATCATTCATTAATTATAGTTGTGATTAAGTTATGATAGAACATCGATACTTCTCGGTTTCGTTTTTTCTGGGACGCACTGTATAGCACTCAGGTCTGTCAGACTTCACACTCCTGACACTTTACTAATGGCACTTATTCCCTCAGCTTTAGCATGGCTGTCATTATAGCGCTCTAGCATATTAAGGAATTCATTCCTGCCAGAGGCCCATTTACATGTACCTCACCTGGGTCGAGTTTGACAAATTTATAATGTCTTGCCTACGGACATTAGTGCTGTGGCAAGGATTTGAACCCCGTAGCCTGTGGTTCAGAGTCCGGTGACTTATCCACGAGACCACAATACCTCTGAATAAGTAAGCTTTTTAATATCATAAAGAAAATTTGATAAGGCATACCTGTATGTTCTTGCCCTATCCATGTATTCATGTTGCTCTAATGCTTGAGAGTCTATGGCAGATACATCTATTACATTTCTGCAAAGAGAAGAGAAAGAACAATAATACAGTGATGCTTCCATACATTACACATTAATATATGTTGAGTTGAACTTGAACTATATCTTATTACATGCAGTTTCAGTATAGAATACAGAACTTCTATGTTAATGCTTGATGACAGTTCTGAAACACTACCAAGTTATGAAACTGACATATGGGTTGACTGGCGTGATTTATTTCCTTGTTTCAGCCATTATGAATTGTACAGTATCCTTCAATAGTCAATTCACAATTGTTATGATGAGTATGGTGTTCTTAAGTTAGCAGTAAAGTTTCTACTTGTGCTACATCCATCATTAATGTGACTAGCAACTGCCAAGAAAATTCAAAAATGATTTTCGTTCTCAGTTTAAACTCTTACTGAATAAATGTAACGTGATGTGAGAAATGTTCTCTTTTGCAAAGCAGTTCTTACTCAAACATAGTTAAGTACATGCATAAATCAACATTTCTATTTCATACTTTACATTCATGTTGTAAAACATTTATTTCACTTACACCTACCACAGGGTCTTAATGCATCACCAGCATCACCAGCTACATAACAAACATCTCATATACCTTGCAGTACAGCATTAAAAAGCTTTACATGTTCATAATCTTTTTACTGAATGTGAAAAAAACAGGCTACATGTATTTCTCAACAATTATTTTGCCTTTAGCATGTCACCACACACTCACCGACTAGACGACTACTGATTTACATTTAGGAAGATAATTGTGGTTACATGTAGTATAAAGGCCTGGCCCCCCACTCAGTGTTATTTAGGGTACGCGTATGCATGTTCCCTACTTTTGAAAACACCCCCCTAAGTCCGGTGTGTAAAGTCGATACGGGCTGGATTTTTGTGTACTACGAGTCAGACTTTGGTGCGTGAAAAGTACCCCTTTATTGGACATTTTGGGAACACGCATGCGGTCCCTCCGACCCCGGAGTGGGGGGGGGGGGGCGTTTATAGAGGGAAGAGATGTTTAGACTTACGTAACGGCTCTCTGTAGCACCTTATTGAGCTCTGACTGTTGATCCCCTATCCGTACCCCATTAGGGCTCTGAGAAAACTGATCGCTGTGAAAGAGAAAACAAATTAAGGTGGTTTCATGAATGCCAAAGTTTCTGAATTTCATTACAAGTACAGTCAAACCTGCTTTATTGACCACCTGTCTACAAAGACCACATTTTTTCTTTCCTTTGAAAATGGCTTTCCCTTGGGCGGTTGCTATAGACAGGTTTGATTGTATAATTAAATTTAGAGAAATTTCCAAAGGCTTTAAAGGTTGAGAAAGAAGTGCAGAATGAGGAACTCACATCTACCCTATTGACCGAATCAGAATAATTTGCTTCTCATTTTTAAAAATACGTAATCAACAAATACACATTATTTCCATTTTTTCTAAAACTGCTCTCAAATATAGATTAGATTCATATCAAAATTCACTGCTACTACATTTATATGATTTGAATGACTTAATTTTTTTTTTAAAGAGTTACAATATCATTCTTTACAAACATCTACAAATATCTCAATCTTCATGACTGAGGTTCTATTTACAAGACAATTTTTAAACCACAATTAAAAAGATTTTGCACCTCCAGATGATGCAATTTCTCCTGAAATTGTATTGCATCCCGATAGTTGAGGGTGCTGTCATGCTGTGGGCTATATTTACACAAAGATTAAATAGATCCACCCAGCCATTTACACTTTGAAGGTTACAAGATAAGCAGTGCAAGGCTAATTCTACGATATCAAATTTTCTATACAAAACTGGGGAAAAAACACCTGATTCTATCAAAATAGGAAGGAATCAAACACCAAGGAAGTAAATGAAAACTACAACAACGAACAAAATGCATACAATATAAACAAGTAATCCACAAACATTATACTCTGACAAACATTGCATGGTATTGGTTTCACAAGACACAAAACATAAATAATATGATTTTGTCAGATATCCTCCTAAAGTGTGTGTGCAGGTGTATTTGAGTTGTGCAGAAATACTTTATTCCTAAAAAAAACAAACACTACATAAATATAAGACACATGCTACAATAATACTAGAAACAAATTTGTTGTTGTTGCAATGACAGTGTTCATTGCTGTAAAGAAAAAACAACACAAGAGTCTACTCTGTGTACCTGACTCTGTGACACCATATAAGGATCACTAAGACATGATGCAGTAAACTGCTTTTAAAATATGCTGCCGTAAAATACACAAGAGGTTACAAGGTGTGTACCGGTATGCTTCTTATTATAACACAGATTAGGGAGCATTCATTTACAAGAAAAGATTTGCTACGTACAGTTGATTTTGGAGGAGTTATCCAAGTTATTTCTGAAGAAAAAAAATTACTACTTCCAGTTGGAATGGCGGTATGTACCCCATCATGCCTTGTAATACAAGTGCATACATGTATAGCTTGTACACCATACATTGCAGGCAGTCTAATCTAGAAAGTGACATGCATTGACCTCTAACACGGAGACAAAACAAGCATGCAAGAAAAACAAATAAATAAATCAAATATCCAGACTTCATGAGATACCCACATACAATTGAGATTTGAGAAGCCATTACACTTTACAATACATAACTTTTATCACTATTATTCTTGTGCTGGTGTTTTACTGAGCATCTAACAATGAAGATTTACTAACATATTGAGTTAGATTGTCATACAGGTTACAGGTTTGCATAACCATTTTATACATAAAGTTATTGCTTAAATCATCTTTGGTGAATTATGCATCATTATTTCAATCATAAACAAATAAACAAGAACAGACCAAAAGTTGGAGGACAACTTCTGTTCTGTACCAAATTAATTGTGTTTTTTTTGTTAAGTTTTTAATTCAAATTTCAAATAGTCTTAGCTATGAAGTCATTGCTGATTCAATTGCGCAGTAAGTGCAACAAAAATGCATTATTGAAATATTGAAATATATCATTTAAAAAAAAATATATAACAAAAATTGGAAGGTCTGCTTTTTTCCCTATAATTGATGTACATACATGTATGAGTAATGGTTCTTTGGTATCAAGAGCCTATAAAGATGGTTCATGGCATATTTTTCTGTTTATGAAATATTGTTGAAACGGCCTGGATGAGCTAATCCTGACATAGCAATAATCATGCAACAATCCATCTGACATCTAGAAAAGACGCTTGAACATAATTTGTTTCATTTACGAAAGCCAAGAAACTCAAGCCAGGCAATCTAGACTATACCCAATACCTCACTTACCTCCCCCTGATTGGTAGATAGCCTGCGTCTCTCTCCTCTATAAGAGGCGCATTAGAATCAGTGTCCTGCGTGAGGGAGGATATTATCAAAAACACGTTATATATCTATAAAAGGAAACTTGGGACTAACCTGTTCACAGGCCTGCTAGGCGTATTCCTCGCTGGGTCTAATAAACGAGTCGTTTCACTCGGACCGTTTTCCTGAAAATGATAAAAGAATTCATAGTTAATGATGATGACATTCAATAAATCCATAAAGAGTCAATAAATCCAATCATTACTGAATTTACAGTGCCTTTTTGCAAAATAGATGTTTACACAAAGCAATTTTACATGTGTGCTATAGCTAGCGCTACACATGGTCCTCCTACTGACACATGAAATTGTTTCTTTATACCAGTAAACATACACTTAACTTACCTCACATGGGTCAAGAGAGACAGTGAAGATGAAATGCCTTTTTAAATAAAGGCACAAATTCATGATCCATTGTAAAACTACAGACCTCAAGTTTGACAATCAAGATGGATAAAACCACTTTTTGACAATGCCCAACTATTATGAAAAATGGAAATTCAGTACCTTTTTAGGAACCCCTGGAAGCGGCCACACATTGACCTTAAGACATGATGGTAAGACTAATTTCCAACTCCTTATCTGATCAAGAGACAGCATACTCTTAAAATCTCAAGCACTTTTTTGCTTCTACAATGACTTCAAGAAGAATACATGTATGACGAATTTTTAACTGCACGAGAAGCATACCTCTGTTATAAGAAACAGCACCGGGTAAAACTGTGCCTTATATGGTTGCAATATGAGACAAAACTTCACCTTACCAACCAATAATGGGTAAACACTTTGACTTTGAGGTTGACTTCCGTTAAAGGTGAAAATAAAATGATGAGCTTTCTCATTCTTATCATTCCTCTGTGGAAGCATAGTAGTAATGTCACTTAAAGCCCCACTGTACTACTTATACTGTAGCTACTTGCGCCCTCTATAAAGCAAACAATGCCTAACCGTGACCCTTGGTCCCCCATGGTCCCCTTTTTCTTTTGATAATTGAGGGCTGATTTGATGAGATAACCACCTATCAGTGGCCAGGCAGAGAGGTTTCATCCCTCCTGGCCAAACTAGTGGCTTTAAATAGTTTTAGACTATGGATCAAATTTTGATGCCATATTGTCTGTGTAGTCCTAAATATCTACATGTATGTGCAGTGCTTTTCACTGTATGGAATTTCAGCAAGACTGAGTCGATTTCTTGTCATTTTGACAATCCCAAAATTTCAAGAAATGCAAGTTTAAAACACAACCACTCTTTATTTACTACATAATCATTAATCAACCATCCAGAACAACTTCTACAATTCCTTTTGCTTACAATTCAATTACATCACCAGTGCTTCACTTTATCTTTAAGTACATGAAGGACATTATGAACTGTCTTCCTGTAAAACCAAATCAAATCCCTGTAAGAGTAGGAGATAAAATGGAAGGAAGTCTGAAAGGGAACAGGAGGGCTTGGACTTCGACACCATTAAAACTCCTGCTACAATGAAAGCCCTTTACGTGAGGTCATTCTTCTATTGTCTGTCAGCAGCATGTGGTCACATGGCACTATTTCCCCCTAACATATCAAAGCAAATCAATTTTTAGGAAAGACATGTGCAGGTACCAAATCACATGTTGCTTTTGGGATGGTGTGTGGTTGAAGCATAGTTTCAGAAGTTCAAAGATACTCTCCCGGGCCCGAATTCACAAAGGAGGTTTGTCGACAAACCCTTGGTTTTTGTACGTCATATGACACGTTTCACGTGTCTTTTTACAAACCTGGTTTGTAAAAACGCGTCGAAACGCGTCACATGATGCACAGAAACCAAGGTTTGTCGACAAACCTCCTTTGTGAATTTGGGCCACTATGTTTAAAATACCTCTATTCTACTCTATACCTATATTGTCTCCTACTATTTTCATAATCTGTAGTAAATCTTGACAAGTACTGGTCACTGAAGAAGGACAAGTTTAATCCTGATGAACTATTCAACCGTCAATGTTCATCCATAACTGCACAACGCCAAATTCAAGAGTAACCCACTAACGGACACCGAGGGGCAAAGAAGTTTTGTATAACTATATGCCTACTTCCAAGGTATGATAGCAAAGGTATGAAATCAGAATTGAAATTATTCCTGAGAGCCTCGACTTTTAACAATACAGAGTGTACCAAATATAACAAACACTTGGTCAAATTCCTTTACAAAAATAAATATTCCAACATCTGGCTAATTCTCTCTATGGAACCTTAATTTTTGATGATGTCACATTTAGCACCAACAGGCAGGGAGAGTCAACACCCATAATGTTATTTTGCAGCTGGACATCCAACAGATTTCAATGATAAAATCAAGTTTTCACCTTAGGCGCGTCTTCATCATCTCGAGATTGCCAAATAGCCTGTTATTTCTGATTTGGGAAATAATCCCAAAGTTACAAATCGCGCTTCATCAGCTCGACCTCGGAACTTGAAACTCGACCTTGAGAAATTAGCTCGAGATATTTTGCTCAGCGTTTGCGCATAGTGCAAATGTGTCTGGTGAAGACGCACCGGACAAATAGCTGGATATTTTGCAAACTATCCCAAGATGTTATATAAACTGAACTTGAACTTGAATGATGGGATAGTTCAAATAGCGGGATATTTGGCAATGTCGAGCTAGTGAAGACAGGTCTTTTGAGTAAAGAGAAATGGACCATGTGGGTGGGACCTGTGTGGGATTGGCCAAGAAATTGGGTCTTTTGTTTATCAGAAACATGAATGGGTGCATGTTCATTTAAACATCATCAACAGAGACATTTTGCCCAAGCTGGAGACAAACTCTGAAGATGGCAACTAGGACTATTCAGAGGCATATATCATGGGTGCAAGATGATCCTCCAGCTCACCATGTTTCTCATTATTTGTGCAAGATCAATAGACAGAACTATGCATTCCATGGACATACACATGTAGCTCTAAATCCTGAGGTCTGCCCAGTGATTGCTCCCTCTGGGGATACTTAAAAAACAAGGTGTTTACATCCACACAACATAATCTGAATGATTTTCAGGCTCGCATTCGACATGAGATGGAGGAGGCGCATTTCTTCCAGAAGCTTTGGTATTCAAGGTATAACAATCCTGCCATGGTGAGAAGAGCACTTAAGGACATGCAATGTCGTTGTCAGTTTTGTTTTGACAGAGTAGGTAGACATGTCGAAGGTTCTGGTGCTTATAACGTAAGGACAGTTATCACTCAATCGGGGATATTGAACAAAAATTATTCCTTTCAAAAAATTATTCTCCCAATCTTTTTTTTTTTAATTTTAATTTTTGAAAAAGTGTACTTTGCATCTATAACCTCCAAGAGCACCAAACTAAGTCATGCATTATATTGATGATGCAAACAATATGTCAAAGGAAAGCTGAAGAGTTATTCTTTACCTCTGTTCATAAGTTTAGATATGAAATTGTGTAGCTTCAAAAGACTTGACCTATGAACTTCACAGTGAAAAAAATACATGGGGGCTCGGGGCGAAATAGCCCCTGAAATTCAGAAAAGAGTCCTCGTAAATTTGCATAGAGTTTAAATTTTAGAATGTTATTTTCATGCAGGCAAGCTTGAAAAGTAGCCCCCGAAAAATAAATATTATTTTTTTCCCTGGAACTTCATATACCTTTTCTAGTAGATAAACTGGAAAACCTGCCAACAACTTTGAACTTAAACAATGGATGAGTAGGAGGCAAAGCACACATGATGAGAACCATGACCGAGAGAGTGTCTGAAAGGACTGTTTGGAGATCCAGTCATGTTTAATCACATCAAACTTCATAATTGGCCAACAAGGTCACCAGACCTAACTCCTTGAGGGGACATCTTAAGTAGGCCTAATCTTAAGTCAGAGTTTTCAAGATCCCATCAGCAAATATGAATGAGTGAGAGAAGAGCACCAACAAGAGGGCATAGTCTCAAGCTTGCAAAGCCTACACTGTAGGTGTAGGACAAATGTAAGGAAGAACACATTTAGTCACAGAGTGGTCGACGACTGGAACTCTCTGCCTGAAGTAGTAGTTTAGGCTCCCACCATAGACGCCTTCAAAACCAGACTTGATCGTTGCTGGAAGGAACAGTGTCATATTTCTCAATACTCAAACTGATTTCCTTGATTTCTTTGTACATGGTACATTGTCCAGTCAAGATGCAACCTCTTGCCCCTCTGCCTTCCTGACTTGTATATAGTACAAAAAGATAGACCAAGAAGATAGACCTGGGGGGTATTTCATAAAGCCGTTCGTAAAGTTACGCATGACTTTACAAACAGCTTTATGAAACACCTGGAAGCTCGACTGCTGTCTCAGCATTCTTCCAGTATTAGCAGTAATTAAGGTAAAGGCAAAGCATGTCAACTGATACCTCAGTCTTGGTGACACCACCAGACCTAATTCAAACCGACCCATTTTTGGCCATTAGTGTTATTTTCTGTTTGTTTGTAGTCAATCTGCTGTATGGTTGGTGTGAAAATACAAGGCTGATTCTATATACAGAATAGCCACCAGTCACAAGACCAAACTAAATCAATTTTGTGTGTGTGAAAACATGCCAAATGATAAGTTTTCACATTTTCAAATCCTACCAATCTAGATGATTGAGATTGACACGCTAAGACAAGACGGGGTTGCTTCTCTCTTGGAACAGCCACCACAGTCAACAGAATTAACACCAATAGCCTCTATCTTGGGTACGTGCCAAACAGCATTCCCATATTCAAGGGTAGGTCGCACAAGAGCCTTGCATAACCCGGTGATTGCCTCACTAATCTTCTTCTTCTTTTTGGCTTGGCTTCCTCCAGTTTGGAGAACTGCAGTTGGTGCAGGTGTTGGTGGTACACATATAAAAAGGATCAGTGAACAAAATATACGGGGGCTCAGGGCGAATTTGCCCCCGAAATGCCCAAAAGAGCCCCCGAAAATCAGAAAAGAGCCCCCGTAAATTTGCATAGAGTTCAATGCAAAACAAATTTTTGAGTGTTATTTTTATGCAGGCAAGCTTGAAAAGTAGCCCCCCAAAAATAAATATTAATTTTTTCCCTGAAAAGGATAGGTAGGTTTAAAGGTGGCATCACATACATGTAGTGGAACGTTTAACATGGAAGGTTTGTTTAAGGACTGGAAGGATTAAGGCTGGCTTTGAGTTTGATAGTAATAATAATAAAACTGTTAGATCTACTTATATTATAAAGCACTTACCACCGAAATCTCTAAGCGCTATAACAAACAAAATAGACTGATAATCAATTACATATTAAACAAAACAAAACAAAAAAGTGCATATAAACCTACAATTACAAATTACAATACATATGAAATACACATCAACGTGAACAGAGTACCGTACGGTTTATCATCAAAAGCAATTTTGAATAAATGTGTCTTAAGACAAGTACAGTAGACTACTTACTTACATAGACCGAAGTTTCTGTCTCTTTCGTTCGTTCGTTAGCCTCTGATTTGGGTAGGGCTCTCAAAAGAAGAGAGGAGCTGACGGCCGACCCTACCCAAAATCAGACTCAGAGTCAGACTCAGTCAGAGGCTTACGAACGAAAGAGACAGAAACTTTGGTCAATTACAGTACTTGAAACTTACAGTACTTTACAATTATAGCAATTAGTTTAGTTAGAGCAATATAAACACGTTTAAACTTTAAATTTGCAGTGATAAATAGTACATTTCTTAGCTTACAAGTTACATCTGGCCTGCCGATACTTCACACAGAACAGAGGAACAGTACAGTACACCACTCAAACTCAGAGTCGGACTCAAAATACTCACTTGCAGTTTACTGTCGTCGTCCTTCCCAAAGCAGCAACCCATTTTGTTCAAATATCTGGAATCTCGTGACTTCCTATGAATTATTATATGCACACTCACAAAACAGTCATCTTATTATGAATACAGAAATTAATTCAGACGTCCTGCTTCAAGTCATTTTGAGCAATAAGTTCTGGTTGTGTGTCCAAATCGTCTAGCTGAATATTGTGTGCAGGTCATATGACTTTAAAGTCGTAGTCTCTTCGATGTCTGTATCATTTATGATTAATCAGAATAATGGGGGGAAAAGATTCCTTTAGGCAATTATTTTTCATAAAAATCCAAAAAATCTTAATTGAAATAAGTAATATTTTGTTTTTATAACTGATAATTGATTTTCTACAATACTCTACCTATTTATCAAGTAGTAAACAAAATCCCGCTAAATTTGATATCCTTGATCAAGTATAGGGCTAATTCATTTTCAGGGTCTTGCGCGGTGTGGACGACGAACATGGATGACCCACTGATCTCTACCCAATTATCAGTGGGATGACCGCCTATTGATTGTACTCCCTCTTTCACAGAATTATATAATTCTCTCTAGTGAATTTCCTATAGTATAGTCCTGTGTTATACGATTTAAACATATATTCTCATGTATTATGTAATATAATACATGATTATATATAATTTATATAGAATATTATAACTTGTAGGGTAGGCCTACTACAGTCATGTCTCTTCATAGTATTTGACTATTTGATGTTACAAGTCATCTATTCTAAATCAACTTCTCCCATATATTGCTGCAAGTGAATTAAAATGAATGGAGCGCTATAGGACCAAACATATTATTAACGAGGCCAATTTCCTCTGTTTTATACAGAAATGTATAGTCCTACGAGCTACTAAAACAGCCTATAGCATTCCGCCCGCCCCCCCCCCCCCCCCCACTCCCACGACAGTGATTTGGGGGTAGGGTATACTATTCCGTTGCACTCCCTCCAGAATGAAGAAATAATTATGTAAGGGCGTGTCACTCTGCGGCGATTATAACGTTAATCGCAACATAGTCATATATGGGGAGCGTTTCCCCCTATTAATTTCAGACTAATATCTCGGAAAATTTGAAGAAAACAAAATCCCAGAAACGTATCTAGCTAAATCGTAATTCAATACATTTTAAAATTGTAAAACTTTGTTTGCAAAGGTACAATAATCCTTAATGAAAGACTTTTGTGCTTGATCGTATAAGTTTCAAACGACTAGTTATTATTTTACTCCGTGCAGGCTACAATCTTGCACAAATCGAGAGATATTTGTATGGTCGGATGCATGTATTCGATATCACTGACCTAAATAAGAAGTGCCTTTATAAAATTGTCTATGCTAAGCCTCGACTGAGAACGGAGAGCCTTAATTTTTATAAAATTTATACATGAAGTGTTGATCTCTGAAGCTGAGGGTCGCAGAGCTATACCCTGCTCAAGAATAAAATCACAGAAGGTCAAATAAGGTCCAGCTTCCCTCGGTCGTACATGTATATTTCATCCAGGCGCGGATCTACGGGGGATGTTTAGGGGGTTTAAACCCCCCCCCCCTTGGGCGGCCTAACAAAAAAAAACAAAAAAAAAAAGGGGAAAAAAAAGAGGGAAAAAAAAGAAAAAAAGAAAGAAAAAAGAACGCACGCTGGAGAGAAACCCTTTCAAGTGCAAATATTGTGAGAAGATATTCAACTCATTTGGTAACTTAACCAAACACATGATAACTCTGGATATAACTGTGTATTAAACTGTTACTTGATTTTAAAAGACGTTATCATGCACTGCTTTTTATAGTCTCCATTGTGTTAATAGATGCCAGGAAAACATCACTTATGGGGTTCAAATAAACACCCCCCAAAAAATCGGCTCGCCGCTTCGCGGCTCGTGGACGATGCTCCGTATCGTCATTATTTTGGTCAAACCCCCCCCCTTAGCAAAAAGCTAGATCCGCCCCTGTCATCGTTTATCAGGACAATTGCCCCCTGGACAATCACCCCAGGAAATTACCCCCAAAGGACAATTACCATTACCCCAACCGTAAAAATAACCCCCTAGTACAATTACCCCCTCCCCCTGGAACAACCACCCCGAGCATTTAGACTAATAAAATTGCAAAAATCGCATAATATCTTTCAAAATATACAAGTAAAAATCCCATATTCGCCCCCCCCCCTTAAAGGGAAATCTACCCTAAAATCGGGGGTAAGTATCCCTTGAGGAAGGTTGTCCTCGCGCGGGGGGGGGGGGGGGGGGTGGGGGTGGGGGGGGGGGGGGGGGGTGCGGATTTTTCCGGGGGTAATTGGCCTTGGAAATGAATGGAATGAATGGGCTATTGCGTGTTGAACGAATATGGAGTAGAATCCGGGGGGGGGGGGGTGTACTTCTGATTTGGTTTAGACGGGGGTGTGCGGCTGAAGCGTCTAAACCCATTTTCAATTTTAAGGGTCATTTTGGCAGAAAATGGTACCCATTATTAGCAGGGGGCGCCGACTCTTTTCATAACCGGGGGGGGGGGGGAGGGGGCGAAATGCGGAATTTTCTACAATATTTACTTGTATATTTTAAAGGATATTATGCGAGGGAGCGTAGCGACCGTACGAGAAGATTTTTGCATTTTTCTTAGTCTAAATGCTGCGCCCCCTTGGGCCCTCAAGAGCCTAAAAGCGTGTACCAGTCTTAATTAGTCAGTATTTGCTATACATTTTGTGGGCACTTTTTCCAATTTTCCGGGGGGACAATCCCCCCTAAAAAAATTGAAGAATGAGGACGTGTCCCCCCGCCCGGGATCGCCGCCCCTGATAGGGACTTCCATTCAAAACGCATATGCTTTACCCGAAAGTTGTTGTGGCATAGACTAAGTTGCGATCACAGAACTTCTTTTGCGTACGCTCGAGGGAGGGGGGGGGGGGGGGGGTTCCTGTTTATAAATTAGTCTGGAGCGGAGCTCATTCAAGTTAATGATATTGATAAATGTGTGCGACCATCGGCGATGACTTTGGATGAAAAATCGAAATTATTTCAATTTTGCGGGATTTTGCATTTTTGCCTCTGGAATTTTCACTTTATGGGTGAGATACTATCCTGAAGAAATTAGTATCCCATGTTTAAGGCCAAGATCAGAAAAGTGGGGATACTTTTAGGGATTTTTTGCAAATCCCGGGGAGGGGGGGGGGGGGGGTACTCACATTTGGTTTGGACGGGGTTGTGCCGCTCAAGCCTTACACCCTACCCATTTTTAAGGGTTATTCAGGGGGATTTTTCTCGAATAAAGGCCCATTTTGTCACAATTTTTAATGACATTTTGGGGGAAAACGGACCCATGTTTAGGGATATCTTTTTTTAATGAGACCCATGTTTATGGATTTTTGAGAAAAAGTTACCATTAGAGCGGCACCCCCCCCCCCCGTATGTCTTAACATGTGAGGACCCCCCCCCCCCGAGTAGAACAGCGAGATAGTTCATTGCATTTTATAATATCTAGTGCATATGGCGATATTATTATTGTTCCCCAACCCCGCCCTTTTTTTGTTGTTGCTTGCTTTCTTCACTCGCTTGTTGATAATTGGACAAATCACATCGACCTCGCCTCTGGCGAAATTGTACCTGACGGCTATATGCAGGTGTATCGACTAACTTATTTGACCAATATACCTTGATAGACATGGGGATGTTTCAGAGGTTATGTTTGATATATTTGGCAAAAATGTATAGCTGCTACAAATAAAGTATACTGAGAATGATGAAATTTGAATAATAAGCACAATGTTGTCGGAAGATTGGTATATTGAGCCTCTTTTGTTGTCACGAAGGGTTTACACTCCTGGCCTGGGTTGGTTGCGGGCACTTTGAAGGCCCCACATATTTTGCGTTTTAATTTAGTCGAATTGGAAATGCGCATGCGCAAATTGGCTGCAGCCATTTTCTAGCATTCACCACGAGGTGTAGATGGCAACCTCGTAAAATTTCACGAAATATCGTTTATTTCGACTTAGAAAGTGACTTAGGTGAATCTGTCTGAACCATGCCTTCTTCGAGCCCTCTTCCTCCCAAGGAGAATGCTCTCTTCAAGAGAATATTGGTAAGACCAATTATAATTGATTGCCGAAGTAGTCGAACTTTGTGGTTAGTGCGCAAAGAACGTGCAAAATTGTGTGCAAATGAATGGAATTAATGGACTGTTGCGTGTTGAGCGAATGGAGTAGAATTTCCTACCCGGTCAGTGTGTATAATCTGAGTAGTGACAAACTGACATGTGATCAGCGATGGCGACTCGCCCAGCTACTCAGTAGGCCTACCTCACGTCAGCGTCACTCTGTCACTGAATTTGGGTAGATGTCTTGGTTGAAATATTTTGTAATTTTCATGATGGTTCCACTGCCTGGTCTTGTGTATTCAAATTGACAGAATTATTTAAAAAGAAATCTCACCCGTCTAGACTCTTTTAATCTTAGTCTTAATTGTGTTGCAGAAAAAATAATTAATCGATAAACTCAAACTCCAAGAGTCCAACTCCTAACAAGTTACTCCAACTGTAATGTAAGGCAGGCATATTTATAGGATCAAGAGGTGGGGAGATACCGGTTCATGTTTGCATAATTCTGCATTTACTTGACCTCTTTATGGGCTGACAATTGACGGGATTTAAGCACATTTCAGGAAACCAATTTTAACCTCGTTGTGTGTTCCTTCATGCTCTTTTCCATCTTTGTTCTAAAAAATTGTTATCACATCATTTAATAATAAATTATGTCTTGGACTGTTCAACAGATGTAATGTTAGATGGTCCCAACTATTTTTTTATTTTTAGAAGTGCTTCTGTGAGTTCTGTCAAAAGGTCTCAAAGTCTAGTCAATGACCTTTTCAGTTGACATGTCATGACCAGTAGGGGCGGGGCGCTAGTCCGATAATAAGGATCGTCCGCATAAACAAGGATAACTTTGTAAAGACGAAAAAATAAGAATCTGTCTTTTTTTTCTTCAGCGCTATGCGAGTGTAGGGTTACCGTGATAACCCTGTAAGTAAGCGATAATCGGATCGTTGGCTGATCCGGTGAAATCGGATAATAAATTCTGATCGCCAATCAATGAAAATGATCTTTAAATAATCGGTAGGAAAAAATGGTAAAACATGCGAGTCCCCATTTTGAATTATAAATATAATGTAGACCTAGGCACACATTTTTTTTTTTCATTGTCATTATATTAAATCCAAGATGGCAGCTCGCATGTTTTGCCTCTTCTCTTAGACTAATATTATTAATTTCAAAGTCATGAAAAGGCACTTATTATCAACAAACATGGTCTACAACAACTCCTAAAGACAAAATAATCCCAGCTTTGCATGTTTTTTTAGCGTTTGGTAGCCTAAAACTTGAAGAAAAAAATTGGCATTTAAAAAAAATCTTTTTTTACCTATTTTTTTCCGATCATTTTTATTGTAGGCAAATTCATGCAAAAAAATATATTCAAAAAATTGACTTGAAAACACATCACACAATTTGTCTGAACCGAGTCAGGAGCAAATTTGAAGAAATTATATTTTTAAATGTTGTAAAACCAAAGATATAAGAAGAAAACTGACCAAGTATCTGTACTAAAAATCGTACATGTAAAATTGGTCGTAGACATTCGACAGCTGAATATGACGCGCACAGTTGCATTACGTGCGTTTTCGAATCCAAAATCGTACCTCACACACACACTCTCGCCATACCGCGAATGGTCCGTCGTGGGGAGCTAGCCGGCTGAGAGTTTGCAGCGATACCAACGCAGCTTCGGAGCTCCGCAGCGCGCCATTTTAGCGGGACTCGGAAAGGTTTGCGATGGGAAGGCAGCGGCCTAGCTTTTTGCCCAAACAACGCTAGATCGGCTGATGGCAAAATGAAAATAACTACGATCGAGAACATCGTCGGTTTCTTAACTTTTCAGTGAGATAATTCTGAATTCCAATTGAGACTATATGATAAATTAAATCGACAAAGAAACCTTGGTAGAACTCTTATACCTATACAAAAGCTTGTTTATTTCTTCATTTGACATTTTGTTTTTCGACCATTTTTTTGTGCGCGAGTCAATGTAAACTATGTATTACCAAACTTTCAACACGCAAGGAACGGGGAACACTCGCGGACCTCGTAACAAATTTGTTGCAAAAAAAAAAATTCAAGGGTGATTATGAAGCAGTGAAGAACATTGGCGCTGCAATGCGCAGAAATATACTTGAAAGAAACTTTAAAAATAATACCTGAATTTTCAGAAAATCGTATTTGTATTAGTGTACCTAGATGTGACTTGTTTATAAGGATCTAAGACAAAGTTACCGGATATTAATAGGAATGCCAGAAGGTGCTGCACAGTACTTCTTTGTCTGTTCCAAACAAGTGTTTCAATGTTTACAATTCTTAGCTTAGTCTGTTTGTAGTTTCACAATAAAAAAAACAACAATTGCATATCCTGTGTTTTAGTTAAAATATTACATTTGTCCGGTCGATGGAGCGAATCGATTAATCCATTATAACGCAATTAAATTTTGAAAAACTATAATTATATCCACTGATTAATTAATCCAGGGATAAGAATCCAGTGTTGAGGACTTATGTCAATTACTTGTAACTGGAAAAGTGTGGTAAATATGAGTTCTGAGTATAATGGTAAGTCATGGCAAGGACATGTACCTGTGTAAATTGTTACCAGTTGTAGGCATCTGTGCCATTAATTAACGCACTGAGATATGTTTGTTGTATATTGACAGAAATGCTATGAACAGAAGCAGTACAAGAATGGACTCAAATTTTCCAAGCAGATTCTATCGAATCCAAAGTTTGCTGAACATGGAGGTAAGTTGAACATTTTCTATGTGTGTTAAAGCACAGATGAATTTATGATTCAATTTAGTGCTCTATTTCAAGAGGGCAATTTATATACAGAAGTTTTTTTTGTTCGATTGTTTGTAAGATGGGGGTCTCGAGCCCTTTTTTTTTTTTAGGTCTTTGGGGCCTTTTTTAATCCTGAGGCTAATGGGTGGTGAAGAGGCTAGAGTCATCACAGGTTTTGCAGAACCGGTGGTTGACTTGCAAAGTTTCAGGCATGAACCAGTTCCCTGATCAGGAATTTTCCAAGCATCAAAACTTGTGTGCGTGCAGCAATAGGAGTTACTGTGAAAATGCTGATCTAATAATGTGACAGAAAGGACATGCTTCCAAATCAATTAAAAAAATGGCTTCTCTGGGGTACATAACTTTTCGGGAGAAAATAAAATTATTTAGATTAGAAAAATTAGAATGACAGCTCCAAGCTTTGTTTGCTTCTGATATTAAGGAATTCAAGGGAGAAATCGAGCTTTGTGATACCATGCGTTCTATTAGCCAAATGAAAAATGGGTTATGTAGCAACTTCATATGAACATACAACCACACTCTGAATTGATGATTACTTTGCATTTCTTTTCAGAAACACTGTCCATGAAAGGCCTCATTCTGAACTGCCTAGGCAAGAAAGAAGAGGCAATGGAGTTGGTGAAGAGAGGACTTCGTAACGATCTCCGAAGTCATGTCTGTATCCTTTGAAACAAGATCTTCAAGAAGTCTAAGTAGGGTGCCAAGCACATGACATACTGTGTTTCAAGCGCACATTATCAATAAAGTCCAGTTCAGTTTGGCAAATATCAAGTGCATAGACTGATTTGATGTTGGTAAATAATAGCTACACTGACCTATCTTGATCCCAACAATGCTATGACAAATATTGGGTTTGGAACGAGGATCTGTTAAAAGACTGTTCTCTTGACTCATGAAGGTTCTCACTTTTGTTCTTTTGCTTCTGCCCAAGCATAGAAGAGTCACGGTCAGTCTGATCTTGTCTCTGCAATGCTTAGGATTTAGATGATTTTCGAACTTCCAGAATATGTAGTGAGTTCATTATTTATTGAGGAAAATGTTTTCTTGCTAATGGATACCAAACTAAACAAAGGCAAACCAAAGTATTGCTACATGTATTTGAAAAGCTTATTGTCCTTAATGTATTTTGTGTCAGGTTGGCATGTATTTGGTTTGATACAGAGAGCAGAGAGGAAGTATGACGAGGCTATCAAAGCCTACAGGAATGCACTCAAATGGGACAAGGTAAGAAGATGTGCCTAAAAAAAATGATTGATATAAAATGTGGTATTGGTAATCATTTAAAGGGATCGTTTAACATTGTTAAATCTGAAATGCACAGCCCTACGTGTTATCAGTGTCTGTGATATGGTGTTATATTGAAGCCCTAAACAAAAATTGCACTTCAAAATGATCAAGAAGTGCCTCAAAAAAGTAAAAACCTTTGAGTGACCAGATTTATCATACTCCTTTTCCCCAATAGACTGTAGTGTTATGAAAACTGTTTAATAATTATCATTGCAGCATGAGGTAAATCAAGGATTTTTTTAAAGGATCTAAGACAAAGTTATCGGATCCATTTAAGCATTTACACACTTTACAGGAATCTCAGACTTCCTTTGGAAATGAGGAGTCAAATGCCACTGGTGTTACAAATTTGTTTACCGACTACCTCAAACCCTTACTAGTTTGCTTAGTTGTCGTTTGCTGACGAAGCACAGCTTCTTTGAGTTATAATTCTAATTTGTTAAGATAAAAAAAGGGTATCATTCTTCCAAACCATATTTCACGTAGGTAATGTTAAACTGAGGATATTGGGGTTGAATTACGGATAAAGAATTTGCCTAAGATCTCAATTGAAATTTTCTAAAGCTTGTTCAGGAGAGATAGATTGGAAGTTCCTTATCTGTTTTGCATTTTTGTTGTTGTATTTTCCAGGAGAATCTTCAAATTCTACGAGACTTGTCATTGCTTCAGATTCAGATGAGAGATCTAGAAGGGTACAAGGTAAGAACTTAAAAGATAAAGCTCAGCTGTCACCTCCATTTAAAAATACTTTGTATCGACCATCACTCTTTGAAAGCTTTTTTTCCTTCAATGCCAAGTATGTTTCTCTTTAGTGTAAACATTTAAAAAAGAGAACCCCAAACGACAAATATTTTGCCCATAGTGATGGTAAGGTTCTCTCTCCTGACATCCTATTGGTGAGGAGAAATCTCTCAAACATTGAACCCAAATAAAACAATTCTGAGGGCAAAATTCACAGTAAGATATTCATACTAAATGGCTTCTTCAATTCCTTTGACCGTGCTACCGCTTGTCTTGACATTTTGCTCTGGATATGAATGTTTGATACGTCCTTGGGCAACAGTTGCTCTGTAGTCCAGCTCGTTCAATTCCTGACTTCATCCATTTATCAAACACTAGACCAACCCTTGACTTAAGCCAAACCCTATATCAAAATTTTGCTGGAGCAAATTGAGAACTGCATACATATGTGGGATGCAATGCCCAAATAAAGTTTAGGGTAACTTTGATAGTCTTGCAATGTTGATTGAATGAATCTTATTGATCTTTATATCAGGATACGAGATATGAGTTACTTCACTTGCGGCCAGCACAGAGGGCTTCCTGGATCGGGTATGCCATGGCCTTTCATCTCCTCAAAGATTACGACACCGCACTCAATGTGTTGGAGGAATTCAGGAAAACCCAACAGGTATAGTAGCTTCTTGTGTGTGGGCAAATCATAAGAATGGAAGTGTAGAATTAGATGTGTTTAATAGAGAAGATTTATAAAAATAAAGATTTTTCGCTCTTATCACACACATGACAACTAATGATTGAATGGGTAAACTGTCGAACCAACTAAATCAAAGAGAATGAGAATGCCAAAGCTGTGAAGCAAACATGCATTGCAAATGGCAGTGAACAGTTCAATCCTCTTACATGCAACACAAGTGTGGTGAATGAAAAGTACTTGCAAGTTCTTCAGACTTTAACCTTGGCATGTAAAGTGATTATTTCATGAAATGCTATGGTCACAAAGGTTTGTACGAATCTCTGTTTTTTTCCATTGTCTTCCCGAATTTCCATTGTCTGAAAATCGTTCGTACGACGTTCGTAGCAGTTCGTAATGGCATTTGTGACCGAGGCTTTACTCAATTGAAGTAGAATTGTCTTGTTGCAGTCCGACTTGTGACTAACCCCAGTAAATTTATTCTTGAAGATTTCTGCGTTGTGTGGTAATAGATAAAAATGCAGGAGTATGAGAACCCTGTATTAGAAGGTAACCAATCAACTAACCCTTCCTTCTCTGCCGACAGGTGAAGTCATACGACTATGAACACAGTGAGTTCCTCCTCTACATGAATCAAGTGATGAGGGAAGCTGGGATGCATGAAGAAGCTCTGAACCATCTCATTCAGTACCAACAACAGATATGTGATCAAGTTTGCCTTCAAGAAACAAAAGGTAACACATTATCCGTAGGATGGGACTATCCACATGTGAAATATTGAAATTTCATATAGTCACATCTACTACCACAGTAAAAATGACAAATCCAATATTTATGAATAATTAGATATAATTAGATAATAGACTAAACTGAGGGCATTGAAAAGTCATTGAAAATATTTCAAAAACTTTAAAGGTACTATGTCCCTTTTGCAGCCAATCTCAAATTCTGTAGAACTTTGCAGGAATTATGAATATGTCATGTATGTCCTATCTGTGTAATTTAAACGTTAGCAGTGTCCAAATATTAAAATTATGCAAGGAAACCCGTTTACTTGCTAGAATTTACTGTCAGACATTATTGAGTGACTGACTGGCTTTTTTTCATCTTTGGTAATAACATACATAAATTGAGCTGTAAAGGGTACATGAGCATTTGTCTACATCAATAACCCACTTCTTGTGATGGCCAAAATTAAACTGATTGAATCTTTGCGCAGCATAAAACGTATGACCATTCGGTACAATAGTCTGAAAATCAAGACTATTGCTTATTGGCTCTATAGCTCCTAAGTCGATTTGACAACTAATAGTCGTTATTTTCCCACTTCAAGACATTTTCAAGCCCCACCTTTTTTTTAGGGAAGTTCAAAATTAGTATTATCTTTCAAATGCCGTTGGAATTTAACCTTTTCATTTTTTTTGGCCTGCAAATGGGACATAGTACCTTTAACATGTGATGAGAAAGGAACATTCCAAAGTTAGTAGCCATTACTTTCTTCAAAATAATAGAAAAACAATCGGATGATTTAACAGTAGAATGAGGGTTTTCGATAGAAGGATTTACATGAGTATCTTTTCATTTTTCCTTAGCTGATCTGTTATTAAAACTTGGCAAACCAGACGAAGCAAGACAGATCTTTGAGCATCTGCTGGAGAGGAATCCTGAGAACTGGGCGTACTATGAGGGCTTGGAGCAGAGCACCAACCCACAGACCGAGGCTGAGAGATTAGCCATCTACACCACATACATCGGGAAGTATCCTAGAGCGGCAGCACCCAAGAGGTTACCCCTCAAATTTGTGACAGGTAGTTTATCCCCCCCTCACCTTTCTACCCTTTAAGAAACCTGGCTTGGGATTAACATCATTCTGAATTGTTTGTATTTCTTTGATGTAGAAGTATGCGAGATAGATTCAGATAGCTATAGAGACTGGTTCAAATCGAGCATATAGAAACATTATATTTGTTATTGTCATTAGTGTGCAAGATTTCATTCCTATTTTTGACTTATTTCTCCTTAAATGTCTCAGACTCTATATATATCGTTTTGAGAATAGAAGTGAAAGTAATGGTTACATACATTATGATTGTTTATTTCAAATTTGTTGCTTTTTGTCATTATTTTTTTTTAAATTAAAAGAACCCAGTCAATTCAAGTGTGTCAATTAGAGGAGAAAAAGAGGTTGCCAGGGGGAAAGATGTAAATTTGCAAAGTATTATTGAAATCCTTGAGGCTGTAAATATGTTGTAACTGAATCGCTCTTCGAATGTTACAGTACTGTACAATGCTTGTATCTTTTGTCACGTAGGGGAATCGTTTGACAGGATGCTGGATGAATACTTGAGGAAGATGTTTAGGAAAGGAGTGCCTCCAGCCTTCACCAGCCTGAGAGGAATGTACAAAGACCCTGCCAAGGTTGCTGCAATAGAGAGGATGGCGTTGAGCTACAGGGAATGCCTCGACTCCATAGGAAGGTTTAGTAAAGAAGGTCAGTCCTTTGAAAGAGATAATGATCGCTACATTTATATTGCACAAGGTTTCCATCTCAGGAGATGCTCAAGGCACCTACAGAGTTGCTACCCTGGGTTTAGCCCAGAAAGGCCCTGAAAGCATTTTTTAAGGTGGGGTTCTTGTTGTTGGTTATCATGTGTATGGGATGCTCTGACATCGGAATTATAGAGGGCTATGGTTGTAATTTATAATATATAAATATGTCTTGTTTTTTATCCAGGGAAGCCTCATCAGTATGAATACGTTTCTTCCTGGTGGCCCTGCAATCATATTATTACCCAAGCTTTGGTGTAATTGGGTTGTAGGTTAGTTAAAGGGTAAGACTAAGCCATAGTTTTTGGCCCAGGGTTGCAGTTTGGAATTGTTGCCTGTAGAGCAATTGGAGCACACGTTGTACAATCAGACCGAGAAGAGGAATATCACGGACTGCTGCTTTTCATACCTTGTAGAAGTCTTTAAAATCTACTAATTTTATGTATTTTCATTTGATATGCTCCTCTAGACCCTACAGATGTGGACCGTGAACCACCAACAGTACTGCTATGGACGTTATACTTTCTTGCTCAGCACTATGACCACTTAGGCAACCTGGACAAGGCTTTTGAATTCATCAACAGGGCCATCGAACACACACCTACTCTCATAGAACTCTTCATTGCCAAAGGCAAAATCTACAAGGTGAGTTCAACAGTAGTATTATATTGAATGGTTGAGTTCAGCAGGAGGATTATATTGAATGGATGAGTTCAACAATAGTATTATATTGAATGGATGAGTTCTACAGTAGTATTATATTGAATGGTTGAGTTCAACAGTAGGATTACATTGAATGATTGAGTTGAGCAGTAGGATTATATTGAATGGTTGAGTTTAGCAGTAGGATTGTATACAAATAATGAATGGTTATGAGTTCAATAGTGCGAATATGTTCATGAGTTGAAAGATTAACATTCTATTCAACGAGGCGTCAGCCGAGTTGAATAGAATTAACGTTAATCTTTCAACGAATGAACATATTTGCACTATTAAACGAATGAAAAACATTCATTATATGTTTTATACAACATCGAAGAAGACCTAATAGAACGTTAATCAACAAATTATGCTTTACTCGTTATAAAGGTAAATTAAAGTTCGAGTCAAGCCTTCTCGATTACATGCAGATTGCCTTCGCGTCAGATACACGCAGGGATACGCGCACATGCAGCAGAGAGGTACGCAGTCTGCATATAGCCAAAAATGCACGGCGCATATAACCAAAAATGCACGACCGTGCAATATACCATCTATTGAATATCATGTGACCAACAATCGTCCAATCAAATGACAAGGATCCACGTAGGTGTTGTATAATATTGAATGATTGAGTTCAGCAGTAGGATTATATTGAATGGTTGAGTTTTAGCCAGGGTGCTGGACCTCTTCTTTAATCAACATCCACTTACAGATACTGTTTATACAAGTCTTTCAATCCATGAAGCCAGTGCGACCTCATATTGGAACCATTGTATTTAACCCTATTTAGCC